>JANEYF010002186.1:1022500-1545000 GCA_029963845.1 Rhamnusium bicolor | reverse complement strand
GGTTTACGGGGGGGGTTCTTCCTTTTTGGGGGGGGGGGGATGGGGAAAAAAAAATATATGGGGGGGGGGGGTTTTTTGGCCCATTAGGGGGGGGGGGGAGGGGGGGGGGGGAAAAAAGGGAAAATAAGGGGGGGTTGGGGGGGGTGGGGGGGGGGGGGGGGGGGGGGGGGACCATGGGGGGGGGGGGGAGGAAAGGGGGGGGGGGGGGAAAAAAAAAAGAGGGTGGGGGGGGGGGGGGGGGGGGGGGGGGGGGGGGGGGGGGGGGGGGGGGGGGGGGGGGGGGGGGGGGGGGGGGGGGGGGGGTTGCCTATATATTGAACAATAATAATACTAAAGAGAACTGGCCACCAACAGTTTTGGAAGAAAATATTGAACTACCTGGAGACGCTAGGCACCCACTCATTTTAACTTCAACTAAAGTATCCGCAAACGAACAAGGTAAACATTTTTATTTACTTATTCTACCCATCTAATGTATCATCGACATTATAGTTTTAGATATTATGGTATCAGAGATTTTCAATAATAAAGAAGCATTGCCCTTAAATGAAGTACAAAATTCAAATTATGCTGTCACTGCTCAACATGAAGGTAAGTAATTATTGTGGAAGAATGAACATATGATTTAAGTTTTTTATATGTTATTAGAAAAAGGTTACACAAAAAAGTGGGAATCCCAGGAAAAGACGAAAAATAGTGACAGATCTGGCAACTAGGAAACAAGAAAAGTTGAGTCTTCTTATGGACAAACATCCAGTGAAACAAGGCTGTGGAAAATCTTGTAAAAAGAAGTGCAGTATACTTGTTAACGAAAATCGGCGAAAACAAATCAACAATGAATTTTGGAAAATGACAAACCAAGAAAGAAAAACCTTCGTTTTAAGTTTTTGTAAATGCCTTTCAGTGAAGCGCCGTACTGTCGAGACAGATACAAGAAAAAACACCTTCAAGTATTACTTAAAAAATGAGAACGATGATATTGTCGAGGTTTGCAAACTATTTTATTTGACGTCATTGGGTTACAAAAAAACGAATGACAGATTTATTCATGACACTCTAAAAAAGACACCAAAGGGTAATTTGCGCCCCTTGCCAGATTTAAGAGGAAAACATCCATGTAAAAGAAAGATTGACGACACTGAAATAAATATCCATATAGAGTCTTTTAATCCTGTAATTTCTCACTACAGACGCGAACATGCTCCTAGAGTTAGATACCTTCCCAGTGATATTTCAGTTTCAACGATGTTTAATGATTTTAAAGCTAAATATACCAATATGGAAATATCGTACGAAACCTATCGCATGAAAGTTAAAGCAAAGAACATATCGTTTGCCAAATTAGGAAACGAGGAGTGTGAAGCCTGCGAACAATTTAAGTTACATGAACACAGTAAAGATGATCTCCAAGAAAGTTGTGACGTATGTAATAGTTGGAAGAAGCACATTAATAATGCTGATATGTCAAGAAGGCTTTATGGAGAACAGGCAGGAACAAAATTTGACGATGGAACCATTTGCATTTCTGCTGATTTACAGAAAATAATAATGTTACCAAGAGCAGATTCTTTTAAAAAAGTGATATTTGTTAAAAGGTTAATAGCCTACCATGAGAGTTTTGTGCCATTAGGTAAAAACTCGAATTTAAAGCCATATGCTGTAGTATGGCATGAAGCTATCACCGGACGAAGCAAAGAAGATATCGTAAGTACTTTTTTTTGCATTCCTTAAGTGGCAGCGAGATGCTACTCGAGTAATAATATGGTTGGATAATTGCTCCAGCCAAAACAAGAACTGGTGCTTATTCACTTTTTTAATCAGGATGGTTAACTCAGACGAAATATCGGCAAACGAAATAATAATAAATTATTTCGAACCAGGACATACATTTATGTCCGCCGATAGTTTCCATCACCTAGTAGAATTGTCTTTAAAAAAGCAGAACAAAACATACGACTTCAACGACTTTATAAATGCAGTCCAGAATGCAAACAAACGTGGAGTTGTAGTTAAAAAAATGGAGATCAATGACTTCTACAAATGGAAAGACTTGAAGTCAAAACAAAAATTGAAGAATCCAAACCGTCCATATTTAAGTGATATTGTTCATGTAAAGGCAGAACGTGGAAAATACGTCCTAAAATATAAAACTTCTTTGCAGGATGGGCATGAAACAAAAACACTCGATTTTCTCCTTAAAAACAGTATGCAGAAAAAAGTACTTCTGTCACCAGTTGAGAGTTTATCTGATCCAAGTGGATTTGCGAAAGAAAAAAAGGAACTTCTTTTAAAAACCTTGGATGGAATAATACCAGAAAATAGAAAAGATTTTTGGATAAACCTGCCACTACCAATGGAATAGATATATTTGTAACCAATGACCTGAAATATTTTCATAATGTATTTTTAGTTTCATTTTAGAAAAGATAAATAAAACATTTATTTCATTTTGTCATAAAAATTATTCACTCTTTTTTTTATGAAATAAATCCAATAATATAATGTAATTTATTTATTTCGGTTTATTATTACCAAGGTGAAATTTATTATTAAAAACTAATCGCGAACTAAGGTTATAGGATGGCTGTTTCATAATAAGAATGCCGTATATGTGACGCACCTAACAAGAATGCCGCTTCTGCATTTCAATTTGATGTAGATACTGCGTTTTTACTTAGAATTATGTAGATACAGCATTTTTGCTAAGCATAATCTATTAAAATAGTTAACAAAACTAGCAGTAAATGAATTTTTTTGTAATAACCTCATCGAAATATTATATTTTACACATTATGATATAATTCTAAATCAATATTTAATGTGACGTCACAAATTTGGTCTCAGTTGATGGTATATGGCAGGAGGGCAGATTAAAAAACTTTGGGTATGTTTTTCTCAGTTCGATGCCCTGTGTAGATACGGCTCTCTTTCTTAGGAGGGCAGTATTCCTCTGGTAATAAATTATTCATTTATAAGGGCCGGCTTTTTCCATTTCCTGTACATTTATTTAATTAATAAATTCCCAGGAAACAGTTACTAAAATATTATTAATTACTGTTTCCATGGAATTTATCTACTAAATAAATGCAAGAAGATGGAAAACCAGTCCTTAAAATGTAAATTGGCAAGACAACTTAAAAAATGCGTCTTCGCCTTTTAATATGTAATTTCAAAATAAGAGTAGAAGGGAAAATAAACAGTAATTTAGTTAATATTATTTATTGCCGAATCACATTATAATTAATATTGTTATAGCTAGATGACAAATATTCTAACAAATTGAATTAAAATATATTAATAAACTTTAGTCAAACGAACTACCAAAAGACTATTACTTTATCTTAAAACAAATATCACAATATTAAATATGTAGATATTCTTTTGATATTACTCGGTAAAATTAAAACGGTTGGTAGGCTTTTTTAATGTAAATAATTTATCACTAAAAAACAGTAGCATCGGAGCGGAAGTCAATAAAGAATTTCATAATTCTATCAAGACAAAAATTATCATTTGCTATGCAGGTATATAAAAAAAGAAAATAATTGATCTAAAGAGAAAAATCAACTCCATAGTAATGAAATAAATCATAAATACAACATTTTTTCTGAGACAGATCGTCTGTGTTAGGGGGTGTGTGGGAAAATCGGCCAGGTAGAGGTTAAACAGTACCGGAGAGAGCACCGTTTCGTGGGGCACGCTCTGATATGAAAAATTCGGGTAAACTATTGTTTATCTGTATAGCGAATGTTCGGTGTTCCAAATAGGACTTGAGCAAAGAAATAAAGTGTACAGGAAGTTTATGTAGTTCTTGGAGATTATGTAGGAGGCCATTATGCCAAACCGTGTCGAATGCCTTCTGGATGTCCAGGAGCAGCATTTTGGTTTAATGTTTTTTTGTTAAAACCCTCGATAACGTCGTGCACAACTTTGCACAACGACAGCGTGGCATTGTGCCCCCCCTCTGAAGCCAAATTGTTGGTTAGGGATATTAAATGTTTTTTATTTGTTATTTTATTTAAATTTATTAAATAGATTTTTTCTGCTATCTTCCCTAATGTATTTATAAAGGAGATAGGCCGATAGCTTTAGGGGAGAGTGGGGTCCTTACCTGGCTTCAAGAAGGGCAAAATTATAGAGGTTTTCCACGCTGTATGAAAATATTGCAACCGGATCGACGCGTTAATTATATTTGTGATTTGTACAAGTGTCTTTTGTGGTAGTTTTTTGTATAGGAGATTGGGTATAGTGTCGGGGCCGGGAGCCCAAAGGTTTGGGAGTGTTTTAAGTATTGTTTTTAGTGTGGAGGGAGATGTAATGAGTTTGGAAAGTTTGCGGGGAGGGATAGTAGTGTATGTAGGGATGTGTGGGATGCTTGCATCGATATTAACCTGGTGCTCGGATTCGTTCGGCTTGGTGTTATATACGTCAACAAGGTAGCCAGCCATGGTGTCGGCTTTTTTCCTGTCGGTCAGAGCAGTTTGACCGCATAGGAGATGAGCACCGGTATCTGGTGATTATCTCTACGGAGCATCTTGGACATGGACCACAGGGAATTGTCCTTCACTGTAAGCTTGGCTACCTTTTCGTTCCACATCGTTGCGATGTTGTGTTAGCTTGTAACCATTTTTTGCAGGTCATTCAGCTTTCTCTTATCGATTCGCCTTTTGTTTCTCAGCCAATTACGGCGTATTTTAGTTTTAAATTTAATTAAATTATTCAAGCTAACTGGGAAAATTTCTTTTCTTTAAATTAATGGTTACTGTTTCTTTCGTTTATTTGCCGATTATTGTCCGTCTCATCTGCTATAGTCATGTGACCAAAATCTTCTCATCTTGTTCTTTAATGCAAAAGACTTGCAGTGTTGTGAGTAACGAAACGTTTCATGGGAATGAAACGAAACGAAACGGAAATTTCGAAACGTTTCATAGGCAACGTTTCCAGTAGAAAACATCGAACCGTTTCCGAAAAATTAATAATTTTCCAAAATTTCTGAAAATTTCATGAATTTCGTGGGGGATTTCATAACATTTCCGGTGTTTATTATGTAATTTTCTTATATTTTGCGTATTTATTAATTAATTATTGCAGGCAAGATTGTATAATTTTCGAATGATTTTTATTATTGTTGTAATTGCCTGTGAGTTGACTTTAGTTGTGCAGTGTCCTTTTTCTTATTTAATTTTCTTTGATAATATGGATCTATAAAATAGCAAATGTAACTGTGGATTTATAAACTATGCAGTTCCCGTAGACGTCGGCGTTTCCATCGAAACTTAAAATCACAAATTCGGTGGTTAAAATCTCAGATGAATAAGCAAGTTATTAATCTGAGGTTAAAATATATGATTCACATTGTATTATTCATAAACGGAATTTGCCGCTGCCTTTCGCAATTGCATGGATTAACTGTGAACGAGAGCGGCAACTGCGGGCGGGAAAGGCAACTGCAGAGTTTATAAATTCACAGTAAATACACCAAAATATTTAACAAGAAGTATATTATTTACAGTACCTACTCTTCATATATTCTTAAATAAAAATAACAAGTATTCTTTATCATAAAGAAATTAAAATAAACATTTATTTCATCTCATTATGTCCATTTCATCACATTTTCTATGTATTTCAAAAAGATTTTTTATTTTATGAGACCAATAAGATTTCTATAAGTCAGTAATTGTACGTATTCTAGTTGCATTCTTATATTTTATTCTACAGTATTTGCAGATTACATATTTTTTTTTGCTAAAGTGAAATCTCTAGATACCGTTTTTTACCTCCTTGATCCACTCCACGGTTCATATACAAAATAAACCATGGATCCACTCCACAGTATCCACAAAATCATAGTTTCGCCACAGGTTTGCGTTTATTTTAAACGTCGGACGACATCTGAGGCATCTAAAACCGTTCAGATTAGGTGCTTTATTGGGTAAATTCGTAGCCTGGCAAAGTCTTTGACTTTACAACAATTTATTCACATCTCACACATGGATGATTTGAACGAAAATTAGCTGATATGAGCAATAGCGCAATATTCAAATGTCAATGTCACAATTACAATTATCTAACCTTCATCTACATCACACTTGTAAATTATTGCAATTTAATATTAAATCGTTCAATTATTCTGGAACTCTCAAAAATTACTTCTTGAAAAACACGGAATACGTTTAACATACACACCATTATTTTTCAAAAAAGTGTGGTTAGGTAACAGAAATGACATTTGGTACGTCTAAAACCGTTCACTTCCAAGGACGTTCTAAAATGAACGTACTCCACAACATATACAATCATTTTAGGTTAGGCTGACAGTTCTACAGGTTTTAAACTTTGAAAAGTGACACGGTTCATTATAAGTCGTGGAAAAGTGGTGCCAATTTCCGAAATTCTGGAAACTTTCCTGAACCCACGAAATCTATGAAATTTTCAGTTCCCGATAAACTTCCATTTTTTCGGAAACGTTTCAGAAAATTTCCGTGAGTTTAAATTTTGGGAATTTTACAACATTATGTATAACATATAAGATACGTTACGCTGGTTTTAGATTTTAAATTTATTGCAACTCAACCAAAAGATGTAATTTAAATAAAAACTACTGTGTCTTCGCGATCTTAGGCTGTCATAGGATAAGATAAAATGATTATGAAAAGAAAGTAAACAGAACTGAAAAAGGTATTTGAAAGTATTTACAAACGAGGTTAGCAACAAAATTTTTGTATAAAAAAATTGGTTTTATTTTTTGGGCTTCTCCATTTATATGGCCCCGTTTGTGAGTAAATACACAGTATAATGAAAGAATATGACAATAGAAGAAGAAGATGAGTTGAACAGATTTAAAACATAACATTTATAACCTAAATCTATAGTTTTTTTTTGTTTGAATTAATTAATTTTATTTGGTTTTGTTGTGAGTTTTTGTTGATTTTGTTGTTGTTTATAATGGAAGAACAAAGTAAGTAAACAAAACAGCTAAAGTTACGTAATTTTATAGTAAAATTAATTTTTAAGGATTACTTAAACGTAAAAGGAAAGCAGAAAATGAAAATAATCCATCTTTACTAGTATCTGCTTGTACAGATTTAGCAGACTTATATATAAAAGAAGGACGGCATGATTTGGCTATTGAAGAATATAAAGTATTAGCCGATATTTATAAATCTGAGAGTAAACCGATAGAATATGCCAAAGCTTGCAGAGGTATTGGAGAAGCATATATGGGGTTACAGGACTTTGAAAAGGCTTTGGAACATCAAACACTTTACTTGAGTAATTGTTTACAAATTATAAAAATATAATTACTAACCTGTTTGTATCTAGATGTGGCATATAAAGAAAAAAATAAACTGGAGCAGCAGAGGGCACTGGCTACTATTGGGCATACTTATTTGACGTGGTACTTGGAAATGCAGATTGATCCTGATAAAAATTTAAATGCAGCTTATAAATATTTTATGAAAAGTTTAATGATTGCTGAGAAGTATGTATTTTAATAGTTTTTAACTGTAATAATATACATTTTTTTTATAGCTTGTGTGGAATAAATAACCTTGAAAGAGTCGATATGTTGGCAAGGCTGTTTTCTAATTTAGGATTAGTTAAAGAATGTTTGGGTGATTATAACAAAGCCTTAGAATTACTTAACCGATCAATTTCAATATGTAAACAGCATGACATTTATGAACAGCTAAGTAGGGGTTATATATCAATTGCATCTTTATATGAAAAGAGAGGAGATTACAATGATGCCATCAGACATTACAATCTTGCTATTGAATCAGCAAGTAAGATTTCTTTTCTCTTTATCAACTCAAACTAAATTTTTTTTCTTGTAGAAAAACTTAAAGATAAAACTGACCTAATGTGTGCTGCGCTTATGGCAAAATCCGAGACGCTGATTAAACTAGCTGATTTTCACAGTGCCAAGCAGATTTTGCTTAAGGCTTATAAACTAAAAACACCCAACATACGTGAAAGGAATGTTATAGAGCGTAATCTTAGAATTGGTAAATAGCAGTATAAAATATACAGGGTGTCTCATAATTAAGCACTTTCCTTCAAGGGGGTGATAGAACTAGAAAAAATAAGTTGAGTTTTGTATATAAACATTTGCCTTAAATCGGTTCATAAGGGAGCTACAACCCCTTAAAGGGGGTAAGTACAACATAGTTATTGTCTTATTTTTTTAAACATTTAAATCGGAAAAAGGCACCAGTATTAAAAACTGCATAAAAAAGGTGCTCTTACTAAATTTCGATAGTAACCATCGTTTTGAAGTTATTTGTAATTAAATATTGCAATACGGGATAGGTATACATTGAAGGATAGGTCACTACATACCTCTAAAAAATAATTCCACTATATTTTTAACTATTGTTTTGTAGAGTAATTTAAAATATCGCTTTATACAAAAAAAGCATGTAATTTAAGGACAAAAAACATTGTTTTTTTATTTACAACAATTTTTTAATGTTATTGTTATTGTCTTAAGTTCAGAAGATGATCAAAGGTAAAAAAATAAATTGGTTAATTATAAACATTTGCCAAGGGATTTGGCATTAGTTACTAATAAATTCGAAACGTTATAAGTTTAAGAACTAAAAGTTTTATTAATTAATTAGTCTAGCTTTACATATTTTGACAAATTATTTTTGACACGTTTTATTTTGTAGATAAAATTATAAAACTATTGTAAATACATTTTTTTTGTCATTAAATTACATGCTTTATTGTATAAAGCGATATTTTAAATTGCTCTACAAAACAATAGTTAAAAATATGGTGGAATTATTTTTTAGAAGTATGTAGTGACCTATCCACCAATCCATACCTATCCCGTATTGCAATATTTAATTACAAATAACTTCAACACGATGGTTACTATCGAAATTTGTATGAAGCGATATTTTAAATTGCTCTACAAAACAATAGTTGAAAATATTGTGAAGTTATTTTTGTAGTGGTATGTTGTAGTTGTAGTTTATCCAATGTCAGTTTAAAACGATATAAAAAACAAGAGCGCGGCATTCCTTTGTAAACTGACTTCGAATGCATGCTATCCATAGGCGCGCGTATCTTACTTTTCAAGGCTTTTCAATACATACCCTACAATATTTTAAAAATCGTTAATAATACATGTAACACAAACGCTGAATTTATAATATTTTAAACTGACATCGGATAAACTATACCTCTCGGTATCGCATACCTATCCTGTATTAAAATACAAATAACTCCAAAACGATGGCTCCTATCGAAATTTAGTAAGAGCACATTTTTTATGCAATTTTTACCCACTGGTGCCTTCTTTAGTTTTAAATGTTTAAAAAAAAAATAAGACGAAAATTCACCTTCATTCCCCTGTAACTACCGCAACAAAACATGATATTTATATAAAAAAAATTGACAAAATATGTAACATTATGAAATTAGTAAATGGTTAAAATTTAATTTCTGCAACTTAAGACGTTTCGAATTTATTGGCAAATAACTATGTTGTACTTACCCCCTTTAAGGGGTTGTAGCTCCCTTATGAACGGATTTAAAGCAAATGTTTATATACAGAACTCAAATTATTTTTTCTAGTTCTATCACTCCCTTGAAGGGGGCTATTTTAATTATGAGGCACCCTGTATATTACTAAAGATAGTATATTAATCCATTACCTGCCAACATCCTATTCATGGAATGGCTAATTTTGAGCCTTCATCTGTAAAACAATATGCGTTTTTTTTTTTAATTAAAATGGTTCTGTTTATATACACACCTATTTATGGTAACATCTTAAGTTTCTACCATAGAAACCATATTGTTTATCCAACTTGTGCATTTTTCATTTTTTGTCAACATAATTTCAGAGTCATTGCTGAGTTAGGGTGAGTATCGGGTTAAACAAATTGTCTAACTCCTACATTTTATTTATGTTCCTTCACTTTTCTACTTTTTGTTATGTTTCTAAAACAACCTTATGTTCTTCATTTTTTTTGGGATGATAATCTATATAATTAACCAAAAAACATTTCCTGTTTAAGTGGCAACAATGTGTTACACAGAAGATAAACTTGTGATAACATATAACAACCAAAAAGAGCTGAAAAAGTTGTATGAAAAAATGGGTGATGGGGCTTGTGATCTTAAAAATTATTCCAAAGCTATCGAGTATTATAGATTAATGCTAGAATGTGCTGAAAAAAAGTGGTGTAAGTGGTCGTGATTTGGCATCATGTTATTATAGTTTAGCAGAAACTTATAAAGATAATAGCCAGTTTGCAGAGGCTGTTGAATATTTTGAAAAAGAATATGCCCTATGTACTGATTTAAAAGATAATCTTAATACATTAAGTAAAATTGCCGACACAAAAGAGGCAGCTGGGGCCCCTGTAAGTGAAGTAAAAGCTATATATGAAAAGGCATTTAATAATTGCCGTAGCAGTATGAATTTAAAAGAGGAGAGGCGAATGGTGTCTAGGTAATGATTGCTTTTTCTGTCATTAGGTTTTTGTATTAATTTCTGTAACTTACCAGTAAGATATCCTAACATTTAGATTTAAAATCCAGTACATTTTAATTTTTTTAAAAGTGCATATTTCAAAATGCCACAAGACGTAAATTATTAACCTTGTGGAATGATGTAAATGAAAAATTATGTTATTTTCTGAAAATTGTTTAAGTTCATTTAAAGTTCTAAGCCTGAAAAGGACTAAAAATGTAATAATCCTTTAAAAAGTTATGGAGAAATTAGGGGTTTGAATTGAGTAAATGTGAATGATTAAGCTTAATTTGGACTGGAAATTAAGAAACATAATTAATTTAAAACTCTAATAAGCTGGCGATCAATACCCCAGGAAACCTGGAAAAGTTAGTGTTACATTTTCTTATAAAACACAAACTCTGGAGCACTGAAATAATTGGATAGTATCCAACAAATTAACATTTATGGAGCTGCGTTATTCTTGCAGCGAGGTCCTCAATTATTAGGAGAATCACGATAAAAATACAGCTTCATTTTCATAAAAGTATAATACATTTTTAATGTTCATCCTTGGGGCTAGTGTTGTTAAATTTCCGAAATTTATAAACTGACGGAAACTTTACGAAACGTTTCCGAAATTTTCAGAAATATTGAAATTTATTGGAAACTTTAAAAATTTCACAAATTTCATGGCCTTTGAAAATTTCCGAAATATTTCCGAAACTTTCGGAAAATTTCCGAAATATTTCCGAAACTTTCGCAATTTGGCGCAATTTTTTAAACCGTTAAATGTCAATCTGTGGACTTAGTGTTGTAAAATTTCCGAAATTTAAATAATAAAAAATTATATCACTTTAACTAAAAATGTTTATATTAATTTCTGTCATAGAAAATACCTATGAAAATTACTGGAAAAAATTACCTCCTTTCTGTTAAATAAATATTTATTTTGTGTATTAGCATTAACGTTTACTTTAAATGAGGGCACTAGTATCCATTTATATTATTTGTGGCAATGAGGGATTATAAGCTTGTTATTGAAACAGGATAGCTTAGTGGTATTAAAATAATATCCTATTTCTTTGAGCTAACTTGTTTGAATAATAAGCTTGCTCTGTCACTGAAAGCAGACATTGATATCAGCACCCCCGGTCATTTAAAGAAGACGTAGCTGTATTTATAAAATTACATTTGCCATCATCAATAGAATTAAATAAGAAAAAACTGGGGAAAACCAGAATCAACAACTCGCAGCAGTCACAGCAATAATAAAAAAAAATACGAATTGATACACGAAATATATGGAAATTACATACGGATAATTTATTTATTTAGAAACTACTTAACATTATCAAAACACAATTTTTCTTTAATTGTAGGAACTAAGTTATAAGGGTCATAACTATTTTTTTCACGAGAATTATATGAAATTTTCATGAAATGTTATGAAATCCCCACGAAATTTATGAAATTTTCAGAAATTTTGGAAAATTAAGAAATTTTAGGAAACTTTCAAAATTTCGGAAATGTTTCAATGTTTCCTACTGAAATTTTGCCCATGAAACGTTTCGAAATTTCCGTTTCGTTTCGTTTCATTTCCATGAAACGTTTCCTTACTCACAACACTACTTGGGGCTTACTACCACATGAATAATTCTTGATTGTCTAAAAACATATTACATTATTTTTTTGTCTCATATTCGTTGTCAAAAAAAGCTTTTGATGTAAAAGTCACAAGTGCAGAGACTTATTTTTTCAGTGGCATACTGGGTAACTAACTGTATTTTTTATCTAAAAATTCAAAAATTATTAATGTCGTAGTAAGCTCCAAGGAAGAAAAAGAAAAATTTAGAGAATTCCACAAATAACGTTCAGACAATAAGGTATAATAAACATGCAATTTAATGAAGACAGGTTAAAAAATACCTTATATCAGGAAAATGAATATCTTGTCTGCCTGAGTATTGCTTGGGTAGCTGAAGAGAATATGGCTAAATTTTGTATATACAGGGTGTTTCAAGATTAACTGGGCATACATAATATCTAAATTTGGACCTCAAAATAAGAAAAAGTTTTCTATGGAGGTATATCCGAAAAACGCTTCATTAAGCAATTACGCCCCTTCAAAGGTGGAGGCTAAAATCAGTTTTTTAATTTTTTTTTCAAATTTGGAAAAAGATAAAAAAAATGATTTTTGTAGAGATTTTCTGCTAATAAAAACGTCTCTAAAAAATGTTTTTTTCAAACCCCTTATCGGTAAAATGGGTGAAATCAGCAACCTCTATTTTATTTTTTTATTTGAACTTTTTAACGGATACGAATTTTATCATAAAAATGTGCCTTGGATTCATTTAGAACTTTTTATTTTTTCATCGAACTGATAGTTTTTGAACAAAAAAAAAATAAAATAATTTCAATTCACACAAATTTGCAATGCAATTTCTCAAGTAACTGTGTGGTTGAAGACTATTTAATTCTTTTTATTCAAAAACTATCAGTTCAAGAAAAAAAATATGATAAAATTCGGATCAGTTAAAAAGTTCGAAAAAAAAAATTAAATGGGGGTTCCTTATTTCGCCCATTTTACCGATAAGGGATGATTGAAAACATCCTTTAGAAGTGTTCCTATTAGTAGAAAATCTTTACCAAAAATCATTTTTTTAATATTTTCACACTTGAGAAAAAAATTAAAAACTTAATTTTAGCCTCCATCTTTGGAGGGGCGTAACTCTTGAACGAATCATTTTGACACAAACTACCATAGGAAATTTTTTCTTATTTTGAGGTTCTGATTTTCGATTTTAAGTTTGTTCAGTTATCCTGATAGAATAATTCTATTAGGTATATTATTTGTTAGTTGTTACTATATTCAATAGAGAGAAAAGGGGATATGAGTTCTTAATTAGTTCTACTAATATTTTATTAGGTGTATTGCTTATCTAAGAAGAAACAATTACCATACTGATGCTTTTACATTGGATCAGTATCTTAATACTTTGGACCATGGAAGTTTTGAAGACGAATCCTCTTCATCTGACAACGAAAGTGAATATTCTGAAGCAAAAGAGAATATCGGAGATGGTATAAATCTGGATAATATTACGGGTAATTTCATAAAATTTATACATATATATTCATTTTAAAAAAACACTATAAATTAGGCACTCCCAAATCTATAGGTTGAAATTGTGTAGGAGGGAGTTACATTACACAAAAAATGTGGATATAAAAATATTCCCTCCAACACCACAGCTGGGATTGAAACCAGGAGTAAACCACACATTGACTAGTCTTGTCCGGTCGTTTAATAAGTCAAATTATATTTTAGATGATTCAGAGGACTCTGATCTTGAAAATCAAAAGTTGAAAACCAAAAATGAAACTACAGTTGGAAGAAGAAGGAATAAAAGTTCAATAATAAAGAGAAACCCTAAAGGCGAGTCTGACTTGCATGTAGCCTGTATAAATGGGAAAATGCCTGTAGTTCGCCATCTTATCGACATTGGTCACCCAATTAATGTTAGGGATCATTCTGGCTGGTTGCCACTGCATGAAGCTTGTAATTATGGTCATTTTGAAATTGTGAGGTTTTTACTTGACAAGGGGGCTGCTATAAATGACAGGGGAGGAACTCATTGTAATGGTAAGAAAATATGAATTATTAATGATGAATTTTATTTCTTGTTTATCTATTTTTTCTCTAGGAGTCATCTTTTGCCAAACAAAAAACAATATTTTAACTTTTATAAACATTTAACAGATTCATACCATATAATTGGTAATCACCTCCAAAAAAAATATTTATTTTACGAGTGAAAAAGGTCACCTAATTATTCCTAGAAGTAAATAAACAATAAACGAAATAAAAGTAATGGCATATTAAACAAATAGACTTAAATTTATGTAGTTAATGACTCGTCAACTTTGTTTTAACTTTAGAGAGATTCTACATTTAGTTTGGTTTTTTGAAATATCTCATTAGAATGAATCTAGTAAGAAATACAGTAGAGTTCTGCCAATCCGAACTAATAGAAAGATACCTCAGTTCGAATTAGCGGAAATTCGGATTAGAAGATATCTCGTTACACCGAATGTGTTCGCAGTAGCCAATATAGCAATAAGTCAATTGTTCTGGATGATTACCAAGTCTAATATTTTTAAATACCTTTACACCAGTTTAACACACATCGTCACATGAGATCTATAAGGTTCTAAACAACATTTTGTGCAAAACAGAGATTTTTATTACAACCTACTGTAAATACTTTTTTGCATTTTTCTGGCTAGGAACTTTCACTATTGATAAAAATAGCACCATTTCCATATAATCCTAATTATGGTCATGTTAACTATTTGCTACAATTTATGTTTTTTGTTACATTTTGAAATCATAAACTGAAGATTTATTTTTATACTTTTTCTACTGTCTGTTTAAATCAATAAAAGTTACTAAAATTTATACTACATTTGCATTTTTTATACTAAAGTATATTTTAAAGTATACATAAAAATAATACTGAAATTTTTAAAAATTTTTATATAAAAATAAAATGTCTAGCGTCGTTAAAGTAAAAGTAAGTTCTTACTTTTATTTTAACGAGTCTAGACATTTCATTTTTATATAAAAATTTTTAAAAATTTCTGTATTGTTTTTGTAATCTTTTACGAAAAAGTGTGACAAACCAGATGATTGGGAATATTTTTATTAACTATAGAGATTTTTATAGTTGGCTTTGAAGAAGTTGAATAAAAGCAACGAAATGTTCAGCCGAAATAAATTGTATTTTTTTTTGTCCAAACAACTCCAAAATTGACCATTACATATTATTATTAACATTGACAAACTACCTCTGAATATATATACAGGGTGTCCCAACCAAAAGTAGGCACCCTGAATAACTTTGGAGATACAAATTTTTTGAAAAATTGGTGAAACACGTTGACCTTGTTTCTAAGGGGGACATATTTTAATGTAATACTTGTATACCTATCATCATCCCTCTACCCTACACGGCCACCCCGTCAAAAAATTCAAATGGCAAAGAGGGTCGAGTGATACATCTTTTGAAAGGTCCTTCAATTCTTTACATAACTGTATTTTTTTAAACTTTTATCGAATCAATTGTTTCATTATTTTAGGTTCGGGAAATAAAAATAAAAGAAGCAGTTTAAATTATCATATGTATTGTTCAAAATGACCCCCACCGACTTCCATACAGTAGTATAATTTATCTTGAAATTCTGTACGAACATTTCTGAACACATCTGGAGTCAATAAACGGCATTCTCGAACAATTCTTTCACGTAACTCTTCCAGAGATGCGGGTTTTGTTGCAAATACCTTCGATTTCAAATGTCCCCACAGAAAGAAATCCAAGGGCGTTAAATCGGGTGACCTAGCGGGCCACTCCACAGGACCTCTTCTTCCAATCCATCGCTCAGGAAACCGATTATCCAAAAATTGATGGACTGCTATAGCAAAATGTGGGGGTGCCCCATCCTGTTGAAAAAAACAGTTCGCCCTCTAAAAGATTATCGTCTTCGTCGAGGATTTGGGTAATCATTGGGTCAATGTTATTTTCTAACAGATCGAGGTACCTTTCGCCATTTAAATTGTCAGGAATAAAAAACGGCCCGACAATGTGATCCCCTAAGATGCCAGCCCAAACATTTAACTTCTGAGGCCTTTGGGTATGAGTTTCCATGAACAAATGTGGATTGGTTTCACTTCAATACCTACAATTGTGCCTATTTACCCTCCTTTTAACTGAAATGTCGATTCATCAGAAAAACACATATTGTACAGTACATTGGCATTACCATTTAATTGTTCACTAAAAATCTCACAGAATTCAAGCCGACGATCAGGATCATCTTCGTTTAATTCATGTACCATTTAAATTTATATGGATGAAATTTGTGGGCCTTTACAATTCGATGCTTCGTGATACACCGGAAGCCTCAGCTACCTTCCTGATCGATTGAGTATTATCCATCTGCAAATGACCTCAGAACTGCCACTTCGACTGCTTCATTCCTAATCGGTCGCTGAGGTTCATGCTTTTTGTTTCCTACAGAACCTGTTTCCATAAATTTTGTCAATAATTGTAAAACATACTGAGAATCAACCGTTCTATCTGGGTGATTTCTATTGAATATGCACTCCGTAGCTCTAGCACAATTATCGTTTTTAAAATAAATGCTGACAATTTCTATTCTCTCCTGAAGGGTATAAACCATTTTGAGAACTCACTCTGGTAAAATATCTCGATTTAAAATTGGTTGTGAACAAATTATTGTTCAAGGAATATCAAATACTTATGAGTCTTTTATTATTCTAAAACTAAACGGACAAGGAAAGTGTTTTTTGTCGAAAAAAAACTCGTGTTGATTTGAGAACACTAAAAAATGTAGTTTTTTTGTAAATTCCAATACCCAGTGCCGTGTATTTTAGATTTTTTAAACGAATTCCATTGTGTGTAATCATCAAAAATAAAATTATTTTCCTTAAGAATGAATCATAAAAGTTAAAAAAAATAGGGAATTGAAAGACCTTTCAAAAGATGTATCACTCGACCCCCTTGCCATTTGAATTTTTTGAGGAGGTGGCCGTGTAGGATAGAGGGATGATGATACGTATACAAGTATTACATTAAAATATGTCCCTCTTGGAAACAAGGTCGACGTGTTTCACCAAACTTTATTAGCATAGCTCTTAATTCACCAAAACACAAATAGCAAACTCTTACTTAATATTACAAGTATTACAAATACATAGCCAAATACTTATTTAAAATTATTCTTTATGTGTTCCATACAAAGCCTCTTAAAAATACACTCATTTCTACATTATTTTAGCTTGCCTGACAAGTTATTAAACCAAATTAGCCCTTTCCCTAATAGAGTATTAGACCTTACATATTCAATTTTAATATAGAAATCATTATTTATTGTAGCCCGTGTTTTATATGAATGTAAATCAAATACGTAGTTTAATCTATTAGTCAAATAATTTGGCATCATTTCATTTTTCATTTTAAATACAAAGATTAAAGTATTATAAATAATTCTTTGCTCAATATTCATTAAATTCAATACATTTAGCATAGTATAGATTGGTATATCTATTACAACTTAAAATGCCTCTCATGCCTCCATTTTGTACTTTTTGTATTGCTTGAGTTTGACACGTAAAAGGAAATAAGTGTAGTACCACAATAATCAATGTGTGGGAAAATCATAGACTTATAAATGGTTAATTTAGCAAACATCGAAATTTTATTACCCGGCCGAAACAACAGGTCAACCTTTTTTGCCATTTTGTTTTTATATACTCACAATAAGCATTGAAATTTAGCTCAGAGTCAATAACTACTCCTAAATATTTAAATTTGATAACCTCAATGCTGACACACCATTTATTTTTATATTAATTTTTATTTTATTTTGCTTAATTTGCTTTAAATTATTTTTAGATGCTACGATCATGAACTTAGTTTTATTTAGGTTCAATTATAGACTAGTGTCACATGTCCATTCGTAAATCTTCCTTAAGTTCTTTTTTTTTTTACTTTCAATATCTTCCATATCTTTTAATTTATCTATCACATATAACATTGTATCATCCGCAAACAATTTGATGTTACATTTCTTACAATGATTACTAATATCGTTAATATACAATAGAAACAATATTGGAGCAAGTACTGATCCCCGTGGCACTCCATGTTTACTTGACATTTTTTCTGAATAACCGTCATCAAGTTTAACCATTTGTTCCCTACTTTCAAGGTATGATGATTATGGTATATTTGTACTGATAGGCTCTAATGTGTGCAAAGAAAAATCGCTCGCTTGCTGGTTGCATTTCAGTGGGAGAAGCTGTTCAGATTACAAGATTATTTGGATTGACTGAACTCTACTGTATAACTAAAGTGAAAATTAAACAAGTAAAACAAGATTTTGTAATTATTTAGATTTATGTTTTCCACAATATGAAATTTTATATTTGGCTTTGTTACTTATTAGGAGTTACTCCATTGTATGATGCTGCTAACAACGGCCATTTGAAAATTGTGAAACTTCTATTGGATAATGGGGCCTCACCCATAATTAAAACAGATGATGGGGACACTCCGCTGAACATTCTGAAAGTGTGGCATAAGAAAAATCCGTTGTACGGAGACGATTTAGTTCTATATCAATCTTTAGTTAAGAAAATGAGTGAAGCAATGGAAAAGGCAGGCCAAAGTTCGAAACCAATTCACCTTATTGGAGTTTCTTCATATAGTCAAAGAAATGATAAGGAAAACATGCAAAGATCTATTCAACGGGAAAGACTTTCTAGAAGTTTGGATTTGGATGAAGATGATGATGATAATTTTGGTAAATCTATTTATTCTTTAAAAAAAATAGTTTTTTGTTTTTTTTATACAAGTTGCAGATTTATGTATATCACATTTATATAAGTATGTAAGCTGGTTAATTTTATTTTTAACATGTTTGACTAAGAATCCAATAAAAAATTGTATGAGTGAAATTGGATTGTAATAATATGTGCCACTGATATGGTCTTATACACAAATATTTAACAATAAATGCATTTAAAAAAGGATCAACTTAATGGCACATTACAGTTGAAATTCATGGAGGCTAGATTTAATTACATTTTTATGATACTAAAAATAAAATTAGCCTGCTAGTTTACATCACTACAGTTTACTTACTTAGGTGAAGGTTTCTCAAACCAAGTAGATGAGAGTGATGGAGCAAGTGAATACTTAAAAGTAATGGGAACTCTTCGGAATAAGACCAACAACGTCAGTAACACAAATAGGAGGCACTCTCATTTAGTTTCTAAAAGACCATCCCTAATTGTCACAGAAGACGATGATAGAAATGATTGGCTGGAAGATGATATGCAAAATACCAAGGCTGCAAAAAAGAGAAAAACAAACCCTATCGCTTTACTAACTACTCCCACAATTCGATCAAGTGGAACAGGATCTGGAAATAGTGAGATAAGAAAACAGGCATCTCGTAAGTTAGATCGATATGTTATACTAGTAAAACTAAAATAAAGATTTGAGGTAATATAGGCAGTTAAGGTAGTATATATACCAAAAATGGGTAGGAAAAAAACCAAGCTCTAAATTGCTTAGACCAATTAGCCTGACATATTTTCTGTTGAAAGGTCTGGAGAAGGTGCTGGATGGATATATCAGGAGGAACATCCTCCCCTCAATATCCATCAGTATACCTATCAGACAGGAAAATCAACAGAACTAGCAATCAATAACCTAGTTGGAAAGATCACCCAATCACTTCAAATGGAGGAAATTGTGGTTAGAGCCTTTTTCAACATTGAGGAGCATTTAACAATGCATTCTTATATGCAGCAGTGGCTGCTAGAGGAAATGAGCAAACTATAGGCGACTGAATTCGTGCTATGCTATCAAACAGAACCATAACGTCTCTACAGGGAGAAACAGTTAGCTTTAGAGCTACAAGAGGATCCTTCTGTGGTCACTTCTTGTGGACGACTTACTGGCTATTCTCACACTGTAGAGGATTGGGGTTGCATCATTTGCAGATGATCTAGTCAAACTAGTCAGAGGAATCTCTGAAGGCGTAATATCTAATACCCTTCAAAAGACACTGAATGCAGTGGGCAAGTGGCGTGACAGGGAACAGGATGTCTGTGAACCCTCAAAAACAGTAATAATACCATTAACCCAGAAAAGGAAGCTCGAGGACTTAAGACCACCTTCCTTAATGGGTGAAACTAGTCCTTTTATGGAGGAGGTGAAATATCTAAGAATCACTAGATAAATCACCTAATTGGAACTTCCATCTGGAAAAGGTAATCCATAAAGCAAAACTGTCCTTATGGATGTCGTCGTATTTGTGGACTGTGGTAAATTCTGGGCCATGGGTCCCCAACAAATTTATGGGATCTATGTCAGGGTCATCAGACCAATGATAACATACGGATCCATCGTTTGGTGATAAAAAGCATCACAACATACAGCCAAAGCCAAACTCACTGGTTTGTAGATATTAGCATGCTTGACCATAATAGGCAATTAGCACCATACTGTCAGATGAGTGGGATCGGAATAAAGCCGACCTATTGAGGGCAGACTGTTGCTGGTTTACAGACAGATCTAAACCTGCCGAGGTAACAGGAGCCGGAGTACATAGCTACAGACCAAGGGTGAGGATATCCTCAAGCCTTGATACTAATGCAACTATATTTCATGCCATTGAACTATATGTGCGAAGGCTGGAATCCAGCATGCAGATAGATAGAAATTTTCTTAGATAGCCAAGTAGCTCTAAAAGCTCTTGGTGTGTAACTCTAAAATGGTATGGACCTGTTGAAAGGCTCCAAATCATTTGAGCAAAAACAATAAAGTGATTCTGGTCTAGATACCTAGCTACTCTGGTCTGGAAAGTAACAAAATAGCCGAATCCTTGGCCAGAGAAGAGGCAGGATCACAAATCATCGGACCCGAACCAATATTTGGCATATCCACAAATTCTGCCAAGAAGGCTATCTTAATCTGGGCCGAAAGAGAACTCTCCAGCATTGGTAGAAGTTTCCAGGATTAGTTAATTCAAAGACGTTTATAAAATACCCTTTGAAATCAAGAACTAATAAACTTTTATAGTTAAACGGTAAACCTGAAAATCCTCTGTCGACTAAACTATCATCTGCATAAACTCGGCCTGCGAACATTTTCGCAAACGTTTCAAACAAAGTGTGCCTAATACTATGTCTAAAATGGAGCTGTTCCCATCATGTTATGATAAATTTTCGATACATACATAATTTCATATGGTTATACAGTATGTGTTTCTATTATTGTGGCACTGTGCGATTTGTTACTGGGTTCGAAAATAAAGAGAAACATGTTTCAAATTTGTAGTTTGCTGCTTTGTACACAGTTTCGCAAATGTATCGAAAACTCATTATATTTTGTATTGATTATTGTTCTTGCAACTAACATTGTTGGGAATGAAATGTGTGCAATTAGTTTCATGCCTAATAAGAATGTTTCAATATTATGTGTATCTTTATTACCTTTCAATATGGAAACGATTTATTAAGGTGTAAGTTATTATTTGGAATAGTGTGAAAACTACAATGTAATTTTTGGCAGATGCCTGGCCTGAAAAAACGTACGCGACGAAAATTTTATCGATTAATTTACGGAGATGCCTCGATATTTTAAATGTGCCTTACAAATATAAAAGTTTTTAATTTAAACTTTTCATTAAAAATATTTTTTTTTATAATTATTTTTTTGACAATGATTAGTAACGTAATCCGAATATCAAATTATATTTTTTTTTTCATAATTTGTATCAATATTAAGCCTTTACCTAATCAAAGTTTTCTTTTAAAAGAAGATTGCCCATACTGGCCGCTAAAATAGCAAACATTCCCCAACACTCACAACCAAAATGGCTAGGTACAGAAACAGTTAATCATATGTTTCGAAAATTTAGACAATATTTTATGAAAAGAAACTTGTTTCTCTAATGTAACCATTCTGTTCCAATTGCGCAGCATATCAGCTTTGAAAGAAACTTGTTTCGAAACTATTTTAAGAAATGATAACCAGTTTCTAACAGAAACAATAACTTCTGTGTCTTGGAAAGTTTTCAAACTGTCTGAATCACGATTTCTTAATATGATCATTAAGAAATTCGTGATCTAAAACGAAGGCATCTCTGTCATCACTATATAATAATAATAATAATAATAAAAATATTGTCAATTACAAAAGGATATAGGTACCTCAAATATTTTTTTCATTTTAACTTTTTATCTTTCTCAATATTATCTATCGAAATATGAAAATTCTTCTACTTTCACGTATTATCTGTTTTTAAGTGCAAGTGTAAGTTGCAAGATTTGTTAATTTGTTATTCATCTTTTTAACACGCTTTTATTAGCTTCACCTGTATGTTTGCTTGCTTGCTTTCTTGCTTGTTTGCTTGTTTGTTTGTTTGTTTGTAACCGACTCTTTGGACTCGATTTGGACCCACTTTAAACGGACAGATTTAATTGAAACTTTGTACACTTACGAAGAACCGGTAACAATACAATAATTTGATAAGTTTATATCATTATCCTGATCAGGATCGCCAGTCCTTTCCTCACGTATCCTCTGCGTGAGAGCAAAGGCTCTCTATGTAAGTACATTCCGTAATTGTCCGTTAGGTCGGTGGTCGAGCGGGCTAAGGCAGTCGACGCGAAACGACAGACTCCTCGGGCGTGAGTTCAAATCCCACGGCTGAAATAAAAAAATATTTTTTTTTTTCAGAAATATCTGTTGGATCGTAATATGTTATAATATCAGCATCAATAAGCAATATAAATATAGTTAAAAAAAAACTACAAAACACGCTTTCATAGCACATCAAACTAAAAAGTGAAAAATAATTATTAATATAAACTGAAAACAATAATGAACGAAAAATACTAGTATTATTGTGAAAAAAGCGTGGGTTGCTCGATATATGAAAAATATGGCACAAAGCGCCCCACGCTTTTTTCACAATAATACTAGTATTTTTCGTTCATTATTGTTTTCAGTTTATATTAATAATTATTTTTCACTTTTTAGTTTGATGTGCTTTAAAAGCGTGTTTTTTAGTTTTTTTAAACTATATTTATTATATTCCACATCAACTTCTTTTAAAGCCATTGTTGGTTTCACATCTCTTGTATACTATACCAAGAAGAATGTTTAGATTGTTTGGTTTTTCCCATTTTGTATTTCTAACTCTGATAGGTAATTTCTATGCTAAGTAATAATAACAATGCTTTTAAAAAGGCCGTGGATAGTGCTACGTAATGCGTTTCTTTAGTGTGTGGACTGAAGTTACTCATTGCGTATCTTTAGCTTGCAGGCGAAAACTACGCAACTTTTCTATCAAATAATTGAGGTTATGTCCATATTTGGTTCCTAGTACATTAAATTTTGTATTATTCAGAGAACTTGCACTTGTACTTCGAAAATTGTGAAAATGACAAGTACACATCTTGAAAAAAATGCATTGCATAGTACTATTCACGGACTTTTAAAAAATGGAAGCAGTCTGGAAACATTTGGATACATAAGAAGTGTTTCATACAATTTCAATAATGTATCAGTACAAGTTTACAGTTGGAAATGAGGTAACAGATGCTGCAGTATAAATGTCTTCAGATACTTGTTCCGAAGAAAAATTATACGTAAAGGTGGAAACGGTTACTAAACTGTTCCATAATATTGTTGTGCTATGTGTAAAATTAAAAAAATGGCTACTAATTTCTGAAAATTATTGGAAATGTATGTAAGCCTTTGTATCTCCCAATTTGTGTCTAAAAATGCTACTTGGGTGATAAGGCAGACCACGTCTTATGCACCTGTCTTGCTATGGAGAGGATCCGACCCTCAATATTTGGCAAAGGGCAATTGCTGCCGGAAGATCTGGATACACTCTCACCCAAAAAGGTATTAGCTTCATTAGGAGATTGAAGTTATTGGGTGAAATATAATTAGGAGTGAGCTACAATAGGCCTACTGACGGCCGCAATGAAGGGCCCATAAGGACCCCCATTCACAAAAAACCTAACCTAATGCATTTTTTTTTAATTGTTTTTATTTGTTGTAGCAAAGAAAATTAATAGTTTTGACATACCTGATGACTTTTTTGAAGATGATTTTGAGAATGAATGTATGATTGTAGAAGATAGAACTACTCCAACTAGGGAACAGAGACGTGTGTCAAATGAGAGTAGAAATAGCACTAGTAGTACATCTAGTGTTAAAAGAAAAAGTCAAGCATCATTACTAGATGCTGGTTTTAGTAGAACTACTGATACTCCTCCTTTGGAAAGGAATTACAGTAGTGGAAGTATATCTGAGAGGAACAGAAGATCTTCTAGTTCCTCATTGAACAGGACAAACAGCTTTGAACATAGAAGCAAGCCTCAACAACAAAAACTTACTAGTTTTGGTCATACTAGAAGTGTCGTTGAGGCTGATTCTACCACGGTGGTATCTTCACAGGTTATAGTGGCAAGGGCAAACGAACAAGTGCAAACCTTAGCTCCTGCGATAGGAGATCTTATGGTGTATGTTGACGTTAAAATAGAAGGGGAAGGTTTTTAGGGTGCCAGTATTACTGTCCCAAGTACAGACGAATACCATTGGGTGGTTGGCAGATCAGGCTGCTAATAAATATGCTAGGTAGGTGGAAAGTCCATATTTAAAAGTTAGGCCAATAAATAGACTATTATTGTAGGAAAGAATGTACAAAACCCACTTTAGAATTGGAAACAAATTCTGGAGCTCTATTGTCAGACGAGGATCCTTTAAGTTTACTATTTCCATTAGGTGCTACACAAGCAGAGCCTGTAGTGGGAAAGGTAGTTAAGCTAAGTCTGCCACCCTTAGTGGAAAGATATAAAGAAGCTTGTTCTCATATGGATACAGGTAAGAATTTTTTTTATATTTCTGGAAAATTAAAACAACCAATTTTTCATAATTTTCTGGAAAATTACAGAAATATTTCAAGGTCTTATTTTTTATTTTGTACTCTATATATGCTAAGTACTTTTTTTTATTTAAAATATCTGGGATTTTAGAAGGTTTGTATTTGTTAATTGGGAGGTGCTTATAATAAGAAAAAACAGTATAAAATGCTGTACACAATAATAAAATAAAACAAGTTATAGTTACTATGTCATCACTATTTATTACAGATGTCGATAGTTTGATCTGCACCTTGCTGGAAGAATTGTCAATAAACTTGAGTCTCGCAAACAATGGGTTTTTTGGTAAATCTCTTGCCCCAGTGTGTAAAGCCCTTAACTATCAAACTAGTTTACTTGAATTGGATCTGTCTGGGAACTTCGTAGATACAGACTGTATAATAAAACTGTGCTCAAGCCTACCAACGCTTACCAACCTATGTGTGCTCAATTTAAGATCTACAGGGCTAGTGTCCAGCCACTTAGCTGAGCTGGTAAAAGTTTTTACCTCCATTTCTACTCCTGTATTACAGAAATTAAGCAGTTTGGACTTGAGCGATAATTTTTTGAGGGATAAGAGCTTGTTACACCTATCACAAATTACAAGACATTTAAAGTTGACTAATATCAATCTATCAAATGTTAGATTTACTGGAAATATATTTAAAGAAATGGGCAATGATAATATTCAGTTAAATCTCAGTGAAATTCACAGTTTGGACTTAAGTGATAATGAACTTGGTACAGACGATATTAACAAGTTTATCTCATGGACTAGCCCAGGTAAATTGTGTTTTTTAAACGTTTCAAGAAACGATAGTGGAAATCAAGGAATTTTGGGCACCTTAATTGATGTTATTCGAGATAATGAAAGTGACTTGGAGTTAAAAAGTTTGGACTTATCACGTTGTAATGTTCAAGAAAGTGAACTGTATGAATTCTTGAGGTGAGATGTTTATTTTGTTTATTCTTTTACCTCAGTAAAATAACTGTACTCTAACACTGTCAGTGTAAAATGCAGAAAAGGATCATTTGAAAATATACAGTTCCCTAAAATAATACATAATTTTTTGCAGTCGTTACATTTATGAATTTTTTTTACTATACCTTGTATATTTGAGGTTGAATTTGAAAACAAACAAATGACAACAATTTTTTTGCTGTGCGCCAAAATGAATATTAAATAATGCCTTTAGAAGTTATTTTATATAATTTTATGGTTTCTGTAATCCGTAAAATAATTTTTTGTTATGAAATTTGAAATCTGTTGATTTATTTTCCATCTGATTCTGAAAAGAAATGTTTTGCAAATATTTCACAGTTTTTTTTTACTGCAAAACTTTTTAGTTTTGATAGTTATGCCTTAAAGTAACACTTGGGTGGGCTGGTGAATTATAGGTTATGCCATAATAATTGAAGCATGGTACCCATGCCATATTTTAAGATAGACCAAGACTAAATGAGGTTTTTGCAAAAAAAAAATTATGATTGAAACTTGCGAAAAAAAATTACAAAAATAGCCTGCCAACTAGGGCTGGGCGATTGTCAAAAGTCATAATCGATTATTTCGATTAGTCGATTATAATCGATTAATCAAATAATCGATTAATCAAATGATCGATTAATCGATTATTTGATTAATCAATTATTTGGTTAATCGATTAATCAAATAATCGTATAATCGAAAATCGGTTATAATCTATTAATCGTAAAAGCGATTAATCGATTATAGTCGATTTTAACCAACCTTAATCGATTTGATTATCTTGCCCACCCCTAATTTACAGAGCTGTAGGATTCATCTTAGGGTTATTTTCAATTTTATTTACATACTGTTTATTTATATGACTATAATTAAATTAAATAAAGTATAGGAGGGGAATTTTCAATATTTTGAAATCAACCCTAAATACAATAAAATAAACAAAAAAGTGATAGCTGCATCATTAACAAAACTTGTAGAGAAAAGCAGTGCCATATCCAAGTCATTAATCTTTGTGCCAATAACAAATTGCCTAAGTACCCCGCAGCATGGATTTGAAGCAAATTTTCTTCTAAGTCAAGAAATACTAGGAACTAACACAGACTCAGTAACAGAAATAATAAGCCTAGTTGAAAATGAAAATATTACACTTAGTGATGAAATACAAACAGTCGAATTGGCCAATGAAGAAACAAGAGAAAGAGAAGAAATACCCAATGATAAACAGGACGGTAATCATAGTGAAAAGAAAGATAATTTTTTATGCAAAATCATCTTGGGAAAAACAACACTGCAGTAGCTGATGGCCTGCGTATTATAAACTTAAATGTACGCAGTGTTAGACATAAAACAGATATGCTCAGTGTTTTCTTACACTTACTAAATAATCCACATGTAGTATGTCTCACCGAGACTTGGCTCTCAAACGAAGAAGCGAAGGTATTTAAACTACCTCACTACAATATGGCAAGTCATTACTGTCGATCAGAAAATAGTGGTGGCGGAGTGGCAATATTTGTAAGAAACGATCTTCAATTTAGTGAAAAAAACTTGTTTGCCAGTAGTGAAACTGCCCCAGAAATGGAAGCTGTTTCTATCTTTGTTAATTATAATGAGGTAAAAGTAAATATTAATTGTCTTTATAGACCTCCAAATACGGATCATAATTACTTTCTCAAATCAATAGAAAAACTGTTGGTATTATTATCAAACTCAAAAAGTCATAAATTTATTTGTGGTGATTTTAATTATAACTTTGCTGAATTAACTAATAAAACACTAGAGATAACAAACCTACTTATTTCATATGGTTTAAACAAATTATTTACTGATTTTTCACGAATACAAGGAAATTCCAAAACAGTAATTGATAATATTTTTTCTGACGTGGATACAGATCATTTAACAACTCAAACTATAGACAATGTTATCTCTGATCATAATGCTCAGCTGGTAACATATAAATTACCTGGGGCAAAAAATTGCATACAATTTGTTAAAAAGAGAGTATTCTCTAAGGAAAGCATCCAGCATTTTAAATTATTATTGTCAAATGAAAGTTGGACCGAGGTTTATACGGAACCAAACAATGACAAGAAATTTGAAAAATTTCAAGAATTATTTTTCAGTGTATTTAACTCAGCATTTCCGGTTAAAATGAAAAAAGTCAATGTAACATATAAAAAGTCAAATAAGTGGATAACCAAAAATATTATTAATGAAGGTATTTTTATTAGACAGTTACACAACCAAGTGAAAACCTCAAATAACGCAGAACTAAAAATTAGATATAATATTTTAAAAAAAGAATCATGAAAAAAAATATAAAAATTGCTAAAATGGCTTACAATCAGCAAAAAATAAATGGTGAACCAAATAAATCAAAGGCAATGTGGGATATAGTAAAAGAAAATACTCAAGGGAAAAAAACCAACAGACAAGTGCCTACAAAAATAAAAATTCAAGATAAAATGTATTTAGATAATGCTCAAGACATTGCCAATGGATTTAATAATCATTTTATAAATTCTGTTAACAAACTCACTTCCTTGTTTAATATTGACCCTTCAACAAATAAAATAAGAAAAAGTAATAAAAATACAATTTATCTAGCTCCGGTCACCGAGGATGAAGTCTTAAATATTATTATATCTGTGTGCAAGAAAAAGTCAGCAGGTGAGGATGAAGTACCATGTTCATTAATAAAAGACGTTTCTAAATATCTGCTTAGCATACTAACTTATCTGATTAATGTATCATTTGCATCTGGTTACTTCCCTGACCAATTAAAATCTGCCCTTGTAATACCTGTACACAAAAGTAAGGATTTCAATGATATAAGCAACTATAGGCCGATAACACTACTGTCTGTTTTCTCAAAGATATTTGAAAAAGCTTATCAAATTAGAATTACATGTTTTTTTGAAAAGTATAATGTGCTAACGCCAAGACAGTATGGTTTCTGTAAAAGCCAATCAACACAGGATGCAATTCTCTCTTTCTATGAAAAAATCCTCAATAATTTTAATAGCAATTTAAAATCAGCTGGTATTTATTTTGATCTGACTAAAGCTTTTGATTGTATAAATCATGAATTGCTATTAGGGAAATTGGAGGTGTATGGTATTCGTGGTTCTGCTTTGAGCTGGGTAAAGTCATATCTGAAGGGAAGAACACAAAGGGTAAAAATTGTAAAAGATGGCAAAGTGTACCTTTCTGAAAACGAAACTGTGATGGCTGGAGTACCACAAGGAAGTGTGTTAGGCCCTTTATTATTCATAATTTTTATTAATGACCTTGTTGAAAATATTAATAGCACTATTTTTTTAACTCTTTTTGCTGATGACACTTCGGCTATCATAACGGCTGAAAACATTGACACTCTAAGCAAATATGCTTCAGAGTGTGTAGATGAAATAACAAACTGGTGTAACATAAATGGTTTGGTACTGAACTCGCAAAAAACAAATCTTTTATTATTCTCACCAACTGGTGTAAAAAATGATTTCAGTATATTGGTACGAGCTAACAACTCATCTATTTGTGAAAGCAATTGTACAAAATTCTTAGGAATTCACATGGACAAAAATTTATCCTGGACCAGTCATACTGAAAGTGTAATAAAAAACCTAGCTGGAAAAAACTTTGCATTATTACAAATAAGAGATACAGTTAATATTAATACAATAAAAACGTTTTATTATGGTTGTATAAACTCGATTCTGTCTTATGGTATCCTCTGCTGGGGAAATTGTTCAAGCGTGCAAAAAGTCTTCATTATGCAAAAAAGAATTATTAGAAGTATGTTTAAACTTAATTACATTGCATCATGTAGACCATATTTCAGACAGCATGGTATACTTACTGTTTATAGTATGTATATCTTGCAGTCAGTATGCTATGTGAAAAAGAATATAATCCAATTGCCAAAATGCAATGAAATTAACAAATACAATACGCGCAATGGAAGCAAAGTATACATACCGCCACATAGATTGTCACAAGTAAAAAACGGTCCATTCATTACATCAATCAAAATCTATAACCTCCTACCTCAAGAATTACAGGATATAAACAGCTTCAAACGCTTTAAAAGCACAGTCAGGCAGTTCTTGATTAGAGAGTGTTTTTATACTCTATCTGAATATTTTAACTTTTGTGATAAATAAATAAGATAGATTAGTATTATGTGTAAGTATGTGAATAGGTTAATTCCATTTAAAAAAAAAAAAAAAGATATTGTATATATCTTATGACTAAGCAATGTTATTTTTGTGTATCTATGTTTTGTTTTTTATTTTATTTATACATTTATTTATATTACTGTTACATGTCTCTGACATTACATTTGACTTATCCAATACTTGTATTAGCAGGTCTAAAGGAAATAAAGTTATTATTATTATTATTATATAATACTATAATAATTGTATTAAGTAAAAAAAAATAGATAATGAGGATGTAGGGCTGGGCGATTGTCAAAAGTCATAATCGATTATTGATTATTGAAAAATAATCGATTATTTCGATTAATCGATTATAATCTATTAATCGATTAATCAAATAATCGATTAATCAAATGATCGAGTAATCAAATGATCGATTAATCAAATGATCGATTAATTGATTAATCAAATGATCGATTAATCGATTATATAAGAAGAAATAATCAAATGATCGATTAATCGATTATTTTTCGATTAATCGATTATTTTTCCCAGCCCTACTGCCAACCCAGGTTATTTTGTAAACAATTTGCAAAATATTAGCAAAACTTTTTTTTTTCATGTTCAGGAAGTCAATTTATTGACAGATTTCGATTTTGTAAAATAAAAATTTTTTGTAAAATTATACATTTTAAAATCACAAAATTAATAATTCATCTAAAACAAAATTTCAAAATAACTTTACAAAAAAAAAAAACGTAATTTCTCAATGAAGTCTGTGGATAAATTATCCTCCTAATTATGAAAAAACTATTTTTTTGCTAATATTTTACAAATTGTCTACAAAATAACCTGGGTTGGCAGGCCATTTTTGCATTTTTTTTTTCACAAATTTCAATCTTATTTTTTTTTTAGCAAAACTTCATTTATTCTTGGTAGTTATATTTTAAAATATGTATGGGTCCTATGCTTCAATTGTTAGATATGGCATAACCTATAATTCACACAAGAGTCTAGGGGGATCGTTCCACTCTGGCTCCGAGACTTGCACATGTGTAACCCTGTCAGTGTATATCAGCTGATAGTACAATAGAAAAGTTGAGGTTATTTGTGTTGTGAATTGTATTTCTTTAAAAAACAAGTAATGAAAACATTGAACATCAAAAGCGCTTATTTAAAACAAGAAAAAACAAAGAAAGAACCAGTTTTGAAGTCGATAAAATTGGATTCAATTTGTTATATTCTAAATAATAAAAAACATACAAATAAATATATATTTTTTAAGGCTGTTGATAATAACTAAATAAAATTGAATTATACAGTTAGTAAAATGTAGTGTTTCTTGTTCTTGAATGAAACTGAGATAGCAAAATGCAGTGTCGATCATGTTTCAACCAATAATAATAATAATAATTTATTTTCCTTTCTTTGACAATACAGGATATTGTATAAGAATAGTCAACAGTTGGTTACCTACATTCTAAGAGACAAAAAAGTCTGACACAGAATAGTAACACTTATTTAATAAAATCAGTTTTAGTTTTTTCTTAAATAATACCCAGTTTCACTATATTTTATTTCATCGGGTAAACAATTAAATATTTTAAGTCCTATAAATCTTGGAGATTCACTTGTTACATTAAGTCTAGCATATGGCTCATGAAATTAGTTTTTTGTCTTGTATTGACATAAACACTATTTAAAATAAAAATTGTTTCTATTCTTAAAAATATACATACAAATTTCGTAAATATATATACATGGTAACGTTAAAATTTCATATTCCTTAAAAATAATTTTACACGAATGAGTGCTCTGAATGCCAGCAATATATCACAGAATAAGTTTTTGCACGATAAAATCATTTGATGATAATGTGGAATTTCCCTAGAAACAGACACCATACCTTAAGCGTGTATCAACTTGAGTATAATATAAGTTAATAAGTTGCATTCTGCTTAAAACTGTTCAAATATTTCGAAATAAATATACTATTGATGCAATTTTTGATATCAAAACATCACAGTGATGGATAGTGCCAAGGGGCAAGATTTTTTTCATCGCCAAAAGTAGATAAATCTTAATAATTTAAGTTTTGATTGAAATTAATAGGTAGTATGTCACTAAAGGTAGATCTCAGCTAGCAGTAATAGCATGAAAATACCGTTCATTGACTGAGTACCCTGAATAAAGAATATGAAATTAATAGTTTTAAATATATCTAGAACCAAATAAAATAAACTAAATAATGTAGGCATGATAAAAATAATAATAATACATTTATAATTCCCCTGTTCATTTGTGTCTAGATCTTTAGATTTCTCTATTTGTAAGTTCTTTTAAGTGTTAGAATATCTTGCTCTTAAATAAATTTTAAAATGAGGAAATGAGCTGCTATAATTCCAGCAACACAAATAAATAAACGGAATAAACTTATAATTTCTACTGCACTTCAGTACGCTTGCGCAAACTACACTTCTGTATGCATGAGTAAGCCTCGGAGCCAAGTGGAAACTGTTGCCCTAGACTGTAGTATAATTCACCAGCTGCCACTGCTGGGTCCCTTGATGATATCACTTAAATTTTACCAACCGCCATTGGGATGTACATTAATGTTACACTGGCGCAGCAGTGAGAGTATCAACCAATGACTTCAGACTGAAGTCATTGGTATCAACCATCTAAAGATGTGTGTCAGTTATATTGTAAAGCATATTTATTTAGGTTTAAGTTGTATTATTAAAATTTATAAAAATTTAAGTAAAGATGTGTTAATAAATATTATATTGAAAACATTGCATTTTTTATGATTATTACAGGGTGTGTTCAAGAGGGAAGACCATGTCAAATATTAATCTCTCCTACAATCCAAATTTGACTGGTATATCACTTCGTCGATTGCTGGAATGTTCTTATCTACAAAATATTAATTTGATTGGCTGTGACAATATTTTACAATATTTTGAGGATTCTGGTACCTTCAATTTCCTTGAAGAGAGTGATGACCAGGGGGAGAAAAACTTTAAAATTTCTGCCAACCTCAGAAATTATCCTGCTCAAGTTACAACTCTTGTAGATATGTTCAAGAGTAAATACTGTGATTGTTATATTGAAAAGACAGACAACTTCTTACTTTTAGCCTCAACATTGTCACATAGATAGTATGTTTATAGTTATGAAATGTCATGATTTTTCAGTAACAAGGAAGTCCATAATTGATGAGACTTGGAACAGGTGATATCTATATTTGTAATTTGTTTATATTATATATCGACATAATTTGAATAGCCAAGTAAAGAAAAATATAATTTTATCATGAATGTAAGGCTAGTTGATATTTTATAACCTAATCATCGGTTGTAGTTAATAGGTGCTTATTTTTTTATTTTATCTATTTTTTTTTAGACAAAGTATATTAATAGCGTTTCGAGTCACCAGGCAACCCAACATACACCTAACCCAATTTTTGCCCATAAACCTTATAAATATAAATTTATGCAAAAATGACAGAACTTCCTACATTTTACAACTTCATTGCCATGTGGACAGATTATTTAAAAATCAAAATTACATTCCATAAGAATATAATTTTGTATTTGGCTGGAAATGAGGATATTGAAAAAAGTTCTGTTGTTTTTGCATAAATTTATATTTACAAGATTTATGGACAAAAATTGGGTTAAGTGTATGGTGGGTTGCCTGGTGACTCCAGAGCGCTCTTAATGAAACTCTCTTAAGCCTAGCTTCATAAGTATTTAAAAATGACTCAAAAAAAAAAAAAAGTTTCGTCAACTGATTAACACTCAAAGTTACTTTACAGGCACTTAATACTGGGTTATTGAGAATTTATAGATATTTGTACATATTTTTGATTAATAAAATAGTATTTATAAACTTACATTTTTAATTACATAATAATATAATATAGTATTGTGATTGTGAAAAATTTCAACTGAAATGTTACATTTTTTTGGGAAATTTTTAACACGTTTACTGATTAGGACGACCACAATATATATTTCTTTAACTTTATCTGAAATTACATAAAAAGAAAAAAGATTTTTCTTTTTAAACCCAGTGTATTTATATTTTTTAATTATATAAGGTAGGCTTACTATGTCGCCTATGTATATAAAATAGGTAGAAAAATGTGTCATTCCATTTATAATAATTTATGACAGATTTCAACACTATCTTTACTTAACTTTGATATAGTTGGGTGAACGTCGTCACTTAGAAGATGTATATAACTAGACCTGGTGATTTTCGATGTCATGAGGTAAATAACATGAGCAGACTGCAAAACAGGGACAGACAGTACAATAAACAGTATTTACCTTGTAAGCTACTTTACATAACAGCTCGTCTATGTTTCAGCATCTTTGTTTATCTCCACCAAACGTTTGATGTTTTTCAACCACGCTAATTTCATCACAGCGGATTTGCTAATGATTGGACTGGATTTAATATGATAGTCTAACGTCCCATACTTCATATAATAACACACAATGCATCACTTTCTAAAGACGCGGATTGCTTCGCCATTTTTTACGTCCACTAATACACTATACTAAACAGAAAATATCAAATAAGGAAAGAAATGTCTCTACTCATCATTCACAAACAGATCGCTAGCTAGAGTGTTTTCGAACTGAACAAATTACAAACTGCATAGAACAAGAATAAAAACTAAATAGGTATTCGCCCTTTGACACTACATAGATAAATAATATAATTCTCGGTCGCTCTTCGGTGCCAATATAATTTTCAGCGGTTGATGACCACTCATTGGTGCTAGTTTTACATGCAAAATATTAAATAATGTGCATGTATACTGAAAAAAAATTACAATTTAGCATTACTATTATATCACGCGTTTTTCGGAATATAGTATTAGGTTTAAAAATTCTTCTCTGGGATGATATCCAAATTCCCTATGTCTATATGTATAACAGTTTGTCAGTGTGCCAAATGTACTATAACCTGTAAAATATACACATTTGAAATAGTCTTTTCTACCTCTAAGAGAGATGGCACGTTAACATCTGTGGATTTAATCCTAAAGAACTTTTCACAAAATAGACCAAAATCCTTTTGATTCAAATATTTTATGTATATATTTTTTACGCTGGTATGTTGGTTGAATTAATCATTACGTCATGTTAATCTAAAAATGAGTGTTTCTTTAAGCACTCTATCGACATTTTTTGTTGAGACTTGCCTTCGCACCTCAATTTTTCTTATTTTTTCAATTTAAAATATCCGCATTTAATAACGAAACTGACAACTGCCAAAAATGTCAAAATGAATGAAGCCCTCATATTAGATAAACATCGAATTTAAAGTGTTGTCATTTACCAATCCCTTATTATAATGTATTACCAATTCAGTGATGTAACTAACTCAAATTTAAAGTTGGGCCACAGGTATTTCTGTTCGGCCAATAATCATATGTGCTAATGAATATAAAATATATATTTACGTTGGACGACCTGCCGCTTCCACAGTGCGGAAAAGTTGAACCCCCTTCCTTCAGCTACAAGGAGTGGCAAAACTGTAAATGTATTTTTCTTCACTAGCAGGTGGCAACAGGGTTTGTTTTACATTTTTTTGGGTGGGCCCCAGCCTACCCCTACTTTTGCCATGATATCAAATCGATAATGAATCAATTAAAAATTGTAAAGATCCAAGGTCCTCGTTAATTGCCATTTGTTTTTTAGAAAATATGCAATATAACAGTCAAGAATTAGCTCCAGAAACACAAATATGTTAAGGCAGATCTACACTTGCCTCAGAAGAGGTTATTACAGGATTAGTGCTTTTACTAGGTTGCCATGATATAGAATAGAATATATTTCTTATTTTAACACAATAGTGTATAGTCGTCAAAATAAATATGAAAGTAAAATTAAATTAGTATATTCATAAATTATTAGTCATAATAAAAAATAAATAGAAAATGTATCTACATGCACATACACATATATACATACAAATAAAATAAATCTGTGATATACAACAATACACAAACAATAATATGTATAAACAAGAAATCAGATAGATAATGAATTGCAGTACTGAAAGTACTGATAATAACACCTATACTTTCTTTTTGAAACTTTTTATGCTTATATCATCTTGTTTTTTAAATCTCGTGGTAAAGCACTGAAAAATTTCTGACATATAAAAAAGTAGTTCATCTTATTCAAGCGTACATTGCGTAAAGCCTCTGTTATCAATTTCGGAGCTAGAAACTTGTCACAATTGCCAAACTGAATCTGATTTTAGTATATTATTTTATCTTTTTTTTTTCTGTGGAATCTGAGAAAAATCTTTCAAACCTATTAGGTAAATGGTTTTAATCGATGAGACATTAATTTTTTTTTTATGAAAAACTAATTATCATTATTTCAGTCCCCTTTCCATCAATTTCCATGTCGTAAGTTAATTTTTGATTTTTTAGATACGAATTATATTTTTCCTCGTAAAACGTGTATAATATTTGTAGTTCATTTATGGTATGCCACACTCAACAACTGTTTAAAAACAAACAGATCTACTAGGTTGATACATGATTTTTTGTCACTATGTTTATTGATTAATCAATCATTAAAATACAAAACCACTTTAGTTTTCTATTTACATAATGCCAGCATCTATATTGGATACTATTATTTAAAAAACAATTAAACATTTGTATTGTGTACAAGAGCTGAAACAAAAAAAAATTATAAGCATAAACTACTCGGGCACAATTTTAATCCATGCTTCCTCCTCTTCCCCATTTTCATTTGGAATGCGAACTTTCACAAGTTGCACAGGCCCTTCGGGAGTGTCTATAATCTGTGTCTCTCCATGGCTCAGCGCGTCACTAGTAATAATTTCTTCATAATCTTCGTCTACTTGACCCGTAACTACCTGCTCTATTTCATCAATTATTTCTCCATCATTCTCATCATCTGTACCTGCTTCGGCAAAACTAATTTGCTGGCCATCAATGATGATGTGCTCCGTGCCATCCTGGTCTTGGATATATAACTTTGAGTCGGCTGCAGCTGCTGTTGCGGCATCTACAATCTCCATTTCTCCGGCAGAATTTACTGTTACTAACTGATCATCGTCAGTGGTGAGTCGAGGCTGATTCACGACAATTGTATCGTTAAGATGTCCTTGCGCCTGCATGTGCTGATACAAAAGTGGTTTTCTCATAAATCCAGCTCCACATACCAAACATTCATATGGTTTCTTGTCTGAATGAACAAATCTGTGAGCATTTCGATTGTCCCTACTGTTAAATGCTTTTCCACAAACTTCACATAAAAATGGTTTTTCACCTGTATGTATCCTACGGTGCTTCTTAAAGTGCTCTGGATATACAAACGTAGCTTCACAAACATCACATTTGAAGGGTCTTTCGCCTGTATGAGCAGCTTTCACGTGATAATCTAGTAGACGTCTCCTCTTGAATCCCTTGCCACAATCCGAGCACTGGTAGCGTTTATCATCATAATGTGTAGCACGTTTATGAGATTGCAGATTAGATCTCTGGCTAAATGTTGCACCACAAAATTCACACTGGTAAGGTCTCTCACCAGTATGTGTTCGTTCATGATCTCGTATTTCAGCTTTTCTAGCAAATGCTTTCCCGCAAAGCCCACAAACAAACGGCTTATATCCAGTATGTACAATTGAATGTACTTCCAAGTTATGAGCTGAACCAAACTGTTTCCCACATAAGTGGCATGAGAATTCTTTCATTCCTGAATGAGTACGTTCATGCTGTGTCAAGTTTTGTTGACTTAAAAATGATTTGGGGCACTGGATGCACCGGTAAGGCCTTGGGCGTACTTCATGGGTCTTTTCATGTGCTTTGTAAGTGTACTTGCTAGCGAAATCTTTACCACATACATTACAAATATAAGGACGCACTCCCAAGTGGGTATTAACGTGCTCATCAAGTAAATTCTTACTGCTGTATTTTTTACCACAGGTTTCACACTCCCAGGCTTTGTTTTGTGGATAGTGCATGCGTCTATGGATGCGAAACAGTCTTAGATTGCTGAATATACGGTTACATATTTCACATTGGAAATCACCATCTTCTGCAGCAACATGTTCATCTAAATGAGTAGAAAGTTGGTTGCGTTTTGAAAATCTTGCCCACATACATCGCAAATATATATCCGAGCACCATGACCCTGTTTCATATGTATAGTGATTGCCTTGGCTTCACCCGCAACTGTCTCGTCTCCTTGACATAAAAGACACGTGTATAAGTTACCTTCTCTTGATACTATAGGCAGAGCAAAATACTCCTCAACGCTTTTGTCTTCCTGTTGTTGAATTATATTGTTTGTACCCACAGTTTTTTTCTTTTTAAGAATGTTTGGTTTTTCCATTCCTACTGGGCCATTAGTAGATTCCTCCATTCCAGGTTCAACTTTCACTTTCACATTTTCTAAAAGAAAGAGTAATTTAAAAAAAGATAATAACTTATTTTTAACTATAAACTTTTCATGCTTTTATAATATGAATAAATTATGTCAAAATATGTGTTGCATTTGATACTCTAAAAGTTGGTATAATAGAACATTTTCGTAATGATTGCACAATATCAAAAAATGTTTTTTATTAATTTTTGTATACGACAGTGTGCTTTAATAATGCTTAATATCCAATGTAACCCTGACAAAATCTATATAATTATATAAAGTAATTTTACATTTGTTCGAATTGTTGCTTATTCTTTAATTTTTTTTTCTGTTTCATATTTTATTTTTTATCTACATCGGTGTTGTTATAGACTTTTAAACAAATTAATTTGAGTTTCGTCAAGATCTTTATTACCGCACTAATGCAGTTATGAATTCCCACTGTTTTTTTTCCTAAAACACTTATGACCACAAAATCATTTATCCTCTTCAAATGCAAAGCCACCTACGATACAAGATTGATTAAAAGAATGCAAAAACAAATTAGTCATTTTTTATAAAAAAATTTTATTAAAAAAAAGTTGTTCGGAAGCATATTGAACGGCAAAATCCAAAATTTGGTTAAAAACAAAAAAATTTCGAGTTAAAAAATAAAAAAATACATATTCTCTTCAATTTTAGAAATTGACCTATTGGAATGATTCTCAGCCTCTTTTCTCAATAAAATGTTTTGATTTTATTAAAAACAAAAAACATTTCTTTCAGCTGTTTTGGCGAAATTTTTTATTTTTAACCAAATTTTGGATTTGACTTTTCGGGACGATTTTGAACTTAATAATTTTTTTTTTGCATTTTTTTTTCACCATCTTGCATCGTAGGTGCCTTTGCAGATCCTTTTACATCTATCTTTTGAGACCAACTAAAAGAGTTAGGGGTGTTACAGTCTTAAGTGAGACGCATTGTATGTACACTGAAAATATATACCTACTATTCACTGGTTAATTATATTTCAATATTAAACAAGAATATTGAGCTTATGTTCTTAATGTTTTAATACTAAAGTTTGACTTCAGTTTTACTTATGTTTTTCCTAAACTGTTATGCCTATTTTTATAAAAAATTGTGATGAAAAATTGTACGACTTTTACAAATATAAAACCAATACACATACATACTACAATATACCTAGTAACCACTAGATAGGGTACGTACCCAAAATTTTCCATATTTTTAAAGATAAGAATTTGAAATTCAAGAATTGTTAGTAAAGCATAAAAACACGTTTTGGGTACCTTTATCAAGATTTTGGCCATTTCGGTTTTATCAGAACTAACATCAATTCTTTTGTTATACGGAGCCCTCAATTTTTTTAATGATTTCGATAAAACCTGTAACACATTTTTTTTGATTGGACAGACTACTATTACCCAGCCCACTAGATTTATATGATTATACATGAAGTCGTGAAATAAATATTTGCAGTAAAAAATGTTGAGAAGTAGGCTAAAAAATAACTATAAAACAAATGATGCAAATTCTGTACATAAAATCATTGTTCATTTTTTACAACTGTGAGATATGAAATTTTCGGAAATAAAATAAAATAAAAAAGAGCCATTAAATGAATTTTTAATAGTGACATTTCTAGTTTTTTTTGTATTATTTTAAAGTTTACACATTTAACAAAACACCATTAAAAATGAGAAAATTTTCTAAATTTAGATGAATAAGTTTTGATATTGTATATGATAAATGTTCATATTTTAAATTATCTAATTTAAATATTTTTATAAATAATTTTTATGCGGTCTAGTCCCCTGAAGAGTACATAAGAATGAAAGTAGATATATATCGGACTAGGGGTTTTCGTTTTTTGTATTGTAACTTGAGGAAATCATTTCTTGATTGTGAAAATTTTCCTTTTTTGTTGAGTTAATATTTTTTCAATATCAATATTTTTTTCTTTAAGACTGAGGACACTGTTATTTAATTCAATGCATTTCTTGCTTCTAGACTGAGTAGTTGTTTTAATAGTTTCTATGATAAAATGTACTGGAAGTGTTGCTTTTGATTCATTATATGCCTAAAATTTTTATACTAGCACATTCGGATAAGAATGTCAGTATAAAATATAAAAATATATAGGTATTTATTATTATTATTATTATCATTTGAAAGTTTGAAAGAATGCTTTTGTAATACCCATTAATTATTTTTTTCTAGAAATGCATAAATGCGAAGCAATAATATGTCACATTTTTTGAAATTTACTCCAGACTCGCAGTACTAACAACTTTTTATATTTTAAACTATACAATCTATCATCAAACCTTGGTTACACTTTCAGTGATGTATAAATATTAATTGTTTTCAGTATTAAATATTATATTTGTTAGAGTACATATACATAGATAGTTACTCCTTATGTAAATATTTACCGCTCAAAAATCTGGACGCAAAAATTTTCATCTCATTTTGAGCAGAGCCTATATTGGATTCTATTGGTTTTGAAATTATAAATACATTAACATGGACCATTTGTATGCATTTACTATTTCAAAATTAACAATATCCTAAAACAGGTGTAGCTCGTGTTGATATGAAAATTTTGACGTCCAGATTTTAGAGTGGTAAATATTTACATAAAAAGTATATTTAATCTATGCAATAGATCATTAACATATAGAGAAGATGCCATACATACCAATAATATTTCTTTCAGAGACAGTTGCAGTCTGTACGAGATCAGCAGAAGCTGAAGATACAGGAGGTTCATAATCAGAGTCAGAAGAGTGATCTACAGCCCCTGAGTCTATAATGTCCCCTCCATCTGTGGAAAATGTATGAAACGTTTGATTTGTATTGTCAATTTCCATATTGGTATTTTCTTTTTCTTGTTCATTAATATCATCACCTATACCCCCATGCATTTTAACCAGTTCCATTTCGATATCCTCTATAGTTTGTAGTGAATTCTTCTCTGTAGATACCTACAAATTTATGAATTGAATAAATGAGAATACAATTTGTTTATAATTTACCTGTGCGGAATCATCATCTGAAGAAGGTATATCTAGAATTTTTTTTAGGCACTTCATTCTCCTTATTAGATTCTTCCATTGTTTTGTCTGTTAATTCTTTAGTTTCTTGTACCTCAAAATCATCTTCAATCTCGGTTTTCTGAACACAGCTCTTGTGGTTTTCAAGAATTTCATTTTTTATTTCGGTAACCCTATTTTGTAATTCATCTAGCTCATGAACTAGTTTAAAACATTTTTTACAAAGAACTTGAGACCGCTCAGGATCCTCCTTTATTTCCTTATTCAATATAGTGGAAAGCAAAGATGCAATATGTTGTTCATGACTAACATCGCCCTATAAGAAGCAATTATATATGTATATATCTTGGAAAAAATAAAATTAGTACTTACCCCTTTGTTAAAAATTTGCACAGTATTTCTAGTGGACAGACAGCTTACATTGCAAATTATACAGACACTACTGCTGGTAGACATTCTACAAAGAAATATTTTTGAAAATCACATTTTCTTCTAATCAGCTATATTTTTTAATTTTTGCACATAAATTCATTTGGATTATAAACAGTGTAGTCAAAGTTGAATAATCGTTGACATAAATATCTATGTTTTATTTTCAACATAAATCATTTAATCGGGGAAAAAACAAAAATGTAAATATCATGTTCATAATAAGCTGTTTACCTTTTAAATTTTGTGATAATATTTAGGGAAACATTTATTTTCGCCGAAAACAGGGCTGCTAACAAATGCTGCCAAGCTTCAGAAATGACGCGAGGAAAAAAGGCCGTTTACAGATCGGTACGTAACGCATAGAACAACTTGTACAGCGCAAATGCAGATACCCAATCCACAAAATGGCGTCCATATTAATGGATAAATTAATTTGAAAAATGCTTCTGATGAATGAAAATAATTTTGAGGAAATTGAAAATGTGAACAAATTATTAGGATGGGGGATTCTATTTTTGTTCTTATTTATACACACCCTGCATCTTTATTACAGGGCTTCCAATCGCAAATTTGCTTTAAAAACAATTTCCTTCTGAATATTGGGCGGGAAATTTAAACGTGATTAGAACTTTTCATTTAAGAGATAGACGTATGCATGAAAAATAAAATATGGGGGCAAATGATGGACAAATAATGAACGATTGCACTTTTTTCTACAAATGTTTATGCTTTGTTGAAGTTTTTAAAAGTTTGTTAAAAAAACCAAAAATAAGACATTTCGGTTTAGTGAGTTGCAAATTCACAAGTACACCAAAACACTGAAAAAAAGCTTTACAAATTATATTTGTGGCTTTGTATGTTTGACGATCGTGTACGAATGATAATCAATAATCGTCAATTTTCATTACTTTTTACCAAAAACATCTTAAAGCTATTACTGGAAATTTATAAAAAAAAATGCATTGGTGCTTACACAAAACATTCTTTTTCTTAAACAATTGTGAAACAGGACCAAGGATAGGAAAAATGCTACCTTACCTACGTTTCGTTTATTCTGCTATAAATTTCCTCAGAGCTTAATAACTAATATAGTAGGTAATTTATAAATGTATGCTGTGGAATAATTAGTTGAATTCTCCAATCATCATATAATAAGCTCAACCGTGTAGGTTAATAATTAAAAATTTAATTTTAAAAAAGTAAAGCGACCTTTAGTTCTGACTATAGTTACTTGTTTTTTTAACTTATTTTGTGTTCTGGTCTTTTTATTTTTTTTTTAATTATCAACCAATATGGTTGAGTTTATTATCCAGAATTATCAGGTTGCATAAAATGCATCCCTTTAAACATAGAATGGTACAAGAATATTACCCAACGATGAAATCATTGGGTAATATTTCTTTAATTCTATTCTCTTTTATAGGAGGATATATTCTGTAATTGGTTTTTGGGTATGTACAATCAGAATCTATCTTTCCCTTTAAAGGTTTTGTGGACAGATGAGGCCAAATTCTGTAAAAATTGTGCTGTGTACACTCAGATGCACCATTAGACATTAGAAAATCCTAAATTAACAATGATTAAAAGTAGTCAGCGAACGTGGTCTATAAATGTGTGGTGTGGCATTATAGGTGGCGTGCTGTTATGGCCTTATTTTTATTAAGAATCATTAACTGAAGAACGTTATCTACATTTCTTGGAACACATTTTAGAAGAAATGTTGGAGAACTTCCCCATAAATAGATACAATGACTTGCACTTTCAGTAGGATGGTGCTCCCGCACGTAATCATAGAATAGTAAAAGAATACCTAAGTAGTCGCTTTGGTGAAAATTTAATAACCACAAATTGTCTAGATGGTCCGAATAATTGGCCTGCAAGGTCACCTGACCTCACCCCTATGGACTTTTATCTGTGGGATTATCTAAAGTCCAAGGTGTATAAGACGCCTCCAGAGTATAGAAGACATGCCAGGAATACTTAGAGAATTTTGTAGATCCATAAGTCCTGAAATTTTACGAAGAACAACAATGAGTGTTGTAAAGAGAGCAAGAATGTGCCTACAGGTTAATGGCCAACATTTTGAAAATATATTGTAATTTGTAGATTTTTGTTAACTTTATTTAATTTTAGTATTATCTTTTATTTGTGTTTATTTAGTTATTAAACTTGAAATTTGGTTTATGTCATGTGTTTGTTGTGTTGGTGTTTTTTTTTTTATTTTATTGTATGAATTATTGACAATAAAATGGTAAATTAATTTGTAATTTATTGCTTTCATCCGCGTTGTTTATTTTGTATCTAAGTAACATACTTCTGTTTCAATGTTTCATATTACTCATGGCAATCTTTGCCTAATAATAATAGCTGATGTTTAGTAAATATATTTGCATTTTCTGGCACACCTCATTTTTACTAATATCTTACACAGTTTTGATAGCAGATCCACAAAATATTATATGTGTGTATTCAGAAAATTAAGGGCTATCCAAATATGTAAAAAATCTTATGGTACGTATTCCCTATTTAAATAAGAAAATTGGTATCACTTCCACTATGAACGGGAAGAGAAATATGACCATAAGCCAAAAATTCGGAATCAGCGCCTCTGCTTTACTAAAGCTGCCACGTTATATAATTCATTGTTGATAAATAAGGGAGATAAGGGGGGACATTTTAGGTGGGACACATTGTATATAACCATTGGAGGGAGGATTCAGCCTTATTCTATTTACAGTATACAATAATTGTTATTAAACGCTGAGGAACTTTAAGCTGAATAAACGAAACGTAAGCAAGGTAGCATTTTTCTTATCCTTTGTCCTGTTCCAACAATTATTGTTTAAGCATAAGAAAATTGTTTCAAGGATGCAAATTTAAATTTTTTACTGTTGTGAAATATGTACACCATATGCAGTTAAATAAATGGGAGCTTATGGAAATTATTAAATTATCTGAACATAACCATAAACAATCACGTATTTTTCAATTTACTTTTTTTTTCAATTTTTTGCATTGCTTTAAAGTTAAAAATGTACATACATAGGTAATCGTTATCTTCTAGTTTTCAGTTATGATTTATGAAAAAACATAGATCAAAGCTGTGTCTGTACTGATCAAATATACTTATACAAAGTAATTAAATACTTTTTGTTACACTTGTAATTGTACTTAAGTACATATCAGTTTTCCAAGTAATTATAATTGTACTTAAGTACAATTAGTATAATGTACTTGTACTTGTATTTTTCTTAATAATATTCTTTGTTGTAAACACTTTCACAATTACAAATTACTTTTTTCATTTTATTTATTTAAATATCTAGCAGTATTTTCTGCAGAAATGAAATAAATATGTTAATAATGGATTGTTATTTCTGTTTTGTATAAAACTATAAATTATTTGTTGTAAAGCTTTATATTTTTTGTTCTTTATAACAACATCAGTAGGTGTAGTAAAAATAATCCTGCTATTAAACAAATCATTGTGACAAAAAGGGAATATTATTGTTACATTTATGCGACTATAAATATTTAACATATATACATACATATGAGACTAATTAGTACAACGCGGTATAGCGACATTTTGATTTTTCAACTTAAAAAATTATTAAATCTATTAGTTATTTATACAATTTACAACTTTCCTCATTTTAAGAGAAACGTTTAAGAAATTACCTATCAATAACTGTTCAAAGTGTCTTCCATTGACACGTATACACTCGCGCAAACGCTTCTCTAAAGAAAACATATTTCAGCGCAAATCTGGTTGATCTGGTAATTGTTATAACAGTTATTGTCATAGTCTTAATTTTAATCAATCTGTTTTTAGGTAATAATATTTGTCTCTTGGTAATTCTCATTTGTGTTTGCAAAATAGTATTTCACATAATGATTGATGCTGCGACATGTAATTAAAAATATCTCGAAAACGGACGCCCCTGGGAAAATTATAGCAGTATATCATTTTTGTAGTGGTTAAGTCAAGGATTACTTAAAATTAAAAGAAAAATAAAAAAAACAATTTATTTCTAGAGTATAAAATGTCACTTGACCCCTATTAGTACGGCACTGGATTGTTAGAATGCACTGAAAGTTTGTCTGATTACTGCTCTTTCTAAGTAATTGTTGTATACAAAAAAAATGAATTCCGTTGATTTACTCTGTTAGAAGATATGAGTAAAAGAGGCTAGGCGACCATTTAACACCCTGTATCTTGTTAAGGTGGCATTTTCGGAAAAAAAAATTATTTAGAATCACCTTATAGATTAAAAAAGCAAAAAAGGAATTTTTGTATGATCTCTACAGAAAGTAATATTTTCCTTCCTCAAATGTGGGTAGAAAATGGTACTTTCTCTCCCTAGGGAGGCAAAATTGTTTTCCTCCCTAGAGAGGAAAGTATTTTCTACACGCATTTTTGACAACTATTACCAGAAATATAATTGAAGGGTGTCCAGTTCAAAAAATGCTAAGTTTCCAAATTACAAAATTGAGATATTAGAAAACTAAATTTTTAGGGCCCATTTTCCAAAGGGTAATATATAAACTAATTTAACTTTTATTATTCACTCTATCAATTTAGTTTGTTTTTTTAAGAAGAATTTCATTTAAATTATCATAAAAAAAAAATTAAATGAAAATAAATCATTTAAGAAACCTGCAAAGTGCCATATTGAAAAAAAAGTAAAATTGTTTGATTAGAAATAATATACTAGTTAATAAAAGACTAAAAATCATTCATATTAAAAACAAACAGCACAATACAAGTGTTTATTCACTTAGGTGCCTTCTCTGTACAAATTTTTGGATCTATCTGTTACATCTATACATTTTTATTTTTGCTTACTCATAATGTAATGCAGTTATAATTATAATTGGTGTAATGTAATTATAAGTTTACTTAAATTATTATATTATCCTGTATTGCAGTATTAAATATTAAATTAAATTAAACTATATTTTGAGAGCAAAATAAGTAAAAATGACAGTTAAAACAAAATTAAATGTCAAACTAAGCACTGAGTGAAATAAATATTGTTAATAAAGTATTATTTGGCTCGGTGGTACTTAGCTTATTTGTATCGAAACGAGGCATGATTTGTAGCTAACGCCATCTTTAGTATTTTTTTGTAACTATTCAAGACAAGCTTCGCCCTTAGCATTTTTCTGAGACAACCAATGGCACACAATGTTTTTACCTAAATATCTTGAAATGAAAAAAAATTGGCCACTTAGCATGTTTGAACCGGATACCCTTCAATTATAATTAATTAACATTTCAATTTTTATTATGATTTACAATATTTTGTAATCATAACAGTCACCTTTGAAATTGGTATTTTAATATTCCACGGCCTACTTACTATTTAAATAACTGTCATAATGCCAATATACATTTAATAAATGTTATTTCGCTTTTACCCATTTTTTATATTAGAGTTCATAGACAAAATCATATGTATAACATGGGAGCAAAGTGTCATTTCATCCATTGAATGACTACTGCCCTCCGCTTTGCATTGGGCATTAAACTTCATCTGCGGGATGAACTGTTACACTTTCCTCTCATTATACAAATAACTATACACTTGCAGAAACAATGGTAATTAACAGAAACTGTGAAACCTACTTACTTGTTCAAACTTTATATCCACAGTGCACTCGATTATTTTAGATAATTCATATAAAAATATTAGTTTTTTTCATGATTAACATTTAAATTTTGTATATAAGACAACTTTAAGAAAGTGATATATTTTATTTCTATTAAATTATATATACATAAAAAAATATGAATTCTGAAGTTACATATCTTCTGTACTCCATTTAAAAGCTTCTTCTTGAGTAGCTTTCTTAGAATTTTGCACCTGAAACCACTTCTTTTCATAACCATTGGATCTGTCTACACCATCCCAGCGATATCCAGGATGAATTCCAAATCTATTTGGCATGAACTCTCCCATGTATACTGGTTTTTCTGAAAATAAGAATAAAATATACTGTCAATATATTGCAACATAAATAAAAATTATTAACATAATATTGATTCGATAAAGTATTTACCTAAAGTACCAGCAGCAACCGACTCTTTTTTTTTTTTTCTTCCTTATGTATGCTAACATAGGGTCTCCTTCTCGTTCTTTTTCTTTAAGATATTTTTCAAGATCATCATCATCAGCATATCTTGCAAGAGGTTTACTCATTTCATGTAATTGCTCTGCTATTCTTTCATTTTGGTCTACTACTTGTTTAAGACCTTTTCCCCAACGGTCATACTTTTCTTTAGTCTTTTTTTCCGTATCTTTCTGTCTAGCTTCCTCTTCCAAATCTCTCACCTTTTTCCCCCTAACAATAGTAGCTGCATTAACACCTGATACTTCTGCTGACATATTTTTGAATATTTCATCTTCTCTGTGACGTAGTACGATTGTTTCCGTGACAAGATCTTTAGCATTTTGAAGGCCAGCTTTCTTCCCATCTAATGTTTTTGTCATTTTTTCATCAGACCTTCCTGTTTTCTCAGGATATGCTTCTGTACTCCAATTACCCCACCGGGATTTTTTTTGTTTACTATCTGCTTGTCTATTTTTTTTAGGTGAGATGCCGCTTCCCCCTGTTCGTATTCTCATTCTTGGAGGTGAAACATCTTCATCGTGACTTATATTTCTAGAAGGTGAATTATGTTCCACTTTGTCTTTTTTCCTTGGCGGAGATTTATCAGTTGTTCTACTTTTACTTCTTGAGGGATTTTCTTCTTTATCCTCTTTCTTTTTAGATGACTTTTCTTCTCTAATTGTGACTCTTGGGGAAAACATAGCATTTCCATATTTTTTCCTAGGGGGAGAAATGTCATCATCCTTGTTTCTTTTCACTGGAGGAGAACTATCATGTATAATTTTTCTTCTCGGTGGAGAATTATCATCTATAATATTTCCTCTCTTTGAAAGGGCAGAAAAATTGTCCCTCCTTTCATCTTCCCTATATTCTTTCTCATATGGGAGAGAAAAGTAATCATTTTTTCTGCCATGCCTATTTCCCCCTTATTGGTGTGGGTAAAATATCATCAGCTTTATTTCTTCTCCTTGGAGGTGAATGGTCATCGTTCCTCTCCCTTTTTCTAGGTGGAGAATGATCCTCGGTCCTGTTTCTTACTGAGGAATCAAATTCATTTTCTACTTTCACTTTTGAATAATTGTTAACACTATAAATATCAAGTTTTAGCCTGTTAGAATTATTTAAATTGATTGGTATTCCACTAGTACTCTTAGTTTGCTTGTTTAGTTTAAAACTGTGACTCAACTTTAAACTTTGATAATCAGTATTTACGGAAGTTTCACCTATTGGTGCCCAAAGATTATTTTTAGTTTGCTCATCTATTCTAAGCGAGGGTGGTCTTTCATCGATAACTGCTACTATTTGTGGAGCATCTTCATTTGCAGCTGATATATCATCTTGAATTTCTTGCGATATTAAAACTTCAGCATCATCATCTATTATTTTCAGTCTGAAACAAAAACTTAGGAAATAACTAGGTCTTACAAAATAGTTCGTAACTTACTTATTTCCAGTGATTTTTTCTTTCTTCCGTTTTTTTTCTTTTCACCAGGTGCTCTACCAATTCCTAAATACTTTTTTAGGTACTCTTTTTGATTAATTGTAGTCATTTTAAAATGTTCTAAAATATAAAATATAAACGTAATTTGAGGTTATTCTCGTTATATAAATAATAGGAATGAATTTCTTTTCTTAAACATAATGGACAGAACCACAGAACAGAAAAAAAGAGACAGAACTTTCTATCATAAGTAATGAGGGCTAACGTTTATAAGCTCGTCAGTTGGCGCCACTAGCGAGTAAGGTAGCTGTCAAAAGCTATTGTTCGGCGTGGAACACGTTTATGGGGTTTTATTTATAATTATTTGGTACACCGGCAAATAAAAAAACTTGTTAATTATGCCTCAGTGTTGTGCAGTTCCATTTTGTTAGGAAACAAAAGGCGGACATATATGTCCGAAAGACAAAACTCACCGAAAACAGTGGTTGGTAGCGATTCGCAGGGATAACTTTACTCCTTCGAAACATACCTGTGTTTGTAAGAAACATTTTTATCCTGACAATTATGTGTTACCAAAGGAGCCTACTACAGAAAATCGTGAATAATAATCATGCGTATTCGTTGTTTTCATCATGCTCATGCTTGATATAACTTAACACAGACAATAATGCATGCAGACGATACGACGATCTATGCCCAATACTTTTACTCCCAAGCCGCAACAGTTAAGTTGAGGTATCACTAGATAAGTTACTGGAAAATAGTAATTAATGAAACAAAGACAGAAACAACAACCCTAACCGTTGATTGAAATATTCAAGAATACGTAACCAACTATACGATGGAAATCGTGCCGATTGCAAGTTTTATGATATAGGTGACACCACTGTCGGCCACCTGTCTCATAGAACATAAACTAACCGAGTCATACTGAGAAGGTGGAGAAGAGTGTGATACTATCGGTATTCAGTATGACATTGTCAATGAGTCATTTCGGTTTGCCAGTGGTATAGTTTATGGTTGCGATATGTCTGCAAATTACACAAGTTGCAGGAATCGCAACCATGTTGCCATAGACAAATTTCCGTATTGTTTAATTAAAAAAAGATTAATGTGACAAGAATTTTTTGCACAAATTATGGAATAATTTATTACTGTCTCTATTAAAAAATATGTTTTTTTCTCTATTGTGACATATTATTATATATTTTGGTCACATTATTGTAGCATTATTATTCGAATTTTTAAATTATATTAATAATAGAATTATTAATTTAAAATTAAACAGCAAAAAAGAAGTGTTAAAACATCCATTATGATTAATCTTTTAAAACATAAAAGGTGTAAAGTTGAGGGAGAGGATAATCATTTTCGTCGACTCGGCAACACTGTTTAGTGCATAGCATCAGTGGCTTTGAACGTTGTAACGAAATTCTACCTGTTTTTATCCCTCGCATTTATGTAATATAATTCTTGTGCATTTTTACTGAATGAGGGCTACCGTTTTTCAGGCTCACCAGTTGGCGCCACTGGTCAAGTAAGGTCGTGTCAAAAGTCATTGTTAGGCGGGGGAAAAGTTTATAGTGTTTTATTATAATTATTTCGTACACCAGCAAATAAAGAACCTTGTTAATTGTTCTTCAGTTTTGTACAGTTTCATTTTGTTCGGAAACAAAAGGCGGATATATGCTTCCCAGAGACAAAACTCACCTAAAACAGTGGTTGATAGAGATAACTGTACTCCTTTGAAACATTCGTGTGTTTGTAAGAAACACTTTAATCCTGACGATTATGCATTACCCAAGGAGTCTACTATAAAAAATCGTGAGTAATAATCATGTACATTCGTTGTTTTCATCATACTCATTCTTGATATAACCTAACTTTAATGACATAAGACACCTCTGATAGGTACAATAATTTCCCTACTGAGCAAGTAATCAGTACTTTCCCTTACTGTCATCATTGTGTTAAATGTTTTTCAGCTAATTTTTTATAAAAATCACTAAAAACCCGCGTTAAAGTTATAATAAACATTAAGTGACATTTACCTTACTAGCGCCTCTCGTGGTGAATTCATGCGCGATAGCCCTAGTATGAGGACCGGCTTTATAAATTCTGGGCGCGCTTTTCATCTCTCAATTTTATTTCGTAAATAAATTCCATAAAAAAACTATTTTTCATGAAATTAAGCTACCACATATATTAATGAATGAAAACATCGGCCGCTTTTAAAAGGCATTATTTTTAAAAGCGGCCTGCTTTTTCATCTATTAATTTATGTGATAGATAAATTGACGCACAGTGAACATAACTTGGAATATAGACGTTTATCTGTCTCAGCCGGTTATAAGGTGAAACTACACTGGAGTAAAGTCATGATTGGTAAAGAAAATAATTAATTACCATTTGTGAACTGTTTTGTTTACCTATAACGTGATATTCATTTAAATTATATTATTGAATTTATCAGAAGTTTTTTACGATTTGTATGTAAAAACTAAATTTAATAAATATTTTTTCTTTATGATATTGATTTGTTAAATAACATAATCTTTACATAATGAAATTTTAATAAGTTTTATTACATTTTGTAATACCTACTTAAAATAGAATTACATATTTTATAAAGGGTTTAATAAATACCGCAATTACAAAATACACTTCTTTGAGCAGGTACTCGCATTCTTGGGACCGATTTACCTTTAAGGGTGGGACAGCTCCTAAGAGCATAGAATATATTTTAAATATTTTATAATGGTGAAATATTTTGAGTTATAAAAAATATTTTGTAAATATTTTGTATTCATCTTGGTAGAAATATTTTCAAAATATTTTAATTTGGTTATAAAATATTATTAAAATATTAAAGTATATGTTTAATTTAACCTTTTATGCATCTTAATTATGCATAAAATGTTTTTAAAATATTTCTTCCACTACTGGCATGCCACTTCCTCATTCCTTAGAAAAAAAATATAGTTACAATGCACAAAGAAATAGTATCAAATGTCATTGTAAATTTCCATCCAATTTTTTCTGTGATAGTGATTATTATATCAAATATATTTCAATTTACTATTTTAATTCGGTTTTTTATAGTTTTTCTCTTTTATTTTAAGAATGACTTAAAATAGCGATAATCGGTTAGTGAATTAATCGATTACAAGCAATTATTTGATCTGCAAAAAAAAATTTTTGACCAGCAAATGCGAAATTTAATAGCAAAATTATTTTTTGTTAGTAAATTTTGGACTTCACCGGCAAAATTATAATTTGATCAGCAAAGTCACGATTTGCTATTTACATTTTGTCAACAGAAAATTATTTTGCAGATGAAATAATTAATCCCCGATACTTATTCATTTTATAGAAATTTTTATATTAAATTTAATTATAAATTGTTAATAATAATGTTACAAGATACTTAAATAAATTAATAAAATGGAAAAAAAACAAAAAAAAGTAAGCCAAGAGTTGTACTCGAACCCCGGACTATAACCATTACCTTTTAACGAATTTATTATTTATTAATTATTTCATATTCTGCAATGCTATGCCATTCCAACAGAGATGACTCGACCTGTTTGTATAAGTTAGACGTAATACTTTCACATCTATTACCTCTAGAACTAAAGCCCATTGTGTAAAATCCATTCTTAACATATTTAGTAGTTCCCTTGTAATTTCACTCTACATAAATGTTATATATCTAATTTTTTTTGAGAAAAAATTAGATGAAATTTTATTTAAATTTCATACAAATTAAATTGTTCAAATTGTCTTCGATTTACTTCATGGCAATATTCAAGAAAAAAATTGAGAAATGTACTTACATATTTAAAAATCAACTACTTTGTTGGAGCGATTTTTTTGTCACTCGCGATTTTGTTGAATTTATTTCAACTTTTACGCGCACACTGTATATACTATAGGTCTTACAAGGTCTTTTAATACATATTGTTTATTATATTAAAAGATTTTTTGTCATTTTTTTTGTAACATTTAATGTAAAATTAATTTAAATACATTTACATTACGTGAATAATCTCACCTAACTCTCAACGTATGAATTTGAGCATCGAAATCAACTTAGTAAATCAGTAAATTTATCAATTAAAATGATTTATAAATATTATAACCAAAATACTAGTTTGACATTTGAAAAGACTTTGATAAGTAGCTCCTTATTTATCAAATAATTAACATAGTGTGATTGGCCGAGTGAGTAAGCTGTTGACTTTGCAAGCAATAGGTGTATTCGATGCAGGTCAGAGGATTTTTTCAAGTGTTTAATTTAAAATAAAAGGGCGGAAAAGTAGCAGATTCCAATGCCCGCGGTTGGCATTTTATAAAAGGATATAAATAAAATCAGCCAGGCCATTAAATTAAAAAGGTTTTATGTATTATTTACACATTTTCAAAATATTTCAGTAACATTTCTGTAAATGTTGATTTAATATTTAGAATACAATAAGGAATCCACTTTTATTAAATTAATAAAAATGGATTCCTTATTGTTTTCTACGAAAAAGCGTAGAAAGGATATAGTACAAAATATTTCATAATTGCCAATTTAAACTGGCAATTATCCTTAATTGCCAGTTTAAACTGACAATTAAGGATAATTGTTAGTTTAAATGGGCAATTAAGGATAATTGTCAGTTTAAACTGGCAATTAGGGGCATTTGTCAGTTTAAACTGGCAATTAAGGATAATTGCCCGTTTAAACTGTCAATTAAGGATAATTGTTAGTTTAAACTGGTAATTAAGGATAGTTGCCAGTTTATACTGGCAATTAAGGATAGCTGTCAGTTTAAACTGGCAATTAAGGATAATTGCCCGTTTATACTGGCAATTAAGGATAACTGTTAGTTTAAACTGGCAATTATGGAAGAATGATATATATGTATATATATATATATATATATATATATATATATATATATATATATATATATATATATATATATATATATATATATATATATATATATATATATATATATATATATATATATATATATATATATATATATATATTAAAAAAAAAAAAAAAACAACAAAATTGTTCAGCAAAATAAAATTTAATATAATAGTATTAATACTATACCTAATTAAATACAATAAATGTATAAATAATTATTTTATCACAAAAATATACAGAAACTTCAATCAATGACTCCATTGAAAACTAATTCTATTGCTGCATTTACATCCCCTGCTGTAGCTTGTAGTGCTCTAACGTTAACAGAGTCATTCACAAGCCCCATTTCATGCATTTGTTGTAATTGAGGCTGTAATCGTCTAGTAATACTTTCTAGAGTTTCTTCTTCACCTCGATTTGGGGTGCCAGGGGAAAAGCTGCCACTACCGGATCCCCCAAAAGCAAAAGCTTGCTGTATGGCACTTGTAAACATCTCACTAGTGATAACATTACTACTTGAAGTAGGAGTGCTGGGCATACCAGCACTATTAGTGTTGAACTGAGTATTTGTAGCATTAGCAATAGCTGCAGCAAGTTGTGCTGCAGTGATGGCATTGTAAGAAGCATTGCGGCTTAAAGGGTGCTGAGAGATATTTGTGTCTGAGTTTGAGTCCATATCGTCATCATCAGAAAGGGCCTCTAATGAATAAGAGTATCCAGTGCTAGTGGTAGCTTGATTGGGATTGACATTAGCCTGGTCCTCATGAATGTGTGCAATAATATAATTAGCAGCTTCAATAAGTACTGGATGGTCTTCCGAAACTTTTCGTACAGTATCGGGATCAGCCATGTGTACAATGAGTTCTGGGTCTTGAATAATGGCAATGGCGGCTGGATCTTCTGAAAGACCAGGAGTAGCTGCCATTATTTTATCAAGAACATCTTGTCTTGATAATCTCTGTAATAAATATGTGGAAATAAGTATTTAATGTATTTTCTGATGTGTGATTGAAAAATATGATTCATAAAAACTTTCAATATTTTGCAAAATACAACTGTTGCAACAAAACTTATTTAGCGATACACATCCACAAGTCTTTATAATGTGTTTTCATATTTGCACTCTACAGGAAAATCAACAGAAAATAGCCCTCAACAACTTAGTCAAGTGATCACCCAATCCCTTCAAATGAAGGAAATTGCCCAACAGTATAAAAAACCATTTACAAGGCAATACAAATTTCATTAGAAAAGCAGTTAAAAAGTAAAAAGGAAAAAAAATTATAATTTATAGAAATATAAACACAGAGAACAAAACTAAACAGGTTACACAACAAATATCCATATAGTAATAAAAAAAAGGTGCATATACCAGTTCCTTATAAAGATTCACAGCCTTACTAGTTAACTCATTTAAAGTACAGGTATTGATGTCACACAAATGGGAAATGTTGTTTAAATTTCTGCCCATAACATATATTGGAGATTTTATCAATATATTTGTCCTAGCTCTATCATTATAAAATGTAATATTCTGTCTAGTTGTATTCTAGCTACATAAAAGTTCATTTGAGGTAGCAAATCAGGAGTCAATTTTGTTATTTAATAATTTGTATAAGAAACACAATGAGGCACATTTCCTCCATATGTCTAGGCTAATAATATTAAACCTTTCGGTCAAGTAGTTATAATCTATTCCCCTTATAGGGTACACACCTTCCATTTTAAATAATTTATACTTTAAAAATCTCCCCTGTACTCGTTCTAAGGCCTCTTTGTGGCAAATATAGATAGGGTACCAAATTAATGATCCATATTCAATTTTAGAACGCACATATGAGTAATATTAGATTTTAAAGGCATCGACTTCTGTAAAATTTCGGCAATTTCTGACAATAAAGCCCAGAAACTTCACTGCCTCAAATATATTCTCAGTTAAGGTGAACTGTGAATCAAATATTATACCTAAGTCCTTAAAAGAAGTGCAGCGTGTTAACACACTCACGTTGATATGATAGTAAATATCCCTACTAACTGTTTTCTTGTGAGACAGAAATTTATATTTGTCAGGATTTAGATGTAACTTATTAATAGACACCAAGATTGAATTCGGTCTAAATAATTCTGCAACTTTTGACAATTATCGAACGTTGTTACCTCAGTGAATATCTTTAGGTCATCAGCAAAAAAAGTTGGGGCATTGTATTGTAGAACTTAAGTCGTTAATAAATAAGAGAAACAGCAGTGGACCCAAATTAGACCCCTAAGGTAGCTGCATATTTAAGCGAGTTATATCCATTATAAGATACATACTGAGGTCTCTCTTGCAAATACGATTTAAGAAATTCTTTCATATGATTGTTAAAGCCAAATAGTTCCAGTTTTTCAATTAAGACGATGTGGTCGAAAGCTTTTGAAAAGTCTGTATAAACCACATCTACCTGGCCCCAGTTATCGATGACCTCCGAAACATATTGCACAAGAACCGACAAATTCGTAACTGTAGATCATTGACTCATTTTTGACTTATATGCAGCAGTGGCTACCAGAGGAATTGAGCCAACTATAGGCGACTGGATTCGTCCTATGCTATTAAACAGAACCATAACAACGTATCTACAGGAAGAAACAGTTAGCTTTAGAGCCACTAGAGGATGCCCGCAGGGTGGAGTTCTCTCTCCCCTTTTGTGGTCACTTCTTGTGGACGACTTACTGGCAATTCTTACACTGTGGGAGGCTGAGATTCTAGCATATGCAGATCTAGTCATACTAGTCAGAGGAAAGTTTGAAGGAGTAATATCGAATACCCTTCAAGAGACACTGGATGTAGTGAGTAACTGGTGTGACAGGAAACAGATGTCTGTAAACCCTCAAAAAACGTAATAGTGCCATTCACCTGGAAAAGGAAGCTGGCGGACTTAAGACTGTCCTTAATGGGTGAAACTATCCCATTTGCGGAGAAGGTGTAATGTCTAGGAATCAGGCCGAGGTTCATGCCATTGAACTGTGTGTGCGAAGACTGGAATATATGCATCTTACACACAGGTCAATAAAAATTTTCTTAGCCAAGCAGCTATAAAAGCTCTTAGCTTCTACCGGTATAATCCCAAATGGTATGGAAGTGTCAGAAGGCTCTAAATCATTTGAGCAAAAACAACAAAGTGATTTTGGTCTAGATAGTCGGCCACTCTAGTATGGAAGGTAACGAAATAGCCAACTCCTTGGCCATAGAGTGAGTGGGATCACGAATCATCGGACTAGAACCGATACTAGGCATATCTTTAAGTATTGCTAAGATGGCTATCTCAACCTGGGCTGAAAGAAAACTATTCAGTATTGGCAAAAGTTACCAGGATTAGCTCATTCGAAGGCGTTTATAAAATACCCTTTGAAATCAAGAGCTATAGTTAAACAGGGTAAACTCTAACAGGCCTATATAGCGGGCACTGATGACGAAACTATCATCTTCATAAACTCGGCTTAGTGGAAAACGTCGATGCCGTCTACGCCTGGAGAATGATTTGATACAGAGGGCAACTGCTGCCAGAGGATCTGTACACATTCTCACCTAACAAAGTTATCAGTTATGAGACTGAACTTATTGGATGAAATATAATTAGGAGTGAGCTACAATAGGCCGCAGTGGAGGATCCACAAGGACCCACTCACGAAAAATCTAACCTAACCACATAGGGAAGTAGCTTCATATGAACTCGTATATTCTTCAGAGTAGAGGGGAGAGCATGAATTGCATTTAATTTATCCTACGGACAGCATGGCCAGTGCTGCACTGTGTCTGTGGCAAATTTACATTTTGTATCTAGGGGACTGCAAGAACTAAAATATTTTCGAAAACATATTTCAACCACCTTCCTAGTTACCTTAGGTAACTCTGAAATCGAGGAAATCTAGGGTTATTGGAATTTCTATTTAAGTAGGTAATGGGGAGGGGACCGTATAGTTTATTGTAAAGTTTGAACTACTCGAAGATAATTTTTATAACTACCAATTATTTCATGGGATTCAAAAACTCACCACCTTGGTATGTCAAGTAACTAGATAACCACTGAGCTACCTTTCATCGACGATATCCGTATTCACCTTAATGAACTGACACAGTCAAACATTTTCTATTGCACTGTAAATACCAAAACCTATATTACATTATTACAGTCCAAATAGGAAATGGTGTGGCATTCCAGTTCAGACATTTCTAATATGTTTGGAGTATAGTCCGGCATTATATGACAAGCAGTACATTAAACTCAGATTCAATAATTACCATAATTAATATGAAATAATGGATGCATTCATCATTGTCCAGCTGCTAAAGTATACAAAGTATGTTAAGCTTCTAGACGGTGATAAATGTACCCATTATTTTAGCAAACTATTTTCTACATTAATGACAATCCATGTGTACTTTTTAGAACTGCTTGCCTTTTCTTAGTCAGACTGTACTACTTCATTTTATTCTATCTGTTACAAAACTATCTGACATTTTTATTTAAATTTTTAGTATAATTTATTAACTTACTTGTAGGGCAGTACGATAACCAGAAGATAAAGTAAAGGCCCTAAACGCACTAACAAGTTGTTGTACCTCGACTTCCGTCATTTTTTTGTCCACAAAGACTTTTTTTAGGTTTAGGTTTTTCTAAGACATGAATGGTGACTCCAGGAGTTACTCCATAGGACGACAAAGTATTTTCATTCTCCAGGATAACACCGCAAAAAGCTAGGTCTAAAACAAACCGAATGATAACTGATAATGTATTTTATTGGATAAATATAGTACCTACCGATATTCGTGGAGTTACTGAGAAGTTTTACAACTTGATTTTTTAAGTTCTTCCACTTTACTTTCCAAATCCACATTTTCTATCTTAACACGCTGAAAATTATTAGAATTCCAAATTCCTATTATAACATTTCCAGCCATAATGAATGATATGCACTTTTCTTTCAAAATCAAAATTAGTTTATAACCTATAAAATACAGTGACAGTGATCCTATCGTAAACTCGTAAAGTACCACATTCAATTTGTCCTTTATGTACAACCAATCACGCGGTAGGAAATTTCCATTCAACCAATCAGCATAGCATAAGTCTTTGCAAAACATCGAACTATAATATGCACAAAGTACTCTATATGTTCGTAGATATAGTTCAATGTTGCAAAATAGTTGGAGCACCTAGAGTGTGTTCGAAATTAACCTAGAGCCCTTTATAAACAAGGGTATAAGTATAACATCACATGACCTTTTATTTACTCTGTTTTATGAACGCAAAAGGTAAAGTTTGATGTATATTAGTTACTTTTTTTTAATGTCGCTGCTCTTGATGTGGCTAACATACATTTCTTGATATTTTTGCATGGACATTTTTTGAAATGTTAGTTATTGTTTAAATATCTATTGTTCTGATTACATGTTTTTGAGGTAAAACCTTGAAGAAGTCTTTTTCTGAAGACAAGAATAATTGACTATTACTATAGTCGTCCCTATTTTTATCAATCCAACTAATGATCTCACAAACTTACTTATGTTATTCGATACGCTTATCATACAAACACTATTTTCCTATTTGAGTCTTTCACAACAGAATGTCTTGAGGCTATAATATTTTACGTATCGACCACATTTTTTTTTATTTTATTTGAAATTGAAATATTCGATACTCATCGCAAAAAAAAATATATTTGAAATATCTTAACCGAGAGCATATAAGCATTCCTTACAGTCATACGGAAATGGCAGTATTTCTAGCAATTTCATTGGCCGTTTTAAGACAGTCGCAGGGCAAGGCGCAGTTATATGACATGTCAAAGTGTATTAAATCCTTTTGGAATCGTTTGCCAGCAAGGAACTCGTTAGACGATAGAGAAGGTACTCGCATAGCACGAGGTGGGTCTAGGGTTCAAATCACAAACTTGTTATTTTTTTTTTAAATAAGTATTTTTTAGTTCGTTAGTAAGATTTATATGAAGATTACATTTTTTCCTTGCCCTTTAACTTATTTTTTTTTAAAATAAACCTCAGGGCATGCGCAGTTACATGACATGTTAAAGTGTATTATATCCTTTTGGAATCATTTGTAAGCAGTGAATTCGTTAGACGATAGAGAAGATACTCCCATTTCACGCGGTAGGTCCAGGGTCCGAATCGTGAACTTTTTATTTATTTTTTTTTTAAATAAGTATTTTTTAGTTCGTTAGTAAGATTTTCCTTGCCCTTTATTACAGTTTGTTTATTTTCCTTGCCCTTTATTATAGTTTATTTATTTTCACGGTGCCGAATTCCCCTTTAAAAATGATATCTGATAAGCACGCCATGCCGTGGCCTTGAAACGGCCAATGAAATTGCTAAAAATACTGCCATTTCCGTATGACTGTAAGGGCCGGTTGCATCGATGTGGTTTAGCCAGAGTTCAACTGAACTTCGTTTAAAATCCAAGATTACGATTGTTACAACAATCGTAACTTTGGATTTTAAATGAAGTTCATTTGAACTTTGGTTGAACCACGTCGATACAACCAGCCCTAAAGGATGCTTATATGCTAACCGAGAGTTCATCTGCGCATGCATCGTGGTGGTTAAAGTAGTGTGCGCTCTGAGTCTTACACCGACAATTTACGAACGACATTAATATTTACCCAGTTCAAAATTATACCACTTTTCGAACGGCTAGTGTGCACACTGTATATTGCTTAGGATAACTTCGAACGGCCTTTTGAATTTACCTAAAAGCCGGCTCCAGAGAGCTAACTGTCGCTGGCGGCAGTAATTTCTACCAATAGCATTTAGACATTCCGTCACGTGCCTGTATTCTCCTCATTTTTGCCGCGACAGGAAATCTGTCGCTGTAAAGTTAGAATTTGCCGACTACAAACTACACGTTGACGTGTCGCCAGATAACAAAGGTTATGTGTTGTTCTTATATCACACCAAAGAGAATTTGTGGCAGCAACAGAATACCTACATAGCGTCTTTTAAATAACAGGTAGAACGGAAAGTGTCGCAGTGACGGTTGTTGCTCTCTGAAGCCGGCTTAAAGCAGAGTCTTACTATGCTGGTAGAGTTTACTGTAGAGTTTCTACTTAAGGGACTCTAGTCACTGGTTGTTGCTGCCGAGTAACAACCAGCAAATTTGTAGGAATAAGCTGCTTTACTCTGCTCTCTGATGAGTAGGGCTGTCAAAAATGTTCCGTGGGACAGTGGTGTACGCGAAATTAACTAATACGAGAAACAATAAACTGTTACAATTTATAACAATGTATGTAAAACTTACCCTCTTAACTAGCTTGCTTATCACAAACTGCAGAAGATGTGTAGCCATTTTGCAACATCAGGTACCTATGTTTCTATGGTTGTCTCCATGAGTAATGTTCGCTTTGGTGAAAATATATTCTTATATTTTGAAAACGACCGTTCGACATCTAAGTAGGTATACTGATGTAATACACGCATACGTAAAATAGTTTTGACAGCCCTACAATTAGTGTCATTAAGAATTAACTTTAATCAGGGTATGCTTCGTACGTTGTAGTGATAGATTCGTGTTAATAGTAATGAAATAATAAATAATAAACACTTGGAACACTAAAATTAGGTTATATACCACACGTTATGCTAGATGTGCACAAAAATTGAGGTTTGTTCATTTAATGCCCAGCTGAACGATTTTACAACTATTAATTTTATTGGTTTTTTACCACTCATCCGCGCACAGACATTTGATGGACCAGAAACGGGGGTACGCAAAAAATAATACCCAAACCCATCAGATAGGCGAAGTGGATTGCTTTTGGCACAGACATGCGATATTTGGCGAATCACGAATAACAAATAATCGCTATTTGGCAAGTACCGACTAATGTAGATAGGTTGCTGATGGCGAAGCATCACATATCGCCGTTTCCCATTTCTTGTCGGTATTTTGCGCCGATTCAAAGTAGACAAATATTTGTGTTTCCAGTCGATACACAATATTCGTGAGCTATTCGCTATTTGTGGAGAGAATTATATTAATCTTTTTGTTGTAAAAATGGGGTGGAGTAATGAAAATGTAATAGAATTTTTGGATTTCTTTGAAAGAGAATCGATAATATGGAATGCATGTCATAGTGACCATAAAACAGAAATCTTGTTTATGATGCGTGGAAAAGAATAAATAGAAATATGGGTGAGAGATATTCTGTCGCAGAGTTAAAGAAAAAAAAAAAGATTCTGTAATGGCGTCGTTAAGGGTTTGTCATACTAAGGTTAAAGAATGTACAAAAAGTGGAGCAGGTACATATGACATATACAAGCCAAACTGGTTTGCTTACGAAAAAATGGCCAGTTTCCTTAAGAACAAAGATCAGGCAAGGAATACAATAAATTCAGAGGTACATATAAGTGATAAGTACTTTATAAATATTTTCAATACCAATATTTTAAGGTTAATTGTTGTTCGTTAATCGTTGTTCCCACACCGAGCAATCTTCAGCATCTACCGAGTTGCTCGCCGAATGATGAATAATCGCGATTAGCCAAATACCGCATGTCTGTACCGGCTTTAGCCTTTGACTCTGGGCCAGTGTTGCCACCTTGAGGGAGATATCCTAATTGGAGGGATTTTTTAAATCCACAAGGGACAAAGAGATAATCACGTAATTTTTAGGGATTTTTTAAAACTTTGCAATACATGAATTAAATAATATTTCTTCTGTTATTGGTCGCTGCTTTTGTTTTATTTAACTGATCATCTCACCATCTTGTGGTCATAAAGGGAATCAACAAATATTGTGCTGGTTCATTCGGATGCCACTTAAGTCTAGTGGAAATGCGATTAATTTGGACCTAATATTATACGTATGAAATAGAGCATCTGCACATGACGTTACGGTTTTCAAGGTCATTGTTTGGAGGATATACAGATAGCAAATCATAACCTAATTTCAATTTCTTATGATTAATATAAAAATACCACTGTATTTGTTTAATAACTTTTAATTTTTAAATTTTTAATTAAAATGTCAAGTTTTTGTACTGTAGTGGGTTGTTAAAATAACCTAGCAAGAGACAGTGTCAGTTTTAAGATAATGGGCCTTTTCACTACTTCTTAAATCTCAAAACAAATATGTTTATTTGAAAGCTAACTGATAGATATTCACCTTGTGCAACTCTGTTTGAAATATAAGTCTCCCATTGTTTAATAAAAAAATAAACATTTATAATGGCAATCTGAACACTCATTTGACCTTGAAGCTGAGTGACGTCACACAGACCGGAATCATGTTGGTAGCATTTGCCAGAACGCCTAACATCACACCACAACTGACACATTTTACATTGTTTACGGTTAGTTTTGTGGTTATGTTCGGCGTGTTCATTTACGAATTGTGTTTTGCTTTGTTTCTGCACATTATTGGAAGAAAATGGAGCCAGGATTTTCTAAAGGAAATGCAGAAAATCTGCCGAAAGTTGACTTTATTATGGTGGACGAGTTTTACATGTCAAATTTGGATTATTTATCAGCAGAAGTCAGGAATATTAAAACAAAACGGTAAGTCAGTAGTAATCTTATTTTCGTGTAATTTATTTATAAATATAATGGAACTACCATTATTTTAACATGCAATAATTGTTGTTACAATATTTTTTCCTATTTCAATTATACTTACTAATGTCTAATAATTTCCAGGTCAACAAGAGCATCGTACGGTGACAACACAGTTGCTTATGTGCAAGTAAAGCGTGATGGAGCAATTTGTGTAGTAAAAGGTAGAATTACACCAGAACACAGTGTACACAAGAAAAATTATAGTATTATAATGAAAGTCGAGGAACAGGAAGAAAAAATACTGGAATGCAAGTGCCTTGACTGTTCAGCTTCAGCAGGTGAGTTTCTGTTTTAGTTTCCAACGGTGACATTCAAATTTTTATTTATTTTCAGGTGGATGTAAACATGCAATAGCATTTTTGATGTGGGTTCACCGTCGTAGTGAAGAACCATCAGTAACTTCGCAAGATTGCTACTGGAGGAAATCTGCCTTGTCCAAAGCAGTGAAGGAGACAAAAGTAATGGACCTGCAGGCACTGACTGGGAAGAAAATCCCCGATTTGAGGCCAAAGACTGGAATTTTTCTAAAAAAAGTAAAAACCCCTGAACGCAAGCGGCGGTATTTTTAGTTATGTGAAGGCACCAGCGTTTTTGAATACATCAATGTACCAGCTAGCTTTAAAATTCAAAGAAAACGACAATTTGATAACTGCGGATGACTTCATAGAGTTCATGAAGCGTACTATGACAGATGTTGATTGTCAGAGGGGAGAATTGCTTACCAGGGACCAGTACAAATCAACAGTTTGGTACGAACTGAGATTTGGTAGGATCACTGCTTCCCGACTATTTGAGGCTTCCAGGTGTCAAACGACTGAGGGTGCTCTAATGGAAAAAATTTTGGGTGCAACAAAACCAATCGTTACAGAACCGATTAAACGAGGACTGTTACTGGAGGACAAAGTTTTAAAAGAAATGGAAAAAATAAGGAAGTTAAAAATCCAGAAGTGTGGGCTATTATTGGATAAGGACTTTCCGTTGTTTGGTGCTTCGCCTGATGGACTCACTGATGAACATTGCATCGAAGTGAAGTGTCCATATTCAGAAAAAACTATTAAAAATTATATAAGTGATGGTATAGTGAACCAAAAATACTTAGCGCAAATGCAACTGCAAATGCTATTCAGTAAAAGGACAAGGGGTTTGTTTTGTGTTGCGGCACCTAATTTTGAACAAAGCAGGGACTTACAAATTAAAGAAGTTGCTTTTGACGAAAATATTTGTTTTAATTTGATGGAAGCGGCTCAATCATTTTGGAAAGTTGCGATATTTCCCAAGTTGTAACATTCTACACAGAGAGAAATCCCTTTGGAACATTTTGCACAATGTTGTGGAACAACGTCTTGTTGCATTTTTTTAAACAATTGTATAATTTCAAGGCACAACGTTATATAGTTTTATACATTTTAATTGTGCATAATTCTTGTACGTTTTATGTATCCAATATAAAGATTTAGTTACAATGAATTTGTTGGAAACTTCGACTAACAAATTCGCGAAATTTAGAGTCAAATTTATTTATTTTTATTCAACAAGTTATAGCAAATTAGGCTTAATTTATTGTTAAGCGTGTCCCTAAACTATATATTTTGTTACCATTCTATTTACAGTTAGTTTTAAGTAACTGTTTAAAAGGTTTGTACAAATTGTGTAACATAAAGATGTGATTTTATAAACGGATACTGACAAATTTGTCAAAGTATGGGCCCCAACGTATTTATTTCCGTTAAACAATAATAGTAATCTATGCCTAATTTTATCGATGCCGCCCTCACAAACTGGGTAATTTAATAACATACTACTATTCACAATGAATTTGGCGATATTGTTATAAAATTTTGCATGATTGTTTCATTTGTTTCACAAGATAATCATTCTATACTGCTATTGGTTAAAAAATTGTAGAGGTCGTGCCCGCCACGTTAAGCATATAGGTAACGCGTGTCGCGAAATTACGCAATCTGTAGATTTCTCATTTAGAAATTGTGGAAAACTAAAAACATACTCTCTTAAAAAACTATAAACATTGTGTCATTTAAGAGCACTATTTTTTGTAAATATGTTTTACAAGTGAAGAGGTTTAGATGCGAAAGTTTGTTTAGGAAACCTTCACAATATATTTAAAAATTTTACACAAATTGTAGGAACTAACTTAATCTGTTCCACAAGTGGAATAAAATGATGTATTTTTATGCAACCATAATTCAAATTTGTAAAGAAATCAATTTATGTGATTTTTAAGTTACAATGTTAATGCATAAACTGTACGAAATCATTGCTCCAAAAATGTATTATTTATTTGCACAAATTGTTCCTGTCACTTTTTTTAAGACCAATTTGGAGTACAATTTTCTACAGTTGTGGTAAAATATCACACACATTTTTCCCAGTGAGTAGTATATGTTTATGTAGTATAAAGTTCTGTATTCTTAAATTTTTGTTATTGAATAAAATGTTTTATAAACATTGTACTTTTTTCCATAAGGGAGTAGGGATGAGCTTTTATCAAAATAACATTAAAAAACTATTGTTTTCATTATATTATTTTTATTATTATATTCAAATGACATAAATTTGCCCTTATAACAGTGTAAAAAAATAGTTTATGAAAGCAAATGATTACATTAAAAATAGAGAATAAATTTATTTGTCACCATAATAAATTTTTGTCATCCTCTGATTATGAAATTCAATCACAGAAATTATTTTTTATCTCGCATTAACATAAGCGTCTCCAAACATGTCTATCCAAATTTATAACAGTTTGTATCCAAAATAAACGAATAATCATCGTAACTTATGTCCAATGAATCTGTTTTACGTTAGGAATAATAACTATGTTCTCAAAATAATAGACCTATCACCAAATAAAATGTTTCAGAACCTTATTACGATGTATGTTTTATTCTTTTTTTGCCCGCTTGAGGCAAAAAATGTGCCTATTGGCCAAAAAAGGAAAAGAGGGCGCCCATAAAATCAAAACCAGCTCTTATTATTCAGTGAGTTCTTTCGCATAACTAAATGTTTTGTTCAATTATTATTTTTAGGTTTACCGTTAGTTTACTATTAGTTATGTCCATACATAACGTACATAGTTTTCATATTTAAATTTTTAATAAATACAAGTCTTTAAGAAATTTCTATATTTATTTAACTTCCAATTAGGACAGACATACCTGTTTATCACAACAATTACAGATCATCATCCGATTGCCATACATTTATAGACAATCGTTTTGAAATAGTTTGGTGTTAACAAGTTGGTAACAGATCTATCATTCTGAGAATAAATCTGATTATTTGGTGACTAATTACGGTTTCGGGTGATTTGCCAAAAATATATAGATAATCGTTTTGAAATAGTTTGGTGTTAACAAGTTGGTGATAGACCTATCATTCTGAGAACAAATCTAATTATTTGATAATTAAAATCACATTAAATTGGTGACCGATAAAATAACACCCTTAAAAATATAGCACATTATTTTTTTATCAACGGACCTTGAACATTAATAATGCCACAAGCTATTAACATCATGTGGTTTACGAGGTATAAAAGATTTGTGTTCACTCTAGCGTGAATGTCCAGTGATGCAAATTCTCTTAACCTTCTTATGACACGTTCAATATGTATACGCAAAGATGCAATCCTCTTACTTTCATTTATTTTTTCCTTTGATAAGATTTGCCCTTCTTCAACACTCGGTGGCCTAACTAAAAAGCAGTTTTTTTTTTGCTAACATAAAATCAATTTGCTTAAATCCTCTATCAGCCATAACTGCACATGCATTTGGCAACTCACTCAAAAAATTGCTTTGTGAAATTATCTCCTTATCTGAAGCTCTTCCACCAAAAGCACCGGAGATGAAGGTGATCATGCCATCTGGGGTTGAAGATATTAAAAATTTCAAAGTATTACATTTCTTATAATCAGACCAGGTCATTGCTTGATAAATAGGATTTGAAGGTTTCTCTATTTCGATTTCCAAACAATCAATAATTGATACAACATTTTTGTAACGTACTCTAAATGGAATTGGTAATCGTTTCTTAATTTCTATAGAACTTGGCCAAAAAATGAGTTCTTGTAAAGCTCCTGCAATGATAGGTATTGATCTGGTAAATATATTGTGAATATAAGTAACGCTCATCTCAAAGTCATCAGCAAGCCGAGCATATACATCATCTGTTCTGATTTTCTTTAACGTAATTAAAACATCAACGTGATGAATTTTTTCCACTTCAACAATAAACTTAACAACCTGGTAAACATGTTCCGGCAATCCTAAATAGAACCTGCTCTTCTTTTCACATAAATATTCTGTTGAATTTCTTCTTCCTATGGATGGTACCTTTAAATGTTCTTCGATGCTAGATATCGAATCATAACTGTTGGTGTTGGCAGAGGAAGAAACAGACTCAGATTTCACTGGAGATATAACTTTCACAGTAATTTTATGTTTTGCTTTAGGAAGTTTCACTGGTGAACTTGCTTTGTCAGTTTGTCTAATGCGAGTATTGACACCAACACTGCGAAAATGTTTTTTTTCGTTAGCTGGCATGCTGACTTGTAGAGCAACACTACTTTTTTGTACATGTTTTGCTTCTCTAACAGGTATGTCGACTTGTACAGCAACACTTAATCTTTGTGGAGTAACATTAAAATATCCCGATGGAGGATGAGCAACAATCGTATGTTTGTCTTTTGTAGGAGTAAGTCGAGTCTGCTGTTGTCTAGAAGTGGATGGTATGTCATCATGTACACTAAATAACTGTTTCTTTGCACTTTTAATGGACGATAGATTTATTACGGTTTCACTCTTTCTTTTTCTTGCTGATGGCGTTAATTGTGACGACTGGTCTGGAGACTGAACGTGTCCAACCTTTGCTTCCAAGTTGCGATGGGGCACAGCATCTTTTTTAAGAATAAGTTTGGAACCAATGGTTTTATAGTAACACCAGTTTTCTGAATCTTCTTTTAACTGTAAAATTTCAATAATTTAGCATCAATTTCTAAATACAACTACTTTTCTTACATCAAAATGATCTTCACAACAGTAAATGTTCTCGTTTTCGTCAACTGCTTCTCAACTTTGGCTATTTTAAACCATGCTTTTCGTCTATTTTCATCTGGTGGAACGTAAACGAAAATTTTGACTGGACAATTCATGTTGTTATTTGTACATGTTGGTACAAAGCACTTTTTAAACATATTCCACACACAACAATCCAAACTAAAAAGCAACGACTGTCAAAGTCAATTTCGACATCAACTGTCAAAAAGCAGGGAACCAACTTTGCAATATTCCGATGTGTCATGTTCAAGGTCGTAGTCCCTTTGACGTCACTAAGGTGGGTTGCGTGACGTCACGTAAAAGCGCGCGCATTATTTCGGCACTTTTGTTATTTTTTTTTCGATAGAAATCGTGCTCAAAAAAAAAAAAAAATACGGCAAGTTTTTTTTATAAAACACTATCACATAAAGCAATAAAAAAAAATTTGTGAAAAGGCCCATTCCATCAGTCATTGATAATCATAAACAATGTAGTCAGTTGGCGCACACCACACACACACACACATACACGCACGCACGCACGCACGCACGCACGCACTCACACACTCCGCGCGCGTGCACAAACACACACACGCACAAACACAGAGCTCGCGTACGTCCACACACACACCAACACAACACAAACACAACACAACACAACGACCACAACACGACAACCACTACACGACAACCAAAACACAACACCGCAACACAACTACCGCAACACAACAACGAAACACAACAATCGCAACACAACAACCGCAACGCAACGCAACGAAATGAAACGCAACGAAACGAAAATCACGAGCGCACGCCCCCACGCGCAAACGCACACACGACCCACGCACTTACGCACCCACACACAAACACAAAACACAAAAATAAAAACACAAAACAAAAACCACAAAACAAAAACACAAAACACAAAAACAGAAATATAAACACAAAAACACAAAACAAAAAATACGAAAATACGAAAACGAAAATACGAAAACAAAAAACCACAAAAACAAATACAAAAACACAGAGACACAAAAATAGAAACATAGAAACACAAAAACACAAAACAAACACAAAAACATATGAATACAGGAACACAGAAACACAAAAACACTAAACAGCAATAATACAAAAACACAAAACAAAAACACAATAACACGGAAACACAAAAACGAACGAACGACCTAACGACCGAACCAACCGACCGACCAACAAACCAACCAACCAACCTATCAACCAACCAACCACACAAACACACAAACAAACACACACACAATCTAACAATCGAACAAACAATGCAACAATCAAACAGTCAAACAATAAAACAATCAAACATTCAAACAATCAAACAAACAAACAAACAAACCAACAAAAAAACAAAAAACAAACACAAACACAAAAACACACACACAAACAAATAAACAAACACACAAACACACCTCCTTTTTCTCCTTTAGTTTTGAAGATAATTGGTTGAAATTTGGGACATCCTATATACATAATAAGCGGCATTTTTTAACATACAAGTGAAAATCACGATTTTTAAATGGAACACCCTGTATATTATTGCATTTTTGAATTCTGCATAATTTTCTGAATGACCTGTGTAATGCTAGAAAAATCGAAATACTAAATTACGTGATTTATGAGCAAATAAATTTCAACAAAATGGTTTTTGGGGAAGAACTAAATTTTTTCAAATGGAACCATATTGGTACCGTGGTACCATTTATTAGTAATATTAACTTATAATATTAATTCCTTAGAATTTATTCATATATCGTATTAAAATGTGCGACAGATACAAACAAAATTACAGCTTAAAGAAAATAAGAAAATACAATTTTTTTCTAATTAAATGTTAAGAAGTAACTAAGGTGGTTTTGAAAACATTGAAATATTTAGCTTGTCAAACATTTGTTGGTTTACCGGTGTTTTTATTGTGTCTTTAAAAATTGTTTAAAATTCTTGTTAATTGTGTTCAAAATACCGCAAATTTATACAAGAGATGAAAAAGTGGACATGTTAATTATTTATGGGGAATGTGGAAAAAAATTTCGTTGAGGCTAGACATCTTTATGCCAACCGATATCCTGATAGACAATGTCCAGCGAGAAATTATTTTAATCGTCTTGAAAATCAATTCCGAAGTGAGCCCAACTATTGATCGCGAAGAAAATTTCATTCTTTACGAGGGAACGAAAATTAATGTAGAAGTTGATAAGACTGTTTCTTTAAGGCAAATTGGGTTTGAATTGAAAATCAGTCACCAAAAGCCGAATTTTACACAAATATCACTATACATCTTTTAAATACCAATTGCACCAGCACTTGTACGAAAATGATTACGAACGTAGGATGGGATATTGCAATTGGATTTTGCAGAATAACGTGTAGCCAATGATTTTTTTGGGAATGATTTTATTTTCGGGAGAGTCTAGATTTACAAATTTGGGAATATTTAACCGACAAAATACAAAATATTGGTCACAAGAAAATCAAAATTTATTACGGGAGGGTAACTTTCAAGTGCGGTTCGGTTTCAATGTTTGGCTTGGAATAATCGGTAGTAGAATTATTGGTCCAATAATATTTGAAGGACCCCTGACTGGTGCCAGATACTTGGGATTTCTGCAAAATTAAATTGAAGACAGTTTAGCTGAATTACATTTCCATCTACGACAGGGAATGTATTTCCAACAAGATGGCGTTCCTCCCCATAATTCAATGATAGTAACAACGGAGATTAGAAGAAAACGTAATTTCGACGAATGGTCCAGTAAGGTGGCCTCCAAGATCACCTGATTTAACATCCCTTGATTTCTTTGTTTGGGGTTATTTGAAAAATATTGTTTACGCAACCACCGTTACAACCCGTGAAGACCTGAAGCTACGGGTAAGACGCGCAATGAATAGCATAACGGTTCAGCAATTGGCGAACGTTCTTCGAGAAACAGCTATGCGAGTTTAGAAGTGCATTGACGTTAATGGACAGCATTTTTAACAGCTGTTGTGGTCATTTTTTGTATTTCAAAGCCATCTTATGTAAAACAAGGTAATTATTTTCTTTTAGCTGTAATTTTGTTTGTATTTATCGCACATTTTAATACGACATTATGAATAAATTCCTTATTAATAGTACTAATGAATGGTACCCTGGTACCAATATGGTTCCATTTGAAAAAATTGAGTTTTTCTCCAAAAACCATTTTGATGAACTTTATTTGCTCATAAATTACGTAATTCAGTATTTCGATTTTTCTAGCATTACACGGGTCATTTAGAATAAATCGGATCTGTCATGGCACACTTAAATGGAAAACTAAAAATTATATTATAAAAAATACTGTCGTCTGAAATGTCACTTATTTGGTATCGTTGGATTCAGAAAATTATGCAGAATTCAAAAATGCAATAATATACAGGGTGTTCTATTTAAAAATCGAAAGTTAGTGTCACTTCCGGCGAAACCGGAAGTGAAAAAAATCACGTTTACGTCAAAATGTGCTGCTTATTTTATATATATATATATATATATATATATATATATATATATATATATATATATATATATATATATATATATATATATATATATATATGTATATATATATATACATATATATATCTCAATTTTTAATCAATTATCTTTAAAACTAAAGGAGAAATAGGGGTACCATAATCCTGTTACACCCGGTATATCAATCAGAATTTCGAGGTCCAAAAAAAATCACGATTACTATACTTCCTTATATTAGGTATAAGAAAGTAAAAAATGTAAACAAAACAAAAGAAAATGATTCTTTTTGAATTTTAGTAGTGAATATGAGAGAATTTATTTATTTTTGTTTATCGCAATTTTAAAATGCCTGCGTGTAATTATTGATGTGAATGGTGTGTATACTTTAATCATAACTATTACCTAAGTATGTACATATATATTGTACAGCTATTTTTAATTTGTAACTTATCAGTTAGATATAGATATACAACTAATGTCAGTGTGCTAATGTTTTTAATACATATAATTATATAGAGTGATTAATTAATTTGATATTTAAATTTCATTACAGTTTTAAATCAAGAAATGTGACATACCTACAGTACACTGTGGATTATGAATTTATATACAGAACTATTTATATCATCATTTAATACAGTGATAGATAGTAAATGTGAAGCTATAATAAGATCTACATTTTTGCAATAGTGTACATTTAAAAAAAGTGTTCATAATGTTTATGTTTAACGATAGGCATCCTAAGCCTATTAGTAGGTATTTTGTTATATCTCGTAAAAAATAGTACCCTTAATTTTCATTAGAGTAGTGGACTTGGGATGCCGATAAGCCAAAGAATATTAAGAGCATTTGAGTTCTTTTATCATGAGAATATTCTAGGACCATCTTATAGAAAAACATTGAAATAACATACAGGATAATGTGAAAAACGCACCATAATTTTACAGGATAATTTGCGTTAAATTATCCACGTGTGTACAAAGTTGGGAGTAGAGTTACCAAATCACGTTCATGAGCGTAGTCTGAATGAATGTATACAGTATTGGAAAAACAAATTAGAAAGCCTGTTTTACATGTGTGTGTATAAAAGATAAAAATAGCAAAGTCACGTATGCGATAGAAAGACACTTATACATGCTGTTGCCTTTCTGTATATTGTGTTTACGAAATAACGAGGGTACGCCTTATCGTACGCTTTCCTTTTTACACCCAATTTTTTTTATTGTAGATATGACGCCTCGATGAATCAAATGCTTGTGCAAACATATTGCAAAATATGCACATGCTAATGATGTGTTATTGGCGTCTACACCTCACACCCATTCTGGAGCAGAATTAAAGCTCGTAAAGCCTGACTAATCCCAAAATGACTTCTATTTATATTTAATTTTATCAGTGGTAGATTAAGGGGCATACACCCCTCTTATGGTTTTATTTTGTTTACTCATAATAAATTAAAAAACATATATGTAATACATTAACAAGATCCAAGCGCCTTCCCAATACTGGTGAATTTTTAGAAAAAAAATTAGACTTTTTCTTGTAAATTTGAGTGACTTAATTGTCAACACACAGTGCAATTATTATTTAGTGGTTTTAAATTTAAAGTAGCATAATTAGATTGACTAAAATATCTCGGTTTCTCTTCATTGATATTGAGTAGGAAACCATACAAAGAAAATCACGAGATTAATAGAATAACACAACAAAAATGTACAGATTATGTTAAATGTTTTAGTTCTTTCTCTTCTCTATCCTATTTACATGCACGCCATCTCATCACGTTGCGTCGTCCATAAAACGTTAAGGAATGATTCTATTCTATAGGTTGATAATTTATGTCCTACACCAAATATGGCATAGGGTGGCCCATCAGTGCGAGGAAGTCCAATATCTCGCTTATCATAATATGAAAAAAATATTTTAAATAAAAGATATAGGGCTTACTTTGTTGCCCATTTCTAAAATATTGTGAAATACATAGGGTGTTCCATTGAAGCGGGACAGCTTAAATGTCGAATTTTTTAAATGACACACCCTGTACATTTTTACACTATTGGTTTCAGCGTAAAATTTTATGTCCAGTACTAAATTATTATTTCAAAAAGCTGCAGCGTTGCTAAGTTATTGCGAAAAAAATATAAATATTCACGGACAAAACGGGTCATCATCATTAGAAAAAAATAAAAAGTCGGTTTTATTTACAATGCATCAGTACTTTAATTTGATTGACAACTTAGCTTTATTAATATTTTAAATATATTTCTGAAATGATAAAGAGTAATTTATTAGTTTGGATTAATCGATAATAAAACTGTATAAAATGTAACTAATTGTTGTTTTGTCCCAATTTTTCTCTCTAAAATTGCAGTCAAAATGTTTAAGTGGGTGGTGCTTTTCACATTTTTCGCTGGTTCTTACGGTAAGAATTTTAAGCTTTTAATACAAAATTTAAAGCAAATTAATCGAATCATAACCGCCGACTTTTGAAATTGGGTATTTTACCATTTTTTTAAAATTTGAAATAAACTAGAAATAAAATTAAGACACTTGTTCTTTTCTTTATTTTTTTTTCTTTTCAATCAAACTAATCGAAAATTCAAATAGAGCGCCAAATGTAGTTGTTTTTAGGGTATTTCACAATCTGCAGTTGTATGGTATTATACTAGAATTGACATTTTACGTAACCTCATTTTTCGTTTGATTTTCTTGTAAAAAAAACCGTTGCCATTTACTTGGGGATCAGAACTTCCTCACCGTAGTAAAACTCGACGTGTGGTGAGGTTTATAAGAAAAGTAATTTTTGACGTTTCAAAAAAGTCACATTTTGACGTTTCAAAAAAAGTCACATTTTTTTACGTTTCAAAAAAGTCACATTTTGACGTTTCAAACAGTATATTGGTGGAATGTCACTAATATTTTTTTCAACGAACTCAATCTCTTCCTTGACCTCTAGAATTGTGTACCAAATTTGAGAGCTTTATCTCAAAAACAATAGCTGCTGTCGCGAATCAGACAGACACAGACAGAAAATTTTTTCTGTCTGAAATTTTGTGTATCGTCATAATTCGTCGAGATTCGTCCAGAAATGCAAAAAAAATTTCAAAATTTTTTTCACGAATACATAACTTCCTCACTTTGAGGGGTGAGGAAGTAATATAGTAGAAAATTATCTGATATACTTTCTACATAATCTTTATCCACATTTGTGTGCTTTTAATATGTTTTAAAATAAATACACAAAAAATGCTAAAACAGGAATCACAACAAAATAATAGAAGTACCATCAGTGATCCAACAAATTTTTGGTAATTCCCCTAGTTTGCACTTAGTGACGTAATTATGAAAAATTTTACTTTTAAATTGAAATAACTATTTTATTGTGCTATGTAATATATTTTTTTCGACACTAAGAATACCCAAAAAACAGTATCTGTATCGAACATGAAAGATCACTATTTCAATGTGAACCCACAAAAAAGTGATTGTAGTTATTTCTCTCGAACTATATTTTTGCCTTGGTTGGGCCCAGGACCTCTCTATGCTGATTTTCTACCGGTAATTTTTACGCAGTTTTCCCCCTGTATGAATCTACTAACACATGCACTGTCATTTTTTAAATAAAATGTTTAAGTAATTTCCAAGTTTACTGCTAGTTATGATATAGCAAGGTTAGGAGAAGCCAAAGACATAATAGACAAAAAATGTACAAAATTAAATAATACAAAATAGACGACAAATATATAGGACCGTGGTATAAAATTAAAAATAAAATTATTGTATTATATGGGTTCCTGAAAATCAAGGGAATTTTATACAGTATGTTGAGAATATTAAAAAAAAATCATTTTTAAAAGTTTGTTATAGTTACACAACGTGTGGGTGCGGATTGTACTTTTACAATTCTGTGGAAAAATTAATCCAATTTAACATGCGCCTCTCCAGGTGAATTCAAGCGCGGTTGCCCTCATTAGGAAGAAGCAATTTGAGCTGAACAGGTTAAACGAGTTACTAGGGCATTACCAACTCAATTCCATCATTCTGAAAAAGACTAATACTGTATAACATGAGAACTTTTTTTAAAGACATTTTCCTTTATATCTTTAAGTTTTGGGATAAAGTTAATCACGAATTTAAAGATTGCCGCAATATTTTCAATATATCATAAAAACTGTATGAGTTGTACGAGAAACATGATAAGGACTAAAATTATATAATAACCCTTTCGAGCACTTTTTTATTAAAGGAGTTTCCCCTATCTCTTTTTAGGAGATACAGCTAACAAGAAATTTCAATATGGCCGTTGTTTTTCAAGATGGCGCTTAACTTCACCCAAAAAAGAGACCCCTCTCTTTAAATTTGTTTCAAATTATCTAAAGATTAAGATATAAAAAAGGTCCCTTTTTGATGTTGACGGGCTTCAGGTTTCTGACTGAACTATAAGGCTCTGGTATGTACTTCAATTAATTTGTATATTCCTTTTATTCCTTGAACACTTTAGATCACACTTCTCAATCATTATATTACCAATATCTAGCAAAAACTTAAGTGCCATTTTCTTCTTCTAAAGTATTAATTTGGCAATTTGGAGGCAACGTCCAAATACGATAAAATTAATTTTAGCTTCAAATACATCCTAGTCCCTCCGTCGAGAATTGACTCGAGAGTCAAGTGTTTTTACCGCTGACTACGGATTCAAACAAATTATACACATGGAAAACTGGCTTCTGGATTGTTAGGTGGGAGAGAGGTTCCATGTTCAATTACACTTACGTCTCATTAGTAGGCCCACTGTGTTGCACCTGCAAGATTTTGCGTCGCTCTTGCTGGCACCCTCAATCATCAAATCATCCAACGCTTGTAATGTATTGAGGATGAGCCCCAGTAGAGTGCCGCCTTTGCGGTTTTACTGGGCGAGAAGTATCCTGACTTTTTTATCTTTGGTAATAGTAATCTAATAAAATGCTGCTGTTGTTATAATAAAGTTAATCAGTATCCCTCAAAATAAAGGATAAGGGTTGCTGCCACCACACCCTGAGACCGCAAGGGGAACAGACATTAGTAGCGTCAGCCCTTTCAGAAGCCGGATTCGTAGCCTTAGGAAGATGTCTAGGATAGAACTCTCAATAGAGAATTAGTACGACACACAGGTTTCATATATATATATATATACATATATATATATATATATATACATATATATATATATATATATATATATATATATATATATATATATATATATATATATATATATATATATATATATATATATATAAATATTACGTATTATAAAAAAATAAATCAAAGTTTCCCACACATCACGATAAATAATTTTCCAATACACAAGAGTAATAAACCTAAAAAAATGAAAAAAATAAACTCCTCATGGAGAGTAGTAGAGAGCATCAATACTCTACAAAAGATTTCTTCAGCTACAAGTTACAAAAATAGTTTGATCTCACCAAATTCTGCCATCTCTACCATTGATACACACTTAATTTATTAAGACACTTATTCAATAATTTACCGACAAAATTTCTAGAGTTATGGCCGAAAATAAGTAAAATAAGTCTACTACATAGTTTTACGTCCGCCCTGACTCATCCACATTGACCGATGACTGGCTAACCACCCTGGTACCCTAATACTCTGGTTTCATACAATCTCAGAGGAAGGGCCCGTCACGACCGACCCCAAGCGGATGGGGGTCAGAGACAGGCGGGAGGGGCGTCACCGGACGGTCTCAATAATGACGAACGCAATGGACAAGGACGATTTAAGTGGATGAGGGAACTTCGGGATGACTTGCTGACCTGTCGCGAGAGTAGCGAACCTGAGCGAAGATGATTTATGGTGCGATTGCATGCACTTTGGTGCAAAATGCATCCAGAGCATCATGCCTTCTCTCAGCAATACCTGAGAGATCAAGCATTCTTCTTGCGCAGGACTGGTTACGTCAGGGCACCCCGTCAGCTGGAAGAACTTCCAGCCGTAGTCCCACCGCGGCCTATAGCAGCTGATGGGGAACATCCTGTAGAGTTCACCGATATAGACTTAACCTTAGCCTTAACACCAGGGCCAACCTAAAACCACAAGACCTGGCTAGAATGGACGCAGTCATCGATGAGGAACTTCCAGAAGATGCAGACATCTGGCAAATCAACTGTGCCGTGTACAACGTCGCGAAGCAACTCGTCCCCCGTGAGAGGTCAACCAATCACGGGGTTGAGAAAGCCAAGCGGCGTGTACAAAAAATCGAGGGCAAGATCAGTCGGCCAGACAACACGCTTCTCGGATCCAGAGTATGGTAGAATGCAAGACGAGTGGTAGAGCATTTACTCCCAGAATCCGGCGCATAGCAGCCGGATTAAGACGTCAACACCATATTCTAAATTTGACAGTGATGCTTACCATCACTGTCTAGATAGGATCCGAGAGTTCATGGCTATAAAGAAAACGTTGAAGAGGCGGGTAAGGAGTATATAATAATAATAATAATAATAATAACACCACATGAAATTACAACCCCCTTTATCCCTGAAGGTCTGGAATGACCTTATGTGAGAGAGGGCTACACATTTAGAGACAATGGACACACACCGAATATCCGAGTATACTACGATTAATTTCTCTCACAGAAAAATCCCAGTTCCTCGGGCGGGAATCGAACCCGGGACCCAGAAGTTTCGAGGCAAGTACATTACCTCTAGACCACGGAACCATATGGAGAGTATGGAACAAAACAATTTGTTCTGTACGAATCCTTCCCGCCTCTTTCAAGAGCCACAGCGTGTTGTAGATAATCCGCCGACTGTAGAAGATGTCGAAACCTTCTGGAACGGAATATACGAAATGACGCGTCCATTCAATAACGACACTCCAGTAATTGCACACACTTCGAGGCTCTGTGCCACATACATCTTGAAGAGCCAAAAGAAGTGTACCCGGCAATCAGTATGGAAGAAGTCCAACAAGCGCGTGTCGGTAATAAGAACTTTGCTGCCTCGGGCCCAGACGGCATTAACAACTGGTGGTGGAAGAAATTTTCTTCCACCCACCGTCATCTGGCGCGAGTTTTCAACTTATGGTTGAACGAGGGGCAGCAGATGCCGGACTGGTCCGCCGAGGGACCTACTGTGCTTATCCTCAAAAAAGACGATCTTTCCGATCCGAAGAATTATATGCCTATCACTTGCCTCAACCTTGTATGCTAGGACACTGAGGTTTGTTGATCCGGTCTTCCATCAGATACAAGAACAGGGTGGTGCCAAGAAAGGAATAGCAGGTAGCAAGGACAGCCTGCTGATAGACCGCTCTATTACACAGGATTCTGTGCAATACAAGCGGAATCTATCGATGGCCTGGATTGATTACCGCAAGGCATTTAATACAACATCACACGAGCTATTGCTGCACTTGCTCGAATGTCTTGCGGTACCATCACCACTAGTGAGATGCATAGGACAGCTGCTGCCGCTCTGGAAGACTCGCTTCACCATAACAACAGGTGCATAGCGGATCACGACAGAGCAGGTGGCAATTAGAAGAGGAGTTTCCCAAGGTGACTCCCTGAGTCCTCTCCTCTTCTGCATTTCACTGCTGCCGTTGTCTGTTGGGCTCCGCCAAACCCGCGGATATCAATGTGGATCACCCAGCGACCGAAGGCATAAGGTCACCCATCTATTTTATATGGATGACCTTAAACTTTATGCCTCCGGAGAGCGCGAACTACAAAACTCTGTTAGGGTGGTCGTACAATACACGCGAGCAATTGGTATGGAGTTCGGGTAGGACAAATGTGCAGTCGTCGACCTCAAGAGAGGATGATGCGGGAAATTCTCTGAAGATGTGTAGCTCGCAGATGGAAGCATCCTAAGACATCTGGATGCCTGAGAGACCTATACATATCTGGGTGTGCAACAAAGCCACATCCAGGATGTAACACAAATAAAGGATTCTCTCCGCGGCAAGTACAGATACCGCCTCCGAAAGATTTAGTCTTTCGAATTTTCGGGGAAGAACAAGGTGTCTGCAACTAATATGCTTGCCGGTTCGGCTCTACTCCTTCGGAGCAGTAAAGTGGACAGTAGATGAGCTGCGCCAATTAGACAGAGATACCCGCAAGATGATGAATATTCACAGAAGTATTCACCCTAGATTGTCGGTTCCTCGTGTGTACCTTCTACCTCAAGGGGGGAGCCGAGGACTTTTGAGCCTGGAGTGTACGTATGGCAGAGTAGTACTGAGTATGGCATGTAACATCCTCAAGAGGTCAGATCCCCTCTTACGGTTTGTAAAACATCACGAAACTGTAGGAGTGGAAGCAGGACTGTTCAAGGCAGCAAAAAAAGCCGCACATGAACTCGGTCTCACATTTGACATCAGGCGAGTAGGACGGCGAGGTGCTGATGTAGAGTCAGTCACCGAACTTTAGCCAAATCGTTTGAAAACCCGAATCAGAGCTGCTGAACAGGAAATACTGTTTCGGAAGCTTGTCGATAATCCCCAGCATGGTGTCTTCTATAAGAACATACAAACGTTGGGTTTATCGACCAGGCTAACATTCGCCTTTTTTAAGGTCAACCGGACTTAAGTCAGGGACCGAAGGATTCATTATGGCATGCCAGGATGATGTTATCAACACCCTGTGGTCTATCGTAGCCGCGTGTGGCGTGTAGGATATTCCTGATATCAATTGCAGGACCTGCCATCAGGCGCCGGAATCGCTCATGCACTTACTTTCTGCATGCCCCATATATGCGATTTCGGCCTACATCCACCGACATAACGCGGCGTTACGAGTGCTATACTACCATCTAAGGCACTCGTACGAGGTAGACTAGACACCAGTGCTATCTTACGTCCCCCGGAGATATTGAGTCCGTTGTCGAGAACGAGAAATACCGGATTTACTGGAATTACTCGTTCCCGACGGTCAGGCTAATCCAAGCCAACAAGCCTGATAGTCCTCCTCGATCATCAACTCAAGGTGATGTATGTCATAGAGTTCTCGGCACCTGCGGAGAAAAACATCACCTTGAAGGAGGAAGAGAAACGGACCAAATATCGCGATCTCCGTGTGTTAATGGTCGTCCTAATAATCGGTGTACTCGGATGGATAAAGCCTACTCTCAGAACTGTAGATTATACCAGCCTGCCATAAATCAGCCGAGTGGCTGGCAGGCCAAATGCAGAAGACGGTTATTCTGGGTTCTCTCCGTCTGCTTAGGCACACGATTCTGGTATCCACAGTCACTAACCCCGCGGGATGTGGGGAGCGGTTGTAGTTAATGTGCCGGCGCGACTCCCATGAGGCGTTGGAGGCTACGGGAGGACTGTCCGGCATCGGATATTCCGAAAGAAAAAAAATGATAATGATAATAATGATAATAATAATAATATTTCATTTCCAGCGGCCAGCGTAAGAATTGTCAATGGCACTGACGCCGTCGAAGGTGAATTCCCATTTGCTGTAAGTATTTAGAAAATATAAGTAGTTTTATATTGATATGACTAAAAACTGAAAATCTTAAACTAGAAATGTCTGTAACATTGCTATTAATTTTAGTAAACGATTGTGGAATTGTTAGTAAATGATTAATCTTAAAACATGTTCAAGTAATTGACACTAAACTTTCCTCGAGTTCTAGTGCGCGCAAGCGCCGTCAGTTCAGGGCACAGTAAAAAATAAGACACCAGTTTTATATGATTTTTCACATAGGTTTCGTAACTACCTTGAGAGTGCCCTTTTTTATAAATATATGAGGGATGTAAAAAAATTGTATTCTTTAAATACAACACCCTGTATATTTTTACAAATATTGAAAGATTATATCGAGGAGAACATAACTGTATATGTCATGTTTTTATTCAGTTGTTTGCGAAATATGCTTAATTAAAATAAACGAAACCTATAATGGCTTGGACATTATAAGGGACTCGGGGTATAACGAATTATGATGTCATAAATAAAATATTTCAATAAAACATAATTAAATATTAATAGATACCAGATCACTCAACAGGTACTAGATAAAAAAATAACAGATAATAAATAGCATATAAAAGATAACAGATAATAAATAAATAAATATCCAACCTAATTGACCAAATCTAACACACTTTAGTTTTTTTTATAATAATTGCTGGAAATGTCCACCACTCTTCATCCATATGCCATATCTCATATACTGTCACTTCATCTAAAATATTGTTATTGTTTATATATTCAAAACTTTGCTGTATATGATTAGGTTGTGTATTTTCTTATATACATTTTATAAATGTTCCCATAAATAAAAATCCATCAGCGTAATATCTGGTCTATGTGTAGGCCAATTAATACCCTGTCTAAACATTCATTTTGTAATAAAATTGTTGAGTGAAGTAATTACCCACTAAACATGAAACATCACATACCGTTCAAACAAATTACATTTTCTTTAAAAAAAAAAATCCATCTAAAAATATATGAATTGTAACATCAATATAACGATTAATCTATACTTCTTTATTAGAACGTCCTTCGAACAAGGATTACATTTGGTTTAAATTTAAAGTTTTGAATTTTAGTCTTATGACGTCATCAGACTAGGTTTGGCGCTAAACACAAGCAGCCTGTGAAAGCGAAGAATCAGATGATACCGCAGTATTGTTAGTTTAACATATTGTTTGATAGCGTGATTGGTGATTACTTATTCAGTTATAAATATAGAATTTTTTTTACCATAGTACGAAGAGAAAATTGTATTTGCACCAATTTTAAAACTTCTACATTTAAATGTTAAAAAAAATCAGCAAGAAATCGAATAAGTTAGGTTATGTTATAGATTTATTCTACGTTACTGTTACGGAATTGGCGATTGCTAACAAATATTAATTAATTATTATAATCATTCTTATTTATTTTTAAATTTCATCTGATTATGATGTTTTATTTGATTAGTATTGGAGCGTGCATTATATTAAAAAGTCGTAAAAAATTTTACCGTTTTAAAAGAAATTTAAATTATAAATAATGAATAGCAATAGTAAATCAATAACAGAATTATTTTCCTCGCCATTCGTTAAGTGGAATATAAATCTTAATAAGAGCGATAGAAAAATGCACATTTATTGAAAATACCTATCATTAAGTTCAAAAATACGTAAATACTTACCTTTTATTTTGTATCCAAATTAAAATAGTCTTGGAAATGTTTGATATAACACAAAAATTAATGTACAAATTCACGAAATCGTTCAGAATCACAAATATTCTCAAATAGTTTTCAGTCAATATTTAAAGAAAACATGGCACCACAGGTTCGGCCATTACACAGGGTCCATTATTTCATTGGTTGATTATCTGGCGGCAATTTTAAATTAATCCAAACTTTTATAAATTTCTCTTGTAGTTAAATTTTTTTTAAAAAATCCAACCACTTATGGATACTGATATATAAATACATAAATAGTGTAGAATTACATACAATAAAAAGATATCAAACTTTTATTATAATGGAACATCCCCATTATACCATATTTCAATCAAACACACACATTTATAAAAGTATTATACTCTAAAATATGTATACGACCATAGATTTGCAACTTTTTCTTTCTTGAACATTTTTACAAATTTTCTCATTTGGTTTGTACTTATATTTATTTCTTCATAAGTCATCTGAAAACAATTTTATATTATTTGTTTAGGTTTCTCTAAGAAGAACTTTGAGACATACTTGTGGAGCTACAATCCTTAATGCAAGGCGCATTTTGACTGCTGCTCACTGCATCTGCACCGACGATGGACAGTAGGTCGATAATTAACAGGCACTAATAGTATTTTGTGAATATCATTAGCTACAATGTAGAATTTGCCAGAACAAACATATATTTAGAGGGAATGGCAGAAATATGTTAAACATTTTATTTTCAAACATTTATCTTATACGTATACTAAAATAACAGTAACAAGAAATAGAATTATTATATTTCAAAGACAAGAGATTTTCAATGAACATTTTAATATAGATGTCTAAATTTTTCTTTGTGGCATTCGTTTATACGTCGTACAAAATCTTGCATAACTTTATCTAATGTACCGTGTCCAATGATGTTAATTTAAGCTATTCAGGGCTGTAAAATCAGAACTATTAGGAAGCCAAAATGTGTTTTCCAGTCGCGAAATTATTCACCTCACCTCACAACACCTAACAGAAGGCATTGATGTTGGAGGCCAGATCGATGTCGTTTATACAGACCTCACGAAAGCCTTTGACTGCCTAGACCATGGTATACTACTTAGCAAACTAAGTTTATTCGGTTTTGCTGCTTCTCTTATTATGTTTTTTCTTCCAATTTGCAGAATGGAAAACATTATGTAGTGTACCATGGTGACAAGTCTAGAGAAATATTAACTAAATCTGGTGTTCCTCAAGGTTCCAACCTTGAACACTTATTATTCATAATGTTTATAAGTGATATCGTGTCTGCCCTCCAATGCATGTTTCTTTTGCATGCAGACGATTTAAAGATTTATAGATCCATAAAAACAATAGATTGCATCTGCTTACAAAATGATTTGCTTACACTTGAATCATGATGTGAATAAAGCAAGTTGCCACTGAACGTTGGAAAATCCTATATTACAACTTATATTGAAAAAAGTGCCCCGATAATTATCAACTCAATGATTAGGTCGTGAAAAGATGTAGTAGTTACGAGATCTTAGTGTAATATTTGATTGCAAGTTAACTTGTGTTGATCACATTTCTTCTGTTATCAGTGCGGTTTATAAAAATTTAGGTTTCCCTCTCAGAAACACAAAAGATTTTAGATTTTAACGCGCAAAATTATAATATTAGCATTGATAGAGATCTGAGAAAACTATTACAGTTCAAATGTTTAACATGTTTTTGTCGCTTCCTGTATATCGTAATGTTAATTTCTTCTAAAATTAAAGAAAAACTGTTAATAGACTTAACATTGTAGACCCCAAGATGCCAGCGTGTTCACCATCCAGTATGGATCAGTACGTATTTCAGCCACAACTGAGAGAAGCATTCAAGTCTCTAGAATCCATTGTCACGACTTCAACCTTGAGGATATTACCAACGACGTAGCTGTTTTAGAGGTTTGCTTATTGTTTACGGTATTAACTTACCTACTTTGTTCTTGGTATACCAGGTACAACCTATCAGTTGTCCATAATCCAACTCTGATGCCTCCAAAATAAGCTATTTCTTATGGAGAATATAGCCCAAAATAATATTTAACATTTTTTTCCTATTATTTTTATCACGTTGATCTTTGAAATAACCAAAATTTATCAAAATATAAAATAACATTTTTTTAGACTAGACTAGGCACATAACTATAAAACATATTAAGAAACAAATAAATAATAAAATGGTACGGCGAGTCCAAAACCAGGCTAATCCTTTCACTTTGTACCTCACTGCCGTTGGCTAAATAGTGAAGTATAACCTCATTTAAATAGGTATTTGATCTCAGGACCTATCACCATGATTTTGTACAATTTGGGCATGGATCTTGATTGAATACTGAATATAGTTCTGAATATCATAAACTTGGTTAGAGCTCGTTCCTGAAGTTACCTTCTCTAGATTCAAATATCTAGAATTTAATTATAGTACACTGAAAAACCGACAAAAACGTTTCAAAAATTTTTTTTAGGTACAACCACATGGGACCTTCACAGAATAATAGATTAGGCCCTTGGCCATCTAAAATGGCCAATTACAACATTTTTTGGGAGGTCCAACTTTTTTTTATTATGAAAAATGTCATAAATCTGTCAAAATTAATTTTTCGTACTTTTTCACACATCCCTCACGATATCTCCGGAACCAATTGAGATAATCAAGTTTTTTTTTTTTTAGTCGATAAAGGAAACATGAGCGGAGGTGACTGAATTAATTTAGTCTTTATGGAAAACCTAGTTTTTTATAAAATTAGGTAATACTTTAACATTTATTTTTCTTGCAGTATTTTTTTTCAGTAAGCGTAAAACTTTTTTGTTTTAAGGAATTTTGCCACAGTATATGCATACGGAATAAAATTAACATATCAAGGAAGTTTAAAAAAAAAAACGCAATATTCTACGACTTATACGTTTCAAGTTATTGTTATTTGAAATTAAGTTTCTGCGGGCAGGATATTTCCCCCGGTTCTACTGTGCTTTAATCAGTGTGCTATGCGTATTGTGGGTGCATATTATAAACTATTATTTTTGACATATGTATCTTTAATATAAATTTTATTTTCATAAGCACTTAGGTTTTACTTATCATTATTTACATTGCACATTATTTAAAATCCATTATATTTATACATTAAAACCTAAAATTGAATTAAAAAAAATACGAAATAATTATTTATTTTAAAATATACCTAAATTTAAAACTTGTTATAAAAATATTTTAAAAATCGTCAACGTCGGTATCTAAAAATATCTAGACAGTTCCTTGGTTGCAGCAGTTTGCATATTTGCACTCACTGCAGCATTTCAAACCTTGAGCAAAACAGGTACATCTGTTGTTACAGACCCTGTCGGAACATCTTATTGACAAACTTTGCCTTACAATATCGGGCACAGATTCTTGACTAGAAAAAGTTGCCTTCCAAACATTTTCTTCAAATGTCCAACCGTATCGAGTTGGATCTTCCATCTGCATGTATTGTATATGGCTATTGTACTAAATTTTTAATTGATATAGACACCTGGCTCCGTGGTCTAGAGGTAATGTACTTGCCTCAAAACTTCGGGGTCCCGGGTTCGATTCCCGGTCGAGGAACTGGGATTTTTCTGTGAGAGAGATTAATCGTAGTATACTCGGACATTGGGTGTGTGTCCATTGTCTCTAAATGTGTAGCCCTCTCCCACACAAGGTCATTCCAGACCTTCAGGGATAAAGAGGGTTGTAATTTCATGTGGTGTTATTATTATTATTATATTATTATACCTAAAAAGAAAATAATTACATGTAGGTGTTTTGTTTCTTTTTTAATAGGTATGGGCGATCTAGAAAAATAATTATTACCTTTTTAAATGTTGTCTAAAAGCATGGTCAGTAGGAGGCAGCTCAGAAGCTGGCCGATTTGTAATTGTTGTTAAGTCTCATCGCAGTTCATTTAGGGATTTTATATTTTTGTTTTTATTCTTATATAAATAAAGCGTATATTTTACCCCTAATTCCATCGCTTTATCCTCTGACAGAAAAGGAAGGTTTTCTAAATCTTTTAAATTATTTAAATTTTTATATAAAACATCGAATGCCGTTTTCTTCCCTATTTTATACATGGCATTAGTTGTGTCACAACCAGTTAGGCAATGAATCGTTAATACTTTCTTGCAAATTTCCTCTCCTAAATTTGCCACAATATTGTTAATTGACAAAAAATGTATATTCTTACTATGTCCTAATTGTATAAATATATTCCTTTGGGACATATCTGGTGTTTCACAGTAATAATGTAAAAGCTAAATCAGGACATCAGTATCAACAGATTTTACCAAAATTGTATTACCTGATTTTAATTCTGATAACATAAAATAAACATTCCATTGTTAAGCATTAAATAATATGTAGAAACTCAATAAAAATAATACTCATTCGCATTCACATTACACAAAGAAAAGTTTGTTTCTAACTGACAATATATGTATAATATAAGATTACTTGTATTCAATAGTCTACACTCTACACACTTGAGTGGCGCCGCAGTGAGGCGCATCTAGGATCGAAAAACTCATAACTTTAAAAAACAAAATCTCGAAAACTATAAGTCGTAGAGAACTGACTTTTTTTTAAAAAACTTCCTTGAAGTGTAAGCTTTATTTCATACACATATGGTATGACAAAATTCCTTAAAATAAAAAAAGTTTTTCGCTTACCGAAAAAAATGCAGCAAGGAAAGTAAACGTTCCAGTTTTACCTAGTTTTACAAAAAAAATTAAATTTTCCATAAAAACGAAATTAAAGCAGTGACCTTCGCCCACATTTCCTTTATCAATTAAAAAAAAATACCTATAATTATCTCGATTGGTTCCGGAGATATCATGAGGGATGTGTGAAAAAGTAAGAAAAATTAATTTTGACAAATTTATGACATTCTTCGTAATAAAAAAAGTTTGACCTCCAAAAAAATGTTGTAATTGGCCATTACAGATGGCCAAGGACCTAGGCTATCATGCTGTGAAGGTCCCAAGTGGTTGTACCTTAAAAAAATTTTTTTCAAGAAGGAAGCTACTTTTTCCTCGTTTTACGGTGCACTATTAATCGATTATCTGTATTTTATACTACCAATATGTTATTATGTTTTTAGTTAGCTACATCTCTTCCTAACGATGGTAGCTGGGCACCGGTAACTTTAGGTCGTAATTTTAATACAAATAGAGAACACAGCGGTGTCATTATTGGATGGGGCCGACTTTGGGTAAGTTTAATAAAAAAAAATTATAATAACAATATAAATCACTTGTACTGTTACCCCGTTAGTGTATATAAAACGCTGATTCGAAAAAAAAATTTTCTTAATTCTTATGTGTACTTTTACAAAAACTTATCACATATGTAGTTTTATGTGCTTTGGTTTGTTGATTGTTAACATCCCACCATGATTTAATTTCCTTTCTCCAAATAGAGAATTTATCATTCTTATGCTCATATTTTTTAGAACCAAGGGCCAATTCCAACCGTTCTTCAAAAGTTAGATGTACTAGTTTACACAGATCAAGTTTGTTCACGTTTCGACCCTAGACAACACGTCTGTTTCGGAGCCACCGTAGGAGGAGCTTGTAATGTAAGTTCCGGATTATTCCTTAAAAAAAAGTTTGTAACGTAAGTTATATATTATTCATTAAAAAAGTGTTTAATATTGCTACTGTAGAAAATCTAAGTTATATTGTTCATTATTAACACAGATAATCATTAATTTTAAAGTTCTTAATTTCGTTTGATTTATATTTGTATAGGATGGTTAAATTCACTAAATATCCTAAATTTTATCTTGGAGAATCTTAAGAATAATTTTATATAAAGCACATTCACATTCTGTAGTTCCAATTAAAGGTAGATTTTCGCGTTGTTAAATTGACAATAATTTTTTAGGTTAAATAATGTCATTAATAGAGATCCAATAAATGGTGTCAGTTCCAGGGTTGACGTTAGGTGATATGTCACCGCGTAAATATGTTCATGCCTGACACAATATCTTACCTTGTGGTTATTTTGGCGAGTTTGGTAACATCCAAAATTAATACGATGTGGGCTGAAAGAATTGATGAATGTAACACTAATACATACGTGTATTTTTAACTAGCATTTTTAACTAATTAATATTAATGCACCCACTAAGACATTTGCCACCTTCCAGCAGCAAGCATTGGTGTGGCTTCATTCACGCTAATCCAGACGTATTTGTCATTCAGTTCATTTTTTTTTTATTAAAACTGTCACATCTCTGTGTAACTATTACTTCCTTACCCCTCAAAGTGAGGAAGTTATGCATTCGTGAAAGTCATGCATTTCTGGACGAATCTCGATAAATTATGACGATACACAAAATTTCAGACGGAAAAAATTTGTTGTCTGCGTATCTGTCTGTCTGGTTCGCGATAGCAGCTACAATTTCTGAGATAAAGCTTTCAAATTTGGTACACACATTCTAGAGGTCAAGGAAGGAATTGCGTTCGTTGATGAGCAAAATCGGTCCCAATTTTTGAACGTCAAAGAATGCGACTTTTTTTGAAACCTCAAAGTGACTTTTTTAAAAAACGTCAAAATATGACTGTTTTGGAACGTCAAAAAATTTGACTTCTTTAAAACGTCAAAGTGACTTTTTTGAAACGTCAAAATGTGACTTTTTTGAATCTGACCTCTGCGTATATCTAACACCTAGGGCGCGCCCCCTGCCCCTTAAATCCACCACTGAGCTGTTTATAATATAGTTTATATTTTATCTATGTAAAAGTTGTCTAAAATTTATCGCTGTAGTATATCTATTTTGTATATTACTGGTTAGAACGGTTTTGATTATATGTTATTGAAATAAAATAAAAGAATTCTGAGATTAATTTTATTTATTACTTCTTTATTTTTAGGGCGATTCAGGAACCTCGCTGGTTGTTGCTGACGAACAAGTAGGTATTGCCTCTTTTATTACAAATACCTGCGGAATTGCCACCGAACGTTACCCCAATGTGTATGCTAAGGTCACCGCTTTCCTGGACTTCATCGACGAACATTCCAGACTGTAATTTTTAACAATATGTTAATTTGACAAATAAATTTATTTAAACGTTTTAAATGTTATTTTTATAAAAAAATCATATTTTCGAATAATTAAATTTACACCTGTCAGTTTCTGAGTTTGAATTGTGGAAATATTCTAAATTTTTAAGATGTGTATGTGTTCCAAATCAAGCGATGTCGGCTGTTTCTCCTATTTCTAGACCAGATAGAGAAAAACCGACCAAGGTGTCTATAGCTTGTTTTCGTGAAACGTCGATAGGTGAACCGCATTTCGATGTTTGTAACTGTTTCCAAGGTATTGGCGAAAACAGACATTTGGCAGATATTTTTATTTGGGAATATTTTTTCAAGCAGTAGAAACTTTCTACAGGCACTTTTCAACATAGAACAAGATAAATTTTTCAATAATTTTTATCAACAGTAAAAGCACAAGAGCTTTTTTATTTATCGGATAAATTTCTCTTTGTAACGAAATAATTTTGCCAATCAGTAATTTTATAAGAAAAACTGACATGAAAAAAATCGCGAGACCGCAGGTCGAGCGATTTTGTCAAATGTCAGTTTTTCGAGCAAAATTACTGACTGGCAAAATTTTGAGTTAAAAAGAAATTTATCCATAAAAGAAGAGCTCGAGTGTTTTTTGGCAAGATAAATTAACGACAGAATATGTGAACGAACAACAACAATAATTATCTTTATTTATACAATTATTTAAAGGAACAGTTATTAAAAATATTGACGATTTCGTGTTTTTTGTGGATTGCGGAATTGATTTTTCTATGTTTTTTGCAATTTGTTCAGTCGTAATTTTCCCAAAACGACTCATATTGTACAGTATAGTTTCAACAATACTTAAAAATTATAGCTGACAGGACAGATTTTAAAGTGACGTGCGACTACTAGATGTAGTCTGATTTTGAGGAACAAGCATTTTTATCGGTGATAAAAAACGATGCACCTTTTTTATCGCTGTCAAAGTGACAAAAATGTGCTGTCAGATAGACTTTTTCATATAGAAGTTAATTTATCACTATTAAATTTTAAGATATCAAGTCCAACTCTCTTAATTTAAATGGGAATCACAGTTAAAGATATAGATAGATAAGTCTAATATGTAATAAGATACAGCTCCGGAAAGATGAACATTTTCCAAAAAATTGTCAAACTATTTTTGTTGGTAAATTTTGTAAGAATAAATTACATTATATTATTTTTAACGTTTTTCTACATCATAATAAAATTATGTAGCAAAATCTATTTCAAATTACAGTGATTTTTCTTGTTACCTATAAATGTTCTCACTGCCGCGCCGGCCGCGATGGCGGAAATTAATACAGAATATTAATATTAGTTAAATTAGGGAAGTGGTACCCATGTGAGTCCATAATACCAAGATTATTGGTGGACAGTGGTGTAATAATAGGTCCTTTTTCTCACAAACTCTTTATTTAAGCTACCGGTTTCGTGGTATTTATATTAAACCTATTACCACATCATCATATGATATATCATATGTTCATAGATTATTCTATGAACATATGATATATCGTAGACTCTAAATTAATTTGTTTTAATTTTTTATTTTACAATCTAACATAAGTTTTTTTTAAAGTGATGTATTTTGTTGTTTGGCTGTTTATTACTTTTAACATAGACAAATGTTTATACATATATTTGTGTCTTAACTCTTGTTGCCTGAAGTTGTTGTGGTAATACTTTAGAATAAATACCACGAAACCGATAGCTTAAATAAAGAGGTTGTGAGAGAGAAAGGACCTATTATTACACGACCAATAATCTTAGTATTAATATTAGTGTATGAATGTTTCAAGTTTCATTCTATGGTTTTTTTGTAGCAGATGTTTCCTAGAGAGATCGAGAGAGGAGCAGGGCAGCATAACGCGCCCGTGGTCCTGGTTTAGCAAACACAGGGTCAGTGACCAGTTTTGTTAACCCTACCGATTTTTTGATAGATCTACTGATTCTCAATGAATTCTACCGATTGACACAAATCCTATCGAAAAACAGACAGAAACTAAAAATCTAAGGACTGATCTATTTGAAAAATATTTCACATCGATTTGAATCTGCTTTACAGTTTACAGTGATCTGTATCCGTAACTATGCATACATATATAATTGTATCCGAGTCGCTCCCTGTCGAAAAAGAGAAAAAAGTAATAATATAATCGCTTAACTGGAACATCTGTGGATTAGGTCCACTGAGGATACCACAATAAAAAAAACGCACCATTTACTCTACCGCACGGTGGTGTAGAAGTTAGTTTACTTTGAGTTTACAAAATTTTTATAATGATGTAATGAATAGCCAGAAAGAATAAAAAAATGGAGTTGGACGATTTTTTTGGAAAATGTTCAACTTTCTGCCGCTGAAACTCATTACATATTAGACTTACAAAAAAAAAGAGTCCTGTTGTCCATATAATTGGACATATAGTTTAATTTTGTTAAATGGTGCATTTCTGAATATACCACCTCAAATCCCTAGGTACATCGTAGTGGATATACCATTAGACGCGATAGGAGCGCCGCATTGCTAGTAAATCGCGTCACAACGGTTTCACAGCTGTTTAATAGAAATGTGAAGATGTCGGCGTTTCGCAAGGCTACATTTGATGGTAAATGTTGAGTATTACTTAGTAATTGTTGATTATTTTTAGTTATTACGATTAACTAAGTTGTAACTGACATGTACAAACATTGTCAGTAACCAAAAATATTTTTTTCTGTTCAATTTGATCAAAAAATAATCCTGTCCATTTCGTTGGACATCAGGTCATTATGCCTACAAAAAATTTTAATAGGTAATTCTTGCAGCAATTTTTGGCAATAAAGCATACTTGAGACCAGGAGAAGACGATGATAGGTTACTGCAATGCCTAGACAACTTAGATTTAGAGATGTTTGATGCTGAAATTTTTGAAAATGAGCTAGATGAATTTGATGCGATATCAGACAATGAAAATGAAGAGAGATTCGATCATCCTGAAAATATTGTACAGAAAATAGAAATAGAGATAGTTGAAAACGATTAATAGAAGAAGAACCAGAAGAAGAGGATTCAGATGATGAGCTACTTAGTAAATTAAAGAAAAGGCTTGATGATCAAAGGTCTGCTGCAAATTCAAAGCAGAAGACCTGGGAAACAATGGGCCAGTTTGTTCCAATGAACTTCGAATTTACTTTTACAGATCCAACGTTCCATGAAAGAGAAAGATGGAAAGTCGAAGATTATATCAAAGTTTATTTTGACGATTCAGACTTTGCGAATATTTGCAATTGCACAAACGTTAAATATTTGGGAGAAAAAGAAAAACACATGAACCTCTCTACTGCAGAAATAAAGATTTTTTTTGGAATAGCTAATGTCTTGTCTAAAATACCCCCAAATTAAAATGTAGTGGGATAAAATGGCTCGGGTTAACACAATCGCCAGAGCCATGACCCGCGATAAGTTCTTCCAAATAAGGAATCATTTAAAAGTTGTTATTGATGCTGATGTATCCGAAACAGTGAGGAAGGAAGATAAACTTTTCAAAATTCGCCCTTTACATGAAAGAATTAAAAGGGGATGTTTGTCACTCCCTAGGTAAGGCGAGGTTGCAATAAATGAGTAAATGACCCCTTTTAGTGGAATGTGTCACATGAAATAATTTGTGCGAGGTAAATCAAACCCAGAGGGGTTGAAAAACTTTGTGCTACTCTAAATGACATTGTCTTGGACTTTTAACTTTACCAAGGCAAACACACTTTTCTGCACATTGACGCGACGAATCTAGGCGTTGGACCCTCTGTTGTCGTAAGGCTATCTACCACACTTCTGGAAGGAACACAGATCTACGTAGACAGATATTTCACTACTATACCATTACTTGAATAGGTACATGCTAAGAAAAAAAATCACTTTACAGGAACTATCATGAAATCCAGTGCCCAAATCTGTGCAATTAACATCAGACAAAATAATGGCTCAAATGGGCCGTGGTTCTTCGTAACAAGATGTATGGGCACATGAATATTATTCAGTGGTATGACATGAAGCCTGTCATTTTGGCCTCAACATCTTTATAAATCTATCCTTCCGATGAATGTAAACGATGGTCGAAGAAAGACTCAAAATGTATTCAAGTACCTCGACCAAACTTAGAAAATACAAGGATATGGGTGGGATAGACCGCATTGACCGTATGATAAGTTACTACAGAATGGGCGCCAGAAGTAAAAAATGGACAGTGAAGACAATTTTTCATTTGTTCGATCTCAGAATTGCAAATTTCTGGATACTGTACAGAGATGACACAAAGAACTTTGGGGAAAAATATATGAAATTTTTGGATTTCAAAACAAGAGTTGCAGAGTTACTGTTAGAAGATTTAAATACACAAATGTCTACTGGACTTAGCAGTATCCCATCATTGGTAACCAGAAGCGCTGCATGTATAAGACATTCAAACTCGCGTTCTGGTGGACTAAAAATAATTGTGTGTGTGTGTGTGTGTGTGTGCGTGTGTGTGTGCGTGCGTGTGTGTGTGCGTGTCTGTGTGCGTGTCTGTGTGCGTGTGTGTGTGCGTGTGTGTGTGCGTGTGTGTGTGCGTGTGTGTGTGTGTGTGCGTGTGTGTGTGCGTGTGGGCGTGTGTGTGCGTGTGTGTGGATGTGCGTGTGTGTGCGTGTGCGTGTGTGTGCATGTGTGTGCGTGTGTGTGCATGTGTGCGTGTGTGTGTGTGTGTGTGTGTGTGTGTGTGTGTGTGTGTGCGGCGTGTGTGTTTTTATTGCATTTCTGGACGAATCTTGACGAATTATAATGAAAAAACATAACTTTATGGAAAAAAATGTTTGGATAATAATTCAAGCCCGTCTGTCTATAGTATCGCGATAGCAGACACAGGTTTTTAGATAAAGCTTTCAAATTTGGTACACATGTTCTAAAGGCCAAAGACAATGATAAATTCGGTGATGAGCTAAATTGGCCAGTCCACGGGACTCAAACCTTTTTGTATTTGTCTTTACAAACAAATATATTCTTGATGGAAGATTGTAAATCATGTCTACAATATCAAGCCAATAAAATATATTTTCCAAGTACTTAAATAAAGCTGATGTAAACTGAAATACTTTACATATTTGGCCTCATAAAAAGGGGTTAGAATAAATTGAACAGTTTGATATTTGAAAGATCTAATTTAGCTACAAAAATGTCAATGTCAATAAGACGAAATTATTAAAATATATGACATGAATTATTATTGACAGTATCGAATGACGATGATAATTAATTATTTAAAAATTTTAATGAAACATTTCAAGGTACGCCATTAAAATTTAATTGAGGTAAGTGAAGAATTAAATAGAATGATTTTTTTTAGATCAGGATGACATATACAGCAGATATTTATTACTAACTTTGTATGGATTTGATCGAACAATTGTACTAATTATTTATTAAAAAATATTTTGTGTTAACTTGTTCTCTCTTCCATTTGAAACATGTTTTGTTTTAATAGTTTTTACAAAATATATTATTAATATAATGTTCTTTAACAATACGTATGCGTCTGAGGAGAGTTTTTAAGTAAAACGTCAGTTTCATTTTTTAGCTTATCACTTTCATGTAAAATATCTTAAAATATTACCGTTATACAGAAAAATGTATATTAATTTTATACTTACCTCAAGTATAAATTTATGCAAATAAAAAACGGCAGCTATTGTATACATGTCAATAGATTATAATTAAGTTAAATGGTTTGTTATCATCAGAAAGGGTTACTATCAAAAGGAAGTTCCTAGGTACATATTTCTCTTTAATATCAAATAAATTAGAGAAATTACATGTAAACCAATTCTGAAATTATAATAACATGGTTTTATTGATATTTTTTATAAATTTGCAATTCAATGTATACATTTGCAATTCAATTACTGTTGTCGATAAATAAATAAATATAAAAGTATCTTATTTTTATATTGTTACAGTTGTTTGGTGACGATTTGAGCAGTTTACATAATAAAAATGTTGAAATACATAATACATATTTGCATTTTTTCAGTTATACGTGAAGTTTATGGTGAGACTTTTTTTATTCTTTTGTAGTAACACTATTTTTAAGCAAATAAATACAAAGGTCTGGAGGATGGGAGCGACGCGTTTGCATCGCGTTCTGCGCCGCAACAGAAATCAAACAGTTATATAGAAGTGTAGGTATATCAATTTGTAACTTGGAGAGGTTAATTGTGTGTTCTTGGAATAAAGTGCATTTTAAATATTTTTTGTACTCTTTTCAGCATAGAAAATGATCTCGCTGCTCGCATTTGTCCTGCTACCGACAAAAAATTCTTAAAATAACGTCCATGTTGGGGAGTAATATATAAATTTTCCTTTCTAATTAGTTTTACCACATCGGCCAAATTTAATTTATTTGTCGAGTTTAGGGGCATATTGATTTAAGAAAATAGTTAAAATAAACACATTCTTCAGGAAAACTACTATCAAGATCACTTTTATAAACAGTTCTAAGCTCCTTAGACTTTTCTCGTATGCCAGCATCAGAAATAAATTTTCTGAGAATCCGAAATCGCACTCAAATTTGGTGTGTGACTACTTTCTTTGAATCAGTTCTGAATATATTCTGCCCACCACTACACAATACACTTAAAAATGTTTCCTTAACCGCTTCTCAAGTCACCGAAGTAACTTCCAGAAAATCCTATGATTTTGTGTTGGGTAAAGAGAGACGAGGGCCTACAGTTTATTGTGGAGTCCGAACCACATCTAGGGCATCGACAGTTCTTTTCCCATCTTAATCCGAAACAAATTACAAATAAAACTTCTAACTTGCTCCGGGACGGATTCGAACCATCGATATTCTGTACCGAGTGAATAGCTAAGAGCGCTTTACCCTCGACTACCATGCATATATAAATAAACGAAAAATGACTGTTCCTGTCCCAAATTTACGCACAACCGAACGAACGCAGGTCTTGACAAGTAATAGATGCACTATAATCTTGTACAGCCAGTAAAGTAACTACAGCACAGCATTATGTGATTTTACGCTACCTAAAACTAACCCAAGCAACATTTTACCAACTACCGACTACTTTTTCACTAATTCCGACGTCAGAATTATTACAAATAGTAGTCGAGTAATAACTTAAATTTTGTAGTTATTATACGACGTCGAACTAAATATTGCGCCGACCTCGCAAACCAACTGCTTAAGTCTGGACGATTTACCAACGTTGATTTGCCGTTGGAAAACGACTTAAAGGTTTGATATGTTTTCAAGTCATTATCCAACGTTGATGAGACGTTGACAACTGACTAAAATAGGTATGGTTATATTTTGAATAACTTACCAACGTTGGTTAGACGTTGACAACTGACTAAAATAGGTATGGTTAAATTTTGAGCAACCTACCAACGTTGGGGTAGACGTTGGTGACTAACTGAATAGGTCAAGTTTGTTATGGAACACTTGCCAACGTTGGTTAGACGTTGGTTAGTGGCTTAATAGGTCTGGTCCTTTTTTAGTTATTAACCAACGTTGGTTAGACGTTAATGACTAACTTAAGTAGCTCCGATTAATTTTTCGGTAATACACCTACTTCTGTATAACGTTGGTAACCGACTTGATAGGTAGCTACATTCATCCCAAGTAACATTTTACCGACTACCGACTACTTTTTTACTAATTATAAGGTCAGAATTATTACAAATATTAGTCAAGTAGCGTCTTAAATGTTATAGTTATGATACAACGTCGGAGCAACGTAGCTTGAACCTCGCAAACCTACTATTTACATCTAGCACATTTACCAACATTGGTTTGATGTCAGAAATCTACTTAATACATTGAGTGTGTTCTTAGATTATTATGCAACGTGATTAGACGTTGGTAACTGATTAATTAGATTTAGGTAATTTTTGGGTAACATTCCAAAGTTGGTTAGACGTTGCTGACTGACGTAGTCGTCTAGCAACGTTGGTTGGACGTTGGTGTTAGGCTTTTGGTCCTTGGTCTAACATAACCTCAAAATCAATGTCGATAATTCAGGTATTGAAAGATATTTAGTAAAGATTTATACACCAACTGCAAGAGACGGTCGATATTATCGTGATTGTTTGGAATGAACGTTAGTGTTAGTGCAGATTTCTGCACCAAAGCCTACTAAAAGTTGGTGTAGGTAAAATTATTTAACCGTGAAGTCGCTATTAGTAAAAATAGTTGCACTTATTCCGCCTTCGCCATATTTTCTGGTTCCACAGAAGGAAATAATAGGCAGCCATGTTGATTATGTGTGCAATTATTTTAAATACACAAAACTTGCCTCTTTTTTCAAATAAAGTAAGCAAAAAAGTTTTTATTTACTCTTAAAATTAATTAAACAATATTTCAATTGTGCTTCCTTTGGAAACGGAAAATATTTTTTGAAAGTAAAAAAATAAAAATAGTACTTTCGTTCTTAAAATAAACATTATTCTTATGGATTCACTATATTTTTCGACCTACTTTATATACATGTATCAATAAAATTTCTTTCGTTTCAGTTTTTACCCCACCAGATTTATTAAAATTTTATTCGGATGTATTTTGTATATAATACGTACTCAATGAGAAACACGCCTTATCCATTTTATATAAATAGATAGGTACGACAAATAGAATAATATACAAAATTGCTTAGTTGCACTACCTACACCCGACTTTTGTAGGTCAGATTAAGGGCAAATTTTAAATAAGGTTGGTAATAGGCTGACAACCAACTTAAGCCGACGTAAAATTTGGTGAACATTTGGTCGGTAATCACAACGACTAAAGTCGGTCCTCTACGTCGAATCGACCCATATTTTATTGACCAGATTAGTACAAATATGGGTCATCCCGACGTTTTGTGTACGTCGCACACCGACTTTTAGTTGCGAACAGCAACGTCCGTTCGTCGTCAGAATGTTGCTTGGGAAGGCAACTCTCCGTTTTTTTTATTCTCCTTTTTGCTGATAATTACTGTAATGACGACAATAATAAATTATCACAGTAATATTTTCGGTGTGTTAATTTGAATAGCTCGCCGTTCTTTTATTTTCTCAAAAATATTGCGTCCTCTTCAATTTGCGCCACTGGGTAATTGCCCCGTGGTTAATCCGGGCTTGCAGGCGAAATTAATCTAGAATGACCGCCTTTTGTATTTGGCCTGTCAATCATTCAGATGATCTTTATCAGACTGGTATGGCCTTTAATTTAGAGAGCAGCGTAGGCTTTATCTCTCCAAGTACACCGATTATTAGGACGACCATTTTGACCGAGTAGTCTGGGTACAGCACTTAGAGCTTGTACCGGAGATCGCGATATTTGACTCTTTCAAGGTGATCATTATGGCTGTCAAAAATGTTCCGTGGGACAGTGAAGTACGCGAAATTAACTAATACGAGAAACAATAAACTGTTACAATTTATAACAATGTATGTAAAACTTACCCTCTTAACTAGCTTGATGAACTAGCTTGCTTATCACAAACTGGAGAATATGTGTAGGCATTTTGCAGCATCAGGTATGTTTCTATGGTTGTCACCATGAGAGATGTTCGCGTTGGTGAAAATATAGTCTTATATTTTGAAAACGACCGTTCGACATCTACTGATGTAATACACGCATACGTAAAATAGTCTTTGAATGCACTTGCCGGATCTGGGGTTGCACTATCTCATATTTGTCTTAATTTGGTAAAACCGGTGTCTTTATTTAACATACTTGCGAACTTTTCTTTAACGCGCTCATTTGTTGCGTCACCTATATCGTGTAGCAGTAGATTTACTTCATCCACTATTTGCAGTGACTCAACTAATGACAACGCACTGTTTTCTATTTTTTTTATGCTTTCATGTAATGGTTTTTAGTTCTTCGCAATATTTTTAAAGCTATTTCAACGGAAATATCTTCGAATTTTGTCAGGCTTTCCTTATTAGCTGCAGCCTCATCCAGATTGAATTATAGTATCACAGCTTCTATTTGTTGGAAATATTCAGCATAATAAAAAGCTGCCTGCAACCATGTTCCCCAACGTGTAAGAATCGGCTGTGGTGGTTCAGGAATACCGGGACACTTGCTACGAAATGCACGGAGACGTTTATGAGATTTAAGAAACACTTTTTTATACTTGCTATTAATGCATCCACCTCTGGAAAACCTTTTCGAATAGTTTCTGCCACAAAATGTAAAGCATGCACTTTACACGTAACATGTATAAACGTACAACCTTGTTCTTGCAAAGAACGGCCTACCGAATGCATTGTCACGGCGCCATCAGTCACAAACATCAACACCTGACTTTTTGACAGTTTAAATTTTTCTAACGTCTCCAGCATCACCCTGGTAATTGTTTCGCTAGTACACTGACTTAGTCTTTTGCTAGCTAGTAACAGTGGAACTGTCGGTTTAAGAGGGTCCAGTACTTGTACTATAACATTTAAAATAGAATTTTTTTTTATAATATGTTGTCTCATCAACAGATAACCACAGCCGTGTATTTTTTAATTCACATTTCATCTTATTTACCATGTGTACGTGTACAGTTGGTAGATAGTTACATAATGTTGTGCGACTTGGTAACTTCACCTGGGCATTGTATTTATTCCAGAACTCTCGAAATGGTTGTTTATCGAGTATGTGCAGCGGAATATCACAGGCAATCAGCATTAATAGTAAATCAACCATAAACTGTGTTGTCGAAGGCACGCCATTTTTTTTTATGGTGTACACTATTTACGTGAAGTCCACAATCACGCTTATCCGACCACATCAAATCTTTCTCGCACACTTTACAAATTATTTTAGCACCATCATAGAATAAATCCGGGAATTCACATGAATTTATTCAAATGGCCGTTTTCTACCCCTGCGTACGTCTGCCATGCTTTATTATTAAATTGATATCAACAACACAGTACAACAAATAAAATAAAAACACAAAAACAATAAGCAGTACGCCCAAGTGACTTAACGTGTACACAGCTCGAAAGCTAATAATAGACTGAACTGGAGAAAAAGTTTCGCGGTCAAGGTGAATATTGGCGACAGTAAGTACATCTGTACTCTACGACCATGATGCACAGAAACGATTTGCAGCTTTAATGATCATTTTCTCGGCTGAACTCGGTGAAACCTGTCGGGTATGGTAGCTGAGTGCATAAAGAGCTTATGGCTATTTACTAGGTAATGATGACCGATGGTTCAATTCCATCCTGAGGCAAATTATAAAATTTGTTTGTAATTTGTTTAGGACTGAGATGGGAGAGGGAATTTTGGATGCACTGGATGTGGTTTAGACTCCACAGTAAACCTTAGTGTAGGGCGCCTCTTTAAATAACACAAAATTATAGGATTCTCAGGAAGTTACGTCGTTGATCTGAGAGGCGGTTGAGAAACATTTTAAGATTTTTTTTATAACATTGGTTTGATGGCTGAGGAGGATTATGTCAGGTTTATTGGCTTGGATTCGCCTAACTATTAGGAGTAGTTCCAGTAAAAACGGCATTTCTCGTTCTCGACAGCGGATTCAATGTCTTCGGAGACGTAAGTCAGCATTGGTGATTAGTTTACACCGCAAGAGTGCCTCAGGTGACACTATAGCATTCGTAATTCTGCGGAATATTGGTAACCACTGAATTTCTGCATGGTCTGATAGAAACTTTCGACATTTTTTTTATCTCAAGGAAAAATATGTTTTATGAATTTTGAGCATCTGAATTTGGTTGATTAGAAATCAGTATAAACATTTGCTTGATACCTACTAGTGGTATATGTATACTATAGTATAATCGTTCGATCATTTTAGCCCAACAAACAAGAATTGTAAATGGGACTGATGCCACTGAAGGAGAATTTCCTTACGCTGTAAGTATGTTCAAATCTCAAAACTAAGTTCATTAAATAATGGGTATACAACAATTTTAGGTGTCTCTTAGAAGAAATTCTAGCCACACATGTGGAGGAACAATATTAAACGAAAAATTTATTTTAACTGCAGCACATTGCGTGTGTAAAAACAACAGGTATACATCTTTACATATTTATTTTATTATACTAGATACAAATGATTCATTTTCAATTTTTTTAGACCGCAGGATAACTCCTTATTTTCAATCCAATATGGTTTGTTGGAAATTACTGACAAACCTGAAAATACAATAAATATCAAAGAAATAAATTGCCATGAATTTAGTTCAGAAAAATTAATTAACGACGCCGCTGTTTTAGAGGTAAATCTAGTTTTACAAAAACAGAATTTAATTAACTGCAATTTTCGAGCTGTTTTTTTTTTAAGATGCATTTATTAACAGTAAGAGCATCTTTACAGGACGCGTAGGCAAATTTTAGGCCCATGGGTGAGGTGAGCCCAGTAAAGAAACTTTCCCGGGTGTATGCATACAATATTTTTTCTGCAACCGTTCTTGTTAGCCTCAACAAAAAAGTTTTTAGCTTGGAAATCTTCTGCAAACAAAATTCATAAAATTGAACTGACAGGTGTCAGACGTTTATCAGATCACTGTCACTGGCGTATTTGGAGGGCACAGGGCCCCCCTGAAAATGTTTTCTTTGCATCAAAATTAATACAAAGAAAATGTTCAATATAAAAAACATTCTGATATTTTTTGTTAGTCTGACAACGTTGCATTCATTATACAAGGTGTTTCGTGCCGTCATGTTCAACCTTTGGGAGCGTAAACTATGTATAATTCTAAAAAAAAATATATATATAAAAGTGGTAGGTCCATTTTTATTTGTTTCGGTGTTATAGGGCTATGAAATTTTTGAACAGAAAAAATCAGAATTAAATTCATGTTCAATTAATGAATGGTCAAATTTCAATTAACGATATTTTCAAAATACCTCCCTCTGCTTTTCTACAAGCTTGTGCTCGTATGCCGATCGATAGATGCAGCGAAACTTCTTATTTCGCGCTTGTTCTCCTTTTTCTTGGGCATCCTGTTGAATGCGCCCCAATAATTCCACTGGGCTGTTTAAAGCTTGTGCGTACATTTTTCTGTCTTTGGTAAATTTTTTTTTGAGTGAAATATACATTTTTACTGGTTTAGCCCGGTAAAGTGACATAAAGGATCGGTAAAGTCTTTATCGATCCGTTATGTAACTTTTGGATGACAATAGTATCTGATTGAAAATTGAAAATAATCCAGTCTTCTCCGAAAGTAAAGTCTGTTGAATTTTATGAACTTTGTTTGCAAAAGATCAACTTAAAACATTTTTTAAAACTAGCAAGAACGGCTGCAGCAAATATTGTACGCAACACATCTGGAAAGTGTCTTTATTTTATTTTCTTAGAGGCTTGCCGAAAGGAAATACTTTTGGTCTTGTTATGTAAATAACTATTACGTAACAACACCGGAAATTGATTTTTTACTGGGCGACCTGGTAATTTCCGGAGCTAGCACCAGCGAGCCCTGGAAGTCAGTAAGACCCGAAAGTTAACTGTTTTTGGTCAATTTTTTGAGTAGGAAATACATCTTTACTGGTCTAGCTCAGTAAAGTTGCATAAGGATCGGTAAAGTCTATACCTATTCCTTATATCATTTTGGTTGACAATAATAGGGTAGCTATCTAGTTACGCACTCTAGACACCTGTGTTTGACATCTGTCAGTTGATTTTATGAATTTTGTTTACAGAAGATTTTAAGTTAAAAAGTGTTTTGAGAGTAGCAAAACGGTTGCAGAAAAAAATACTGTACGCAACACACCCGGAAAGTGTCTTTACTGAGTTCTCCGGCTCGCCCAGTAAAGAATCACATTCCGGTCTTGTTACGTAAATAACTATTTTGTGCAACCAGTCTCAAAAACTTTTTAACTTGAAATATTTTGCAAACAAAATTCACAAAATTCATAAAATTCACACTGATAGATGTAGTATAATTTTAATCGTTATCAGATTCTGTTGTCAATCAAAAAAGAACTAAGGTATCGGTAAAGACTTTACTGATTCCTTATGTTGCCTTACCGGACTAGACCAGTAAATATGTATTTTACACTCAAAAAATTTACCAAAAATAGTTATCTTTCTAGATGGTTGCAGAAAAAAAGTATTTAATCAATACTTTAAAACATCAATTATTATATCTACTAAAATAGCTACCTTATTCTAGCTAGTAGGTGTCTACTAAAAGAAATTGGCTTAAATAGTAGTATTCATAGCAATTTAAAGCAAAAAAATATTGTCGATGAATTATTAAAAGTTTATTCACTAACCAGAAATCTTTATGTTCAAAACTAAACCTTTTACTGGTTACTGGAATAAGTAGACTAATTAACCAGTTAATTAGTTTAATCATTTAACAAATCTTAACACTTGTTTTATTGGTCCGCTTTTAGTTAGAATCTCCTATTCCTCAAGGAAAATGGATTCCCGTGAAGATTACAAATGAGTTTGTCACAAATGAAAAACAAACTGGCACTATCATAGGTTGGGGAAGGCTTTATGTAAGTCTGTAATATTTTGTAGTATTAATTAACAAACAATAGATGAATTAGGCAATAAGAGAGTTCTACTTTTTTAGCATAATGGTCCTTTATCAAAAACTTTACAAAAAATTAATGTGGAAATTTACGATGATGAGTCTTGTGGCAAGAAATACAACACCCTTCATCACATTTGCTTCGGTGTCCCTATAGGGGGAGCTTGCAATGTAAGTTAATCATGAAGGTAATTAATTACTTTACGTGTCGGAAATCTGATAAGCTCATGTTGGTTTAAAATATGTTTACAATAATTTATAAATCAACTAAAAATTTTAAAAATAAAGAACTTTAGATTTCTTGGAAATGAGCGTTTCTTTCAACATGATTTTAAACTCAGCGAATTGTTTTTATTAATTAGTTCGTTTAATTAGATCTTTTAATTAGTTCGTTATCAATTCACATAAAGAATACTACGGTTATAACTACTTGTCACTCTTTTGAACTATCATATTTTCATAGATTTAAATCAAACTCAGTATGTATAATGAACCATCATTTATTTAATCAGTTTTAACAATTTAAAAAAAGAACAATTTAACAATCTACTACTAGTATTTATGTACTTATTCCAAAAATAAAGTGATTGAAACTATCAGAATAAACAAAGAACCAAGGACAGACTTTTGGACAGAGCTTGGCTAATTTTTAACTATTTTGAACAGCGGTGTTTCCAAAGTGGATGAAAATGCAGAATATTTATCTGTTATTAATCTACAGATTCTTCTGCTTTCAAAAAAAGTACCGCTAAGAGATATGAAAATTCGACTAAAGGAGATTATTGTCCTCGATTTTAACTGTAAATTGCATCCTGTAACTATTTGTTATAATTTCTTTAGAGTTGAAAAAATCTACTTATTTAAATACCCTTATTATTACTTCAATTTTCTACTAATCTGATTATATAATAAGGAATACAAGAATACTACGAATCTGATTTTAATATGTCGGTTACATCATTTAGGAAATACCCATTTAATGATTGGCTGCACCTACCTGCCTCTTGTGAAAATGTAGGTGATTATTGTTAATCCACAGGAATAACGTAGGTGAGCTATTATGTAACATAAGGGTATAAATATGTTAGTAATGTATACGTAATCATTATCAGAGGCAAAGTTTGTAATACCTTATAATTTGTTTTTCCATAAGAATGTTTCTGTTATTTTTAATTTTTTACATTGGAATCCAATTGTTCGCAGCTCTTTTTTAAGACTTTCCAAACTTCCCCGATAATCATAATCCTGGCATATTTTTCGAAGAATTAGTCATAATGTGGGTGTTTTTTTTTAGTCATGTGTAAATCATGTATTGTTCTATGTGATAAATAGTGACCAAAGTCATCAAAAGTCGTTTTACTTTTTACGTTTTAACGTTTTAACGTTTTTTATTTGGCGTAGAAAACTATGTATTTATTCCATCTTTAATATTCTCAGCCCCTTGTTTTATCGTCTATTGCCTTCTTTTCTGATGCACCCTGTATATAATACCCGGTAAAAGAAATTTTAGTAGAATATAATTCCTTGTATGTAGATTTACTTTTTTTGGAACACTTAAATCGATTGACTTATGTGGAATATAGTAGGGTTTACACATGATACAATAACTGAGTCATTGTATCATGGGGTTTACATTTATCTAGGCCACCCTGTACACACATTTGCAATAATTTTCGGTACTGTGTTCCATTCATATTCAAGGACCAAAATAATATGAACACTACACATTTAAGGTAGACATTTTTTAGTATTGGAGAGAAATTAATTTTGCGCCTAATTTCCAGTTTTGGACCTGAGTGCGTGGCATGCTGCGATAAGCCTTCAAAAGGCACCTTGCGGAAAATTATCCAATGAATCAATTAGAGCCTGTGCCAACTCTTTATTTGTAGTTCGAGGATTTGGACGTTGTTCAATACATCTCCCTAATTTATCCCAAACATGTTCGATTAGAATCATGTCTGGACTGCATATTGGCCGATCCATTTTGTGAATATTTTGATTATGAAGATAATCTGTGACGATCTGTGTGGTGCGCGATCTCGCATTATCTTGCATGAATATAAAATTTGAACCAACAACATTTGCTCGTAGGATCATTTGAGGCTGTAGAATCTCGTCAATATACCTTGGAGCTGTTAGTCCGTCATTGCGAATTATACCAAGGTGCATGCAAGTGTTTATTGTTATTCCACCACACACCATCGTGGATCCACCACCAAAAAGGACGGTTTCATACACTGCATTTGGCATAAAACGTTCTCCAGGCATCTTCCAGACTCGTATACCTCCTTCATTATCTGACGAATATACCTAGACTCAACACTAAAAATGACGAAGTTGCCAGTTCAAGAGGTCTCAGCCAAATTGAAATCTCTGACGATGTTCTCTGGTTAATTTGGGTACTTTTGCAGGACGTCTTGATCTCAAATTAGTCTGTTTTGCGGACGATTTGGTCACTAATTTTTGTTCCTCTTGCCTTCACGAGATCTTGAAGAACCTGCGCAGTACGTGATCGTTTCGACGGTATTGCAGTGATCATCATTTTCTGCAGTTTTTCCTGCGACCTGTATCTATTCGCCTCGTTGCGGTACCTGTTTCTGTGTACTGTTTCCAAAGCTTCCACACGGTTCCCTGTACAATGCTAAGCTGTGGGGAAACATAATGTTGTCAATACTCTTTCTGAAGTACTGTTGCACCTGTCCTAACTTCAATCGTCGCGTCGTTATTTTGATTATTAGTATTGTTTTGTTGTCATTGCTTCTTTTAAATATCACCAAGCTGTCAGACTTGTCTAATATTGTTTAACACCAAAACCACTTACAGCCTGTTTAAATATTTATTCTTAAATAACTTTATTTCATTTTATTCTTTGTGGCGTTCGAAAATTCGAGACTATAATTTGATTATATTTATAACAGGGTGCATTTAAGTACAATTTTGTTATTACCTACTTAAATAAGTGATGGTTCAATACATATTTCGAGTTTGAAATATATAACAAAAATACTTATTGAAATTATAAAGTGTGACTACTTTTATTTTTTGAATAGTGTACATTGTTTTTGATTGTCTCAAGTATTATTAGAGATTACATATTTTCATCATGCAGATGAGTCAGGTCTGAATTGTAATGAACGAACCTGCTGAAGTGCACGATAAAAATCGGGGCAATGCTAAATTCTCCGGACTGGGGGTTCCAGTGTTTACAAAAACAAAGATGTGATTATCTCCAAACGTCAGCGACTTTTTATGATAGAGAGCAAAAATAAATCATATTAAATAAAAATAAAAAGTGTTTACTTGTTTTTCTTTATGAATAATTTAATAATAATAACTATATACCTATATTAAAATTAAGGAGCGAATTTAATTTTTTTTTTTTTTCATTTTATACTTTTTTTTTTTGGTTTTGGGCAATACTCATCTGTTAGTCGTAATTTTTATCTTTTATGTTTTTACAAAGATCCGATCTTAGATCCTACAATTATATTCAATTTAACTGCCCTCAAACATCCATACCTTAGGTACTGGGATTTGAATCTGCAACTGATGATTCCGCCAATATGTAATGGTTGAACCTCTCGACAATTTTGAGAATAACATTTCTGGTGATTAATTATTGAATCCGTCGTACACAAAATAAAGTAGTAACAAAGCAAATTAATTTTCTTTGTTACAAATGGTCAAACCACTGCGTTAGTCATTTTGTTAATGAATTAATTTGAATTACTGAAATTATTTATCTTTGTAGGGCGACTCTGGGACAGCATTACTCGTGAATGGAGTCCAAGTTGGTATAGCTTCCTTCATAACTGATATTTGCGGAACCGCAAACATAGAAAACCCTAATGTTTACTCCAGAATTTCAACATATTACGATTGGATTGCCCAGATAGCTGGATTATGAGTGCCGGTTCGTTAATTAGCCAAATGATAGAAAAATTTGTGTCCCTAACTAATTAATTTCTGAAATAAAAACTTAGTATTTGTAAAGTAAAAAGTTGTTGATATAAAATAAAATATAAAAAATGTTAATTATGCGTTTATGTCTATAGTAGTAGATAGCTAAACACGTATATTATGTATTTATAAATCATCATGGTAATAAACTAAAATAAATATTTTTTTCATTATACTCACTAAAAATAAGAGTTTGTAGCTAAAATTAATATCTTTAAATAATTCATTGATAAATATCAGATATATCCCCTATTTTTTTAATACAACAAATTATTGTTAAATTAATCTGAAGTTAACATAATTGTACACTTTTGCAAGAAAAGCTGAAACTCTCAGGGGTACATCTTTACACATGAGTGAACAAATTTTGAGGTAGGGCTCAAAACATTTTGGCCACCATATTGGAAAATGAGCTCCATCTTTGAAAATTATGGTGTTTTTTTTAATTTTAAAAGGCCTTTTCTTCAATTTTACGTTAAGGAAGATGGAGGAGCAATCGGGTTGTCGGAGAATCCTAATGTATTGAGACAATGGATGGTAGGCAGAAGTAGCAAAGGTTATACAGGAGACTGAAGAAGAATAAGAAAAAATGCATTCAAACCAACATCATGAATGCTCAGCCAGCACTCAAACGTCATCCTTTAGATATGTCAAGGGTTTAACAAACACATTACAAGATTTAGGAAATCTGTTTGAGGACAACGGCCAAAATGTCAGTAGCGTACATGATAATACTATTGTTACTCAAAGAGAGATTGTGGATTTAAGGGAACTAAAAGCTTTTGGAATTCATCATTTAAAAAAAATTCGTTCATCATAAACTTGAACACCAAACGATATCAGTTGATACTCCATTCAAACACAATCAAGTGATATTGTTTAAGGGAAAAAATCATGTACAAAACAAGCACAATTAGCAATGAGAGCCGTGAGAAATGATGTCAGCCTCTTCTCACTGTAGCATGGTTGTCAAAAGCGATTTTGAATAATTCTTCAACCATGAAAATAAACCAACTTCTATGTCAGACTATGGGCAACTAAAAAAACAAAAAAAAAAGAAATATAATCTCCAGTGTTTCAGAAATATGTCTGAATATACCAGTGAAAGATATTGAGCATAATGTGCCACATTGGATGACCCGGCCAGCAATAGTTCATAATACATGTTACCTCCTGAAGATGCCAAGACATTTGCTTCACGGGAGGATGTAGACCTATTTGACATTATCTGGGATGACTATAGATTTGACAATTTTAAGTCAGAGACCAGAATGTTGAGAGGTGTTGGCATACGGCGAAAAGTTTCTAGTAAGGCACCAGTTCCAAAAAAAAAAAAAATAGAAGAACCTTTTGTGCAATGACGAAACAAAACCGAATTGTTTGATCTACTTGCATGGAAACTTGTAACTCGATAAGCCAAAGAAATAATAACCACAAAAGGAAATACGATCCGATGTAACACCGATGTCACCACCCATGTAGTCAAGAAGAAGGAAATACAAACATTCTACTACACTCAAAAGAGGCGAGTAAATCTGGACGCAAGTCCGTCATTATTCATTAGGACAGTCGGAACAGATGTTGTAGCATTCAGTGACATATAAGCTGATTTTATGTGGATTGCATTTGGAACTGGAAAGAATTCTGAATACATTCCTATTTATCTCTGTTTAATAAGCTTGGAATCGAAAAAGCAATGTCTGCATTTTTCCATGCATTCACTGGACACAACTTCCTCATTTGTTAGTTATGACAAGAAAGCAGCTTGGGAAACATTCAAAAGCCTTCCAGAAATTATGCACGCATTCTGACGTTTGTCCCAGCCAGGGCCGTAGCGACGTTGATCACTTTGGGGGGGGAGACAATTTTGGTGCCCCCTATCAGCGGTGGCTCCAGAATACAATTTAAAAATTTTGTATTTTTCAAGGTCAAACGATCTAAAATAAAAAGATAGAAATTCGAGTTGCAGAAACATTTCTTAGAAAAATAGATTTCGTCAAAACAATTTTTCTTTTTTTGATGTAATTGCAAAAATTCAACGTCTAAAGCTTGACTCTTAATGTTAAGATTAGGATCTATAGGTATATTCATTTGACCTTGACAGAACTGAAGAACTTGACAAACATGCAAAAAATATCTAGCTAATCTGAAAGCTTGAACCCAAATCATATATTATGATAATAACCTATTCTACGGTTTCGCAGATAACAGACAAGCAAACAAGCTATCATATTTAAAAAAAAATTATGAATAATAAATAAAAATATCAAAATATGGGAAAAATCCTAATTAAATTTCCATCTCTAAAGGTAATAGCAATTTCTACTTTTTATTTGTATACATACTACATTACTGGCTGGGTGTCTCATATAGTCATATAATAATGCACACTACTACTACTACTACACAATACTTACTGCAAGAAATAATATGTATTATGTTTGTGCAAGTGCACTTTGGTTCCTATAACTCCAGTAAAATGACAAATTACGCTTTACGCTATATTTTAAAAAATCATCACCCCCCACTTTTATCGCAGTGACACCCTCCCCTTTAACTTTTTCTAACAACCAGAAAAGTATGCCCTCTACAAAATGTAGTTTGATTCATCCAAAGATCCAAATCGGTGGGTTCGTTTTGAAATCATGTCATAAGGTGCAAAAAAATACGTAGGTACTTACGATTCCACGATTTGGATTGAGAGCCCCCTCCTTTTTCGAAGTCGGTTAAAAACATAAAAACGCAAGAGAAAAAAGATATTTAAAATTTTTTTCTAACTAACTAGTTATAATTTACAAATATATTACGACTGAGTAGAGTAAAAAAAAAATTACTATTCTTTAAAATTTAAATTAGCCAAATAAAAATTCATGTAAAAAAGTATTACAAACTCAAACATAAAATTATAATAAATGCCAAATTAAATTTTTCTTTCTATATAAAGTATCAATTTTTTGGTATAAGCGAACTTCATAATTGTTTATGCTCCTTGTTCATATTTAATACACATAAAAAACGTGGGCGTCTTTGTCGGCGGTAAAGGCCATCAAAGAAGCCGACGTTTTTTATGTGACTAAATATGCACAGAACTATACAAAATTGTCCCGGTGTGCATTCTTTTATGATTGAACACACGACCCGGTACACCTAATACCGAAATAATTTAATAAGCTAATAATAAACACATTTGAACTATACAGTACTTACGGTGTCTTTGATGTCGGTTGCAAAAACTGACTCATACTTTCACGCAATGATGCAGTTTGTAACAGTTTTTTGTCTTTATTACGGCGGTTAGCAGCGCCCGACTTCTTTTTAATTTTTTGTATACGAAGTATGCATTTTTCAGCACTTGAAAATATTTACTTAATAAAAAACAGTAAAACTACTGTAAAACTTCAAATTACCTATTATGTACGTCTAAAGAAAAAGAAATGGTCACGTCACGTAAGAACTGCGAGATGATAAGCGATGCAACCGGATCCTTCCGTATTTAATTCAAACGCTGTATGAAACAGACAAAGATAGAAATATATAGATGATATTTTACACAAGTTGTTGGCTGTTAAGGTAGAAATTATTTCTTCAATAAAAAACAGAAAGACTTATTTCCTATTTTTATTACTAGAGGACTTCCAGCCAAGTATCATGTAGCACAGCATTAACAGAACACGCCATAAATAATTCACACAGTTTTAACTTTCCGGATACAACCATACTGCATAAAGAAAGAAATACCAAAAAACGCATGTTTTTGGAAATGGCCGAAATACAAAACAACAAAAAAACAGTAAATTATCAAACAGATATAGAAAATCTAAGTAGCATATATCGCAATCTTATTCAATAGTAACAATTTTTTAAACATCCTGTATATGTGCTAACTGCAAAACCTCTTCTCAACTCCTATCCAATATCATGTGAATGTTTACAATAACTCTGTCACTCGTACCATAAATACTGTTATAATTACCTACTCTTAAAAAGAAACACATCAACGACCACACCAAATACTGACCATCCTCTGCCTAACTCGTCGAACTACACGTACATCACATACCCATCGAATAAAAAAAAATGATGAAAAACAAAATTAAACCCACCCATACAGTGACATTAAAATAGGAAAGTTATATTAGGTAAGAAAACACTTTTTTTAGATATGCATTCTGTCACTAATCTAATTTACGACTCATGTAAAACCATTATTTTTAATTATTTTTAGCTTTTAACCTTGAAAAAGTCCGAAAACTCGGACGAAACGTAGGACAAATTGTTCATATACTTGGCTGGAAGTCCTCTAGTAATAAAAATAGGAAATAAGTCTTTCTGTTTTTTATTGAAGAAATAATAGAAATATATATTTATAGCGTATTAGATAAAGTGAAGCGAAGCTCTTGTTTCTAAGCCTAATGTGGGGTGCGCACGCATTGTTTTGAATTTTGATTGTGAACAGGAGAACAGGCTTGGTTATTTATTTCGTTGGCGTTGGCGCTCTTGGTACATAATTAGTGAATGATCAAATTTAGATACGTTTTAATCGGAAATCGGAATTAATAAAAAGAAACGATAATATACATTAATTTAAAAAATATATAAATACTTATTTGTATTTTAGCGCGTGGCGGCGCCCCTTTAGGTCTGTCTGAGTCTGAATGGCGCCCCTTTAGATCTGTATGGGGGGACGCTCCCCTCCCCCCCCGCTCGCTCCGGCCCTGGTCCCAGCAGCTTACTAATGTAGAGGTTTTTATAGAAAAACTAGAAAAATTTGTTGTTCTGTTGTATGATAAGTCGTCATCTCACAGCACAGTTAGTGGGTGTAGGAAAGAACTTTTTACTAAAAAAAAACGTTCTATCGACAAGCTTCCTCCAATGAAAGCAGCTTTATTTCGGCATGTCCTGAGGAGTGTGTATCAAACTGGATACTGCTGGGGGCAGTGCACGCGGAAAAAATCTAAACTATATTTAAGACCACTATTCTTAAATTAAGACATTATTGTACCCATATTTCCGCAAGAATAGATATTTTTCCTTCAAGGAAAACGTTATTCTTAAAAGTCATTATCTTAGTCTCATTCTTTTAATGATAACTAATTATTAACTTTAGAATAATGGTTCTACTTCAGCTAAGAGGAAGTTTCGAACAATATTCAATACTAACTTATACTTAATTTAAGATTTCATTTATTCAGTTCAAAAGTAGAGATATTGCGATCTGTTATATTTAACACTTAATGTAAGAAATGTGTCATTTCGTTCAACACCTGTATTATTTAAACAAAACTGATGAAATCCTTGAATCAATTAATATTTCATGTCGACTGAAATATTTTCTTTCTTAATTTAATATTGCGATCTATTAAATTTACCACTTAATGTAAGGATAAATTTCATTTCGTTCAACAATTGTATTATTTAAATAAAACTTTTTTCATTTTCTTTTTTTGGAACTTACTACCACATGAATAATTCTTCGTTATCTAAAAATATAGTTAGTTACCCACTATGTTATTGGAAAAATAAACCTCTGCGCTTGTGACTTTACATTAAAAGATTAGTCAGAGTGTGTTTTTTTGAAACGTTAAGGAATTATATTATTATTTTTTTGTCTCATATTAAATGTCAAAAAACATCCTCTGACTAATCTTTTGACGTAAAGTCACAAGCGCAGAAGTTTATTTTTCCAGTAACATACTGGGTAACTAACTATATTTTTTAGACAATGAAGAATTATTCATGTTGTAGTAAGTCCCAAAAAGAAAAGGAATAATTTAGAGAATGCCGCAAATATTGTTCAGACAATATTTAAATAAAACTGATAAATTATTTGAATCAAATTTGAATTTCTGGGATTGGCTAAGGACTTTTCAGAATTAGAAGAAGTTTTTATGAAGAATGACGTTTTATTAAGAAACCAAAAACAAAAAATTTTACAAATATAAGACCATTCGTTAACACACTGTATATGAGACTTCAAATTTACCACAGGAAGGCACATTATTTCTTTATAAGCTTTTAAGTGTTTTATGAATTTTATTCTCTTTCCGATTTCACGAATAAGGTCTATAATCTGTTCTGAAATTTCCAGTAAATTGTCTAATGTTAGTTAATTTTCTTGACCTAGAAAACAATTATTTGTTATTAAAGTATAAATAATTTAAACAAATCATTGTAGCTAACTATATAATAGAAAAGTATACTCAAACTTTCAAACAGGTATGGCATAACAAGTTTTGTACATATGAAACCGAAATTTTTAAGCCCATTTGAATATTCACAAAATTTCCATGCATATATACAAACTGTAAATAAGCAGCTAGAATACATAATAATGTATGTTAGCTTAGCATTTTTGGCAAGAACAAAGAACTTTATCCTACACTGATAATAAATTAATATTAATGACGTCTGAAAGTCATTGATTAATAATGTTATATATAGGTACACATCAAAGTGCATGACTGGTAAGTCACCGTATTCCTTTCAAGGGATGTTAGTAGAGATCATTTGCAACTGATTTAACTATAACTATGCATAATACAAAACCTAACAGTTTTTGAGATATATTATTATTATTTTTTAGAAACTTTCCTTGCACTTATGTGTTTCAAAAAACATGTGTCATCGCTTAAGCGGAGATTTCTCACTCAAAAATAAGACAAATAGTTACTATCAACATGGGTCCAATGCTGTTTCGTACTTGAAATGCAGTATCAACATGGGTCCATTGCTGTTTCGTACTTGAAATGCAGAATGTTGAAGTTTTATTATTATTTCGGTTAAAATTTTGTAAAGAAAATATATACACCACTGACTTCTTTAGTTTTAGATGGCACAGTTACGTAGACAGTTAATTGCTGAAAAGAAGTTACCTCTTGATTTTTGTTAGATTTAGGTTTCGTGTAGAAGATAAATACATTTTTTTTATGTAGGGTACTTAATAGCAATATTTTATTTTTTTTTAATAGACTTAAAAAGACTTTAAAAATTGCATTTATCTTCTACACGATGCTGATATATAAAAAAAGTCAAGTGGTGACATTTTTTTCGGCAATTAACTTTCTACATAATTGGGCCCTCAAAAACTAAAAAAATCAGTGACGTATATATTTTTTACAGTTAACGCAAAGAAAAAATAAAACCTCAATATCTCAGAAACAATGCAAAAATGGACCTATGTTGATAGGAATTATTTTTGAGTGTAGAATCTCCATTTAAGCATTGGCACATGTTTTTCGAAACACCCTGAATCTCTTTAATTTGAAAACAATGGACGCTCTACCTGTACCTAGTATTGTTGTATTATTTATGGAAGTAAAATATAGTTTTTAAAACTTCATGTAAACCTCATTCGAAAAGTGATATATAAAGTAGAGAAGTTTTTAAATAATTTGCACGTTTAATGCATTATCAAGTTTTAAAAATAAATTCCTATGAATGTACGATTGGGTTGAAATTTTTTTCACAAATGTAGTTTTTTAGCTCGTCTTTTTATCTTATTAAAGTATTTAACCTAATTTTTGTAACATGACTATGTAAACTAACGCAGGAAACTGGAATATTAAAGAAAGTTTTATTTTTTTATTTTAAAAATAAAATATCCCAAAAACTGTTAGATCTCTAAATCAATTGCAAATGAATTCTACTAATCCACCCTCAAAGGAATAAGCCGACTTACCAGTCACCCTGTATATGAATTGTATAATAAAACGCCACTACAATAAAAATGCAGATCTTGCCTATAGATTGTATATAATACACAAGCAAAAATTATCAAAAAGGAAAATAACTTGGGAAATCTATACACAACCATTAAACTTCAGATGAATACCTTTTCACCTACAATATAGTGACGTTGTGTATACATTTCTTGTAAAGTATAATGTAATTAAAATAGATTGCATGCAGTAAAACCAGAATTATTAAACACCCTCCAATATTGAAATTAAGGACTCCAATTCCCAACTTGATAGATCTTCCATCGTAGACTCATTAACTTCTATTTCACAGTTCATAATGTTAATATACTTCTTTTTCAAGTGTAACTTTACAAATATAAATTATTTCATAATAATCAACATCTATGAACAAAGTACAGCACACAGAATTCGACGCGTAGTAGGTAAGGTATGTCGTCTTTGTTTGGCAAAGGCATAGGTTTCTACCTCCCACCACTGCGCGATCCACTTGTTCCATCATTATTTTAGAATACCACATTGAGATTAGTATATTCAATCCAGGATAACAGTTACTGGATTAATAGTATGTATAATTCATCCAGCAAAGTTGTTTCTAGATTTATTCCAAGAGTAGTATTCTTATGTCAATGAAAACATTGAAATAAGAATTTACTTCAAGATGTCCTTATACTTACTTTCACGGTTAACAGTACTCGAAATAAATGTACTATTAAGAGTATATTTAATACATACTTATACTTCGAAGGAATCAAACTTATACTGACTTAAAGACTTATGAAACTCAAAAATATATCTTGGTTTACAATTGGTATATTATTGAAACAATAATAATTTATTATGCCAAGTAATATTATTCTAGTGACAAGTATAAAAATTCAAGAATAATTGATTACTTTGATATAGAATAGTTTTCGTTCCGTGCATGATACCACAAACTTTCTTACCTGAACCGCGGATTTGGGGTGACAAAAGAATGAAAAATCAACCTAGGAGCTCATGTAGACTACGCTCGAACAGGCATCCCTGGCATGCAGGGAGATGCATAGTGAGCTTCTGTAAAATTTGCAGCATCATCCGTTGTAACTGTAAAAATGCATTGCTTAAATGTACAATGTTTTGTAAATATACTGAGTGTAAAAAAGAAACTGAAAGATCTGAGCAAAACATCTGTGTTGATAGTGGTGATGACGATCGTGATGGCACTAAATACTAACTATTTGTTTTGTTGCTTTGCGACCGCTCCTATAAACAAAAAATGTGAAGTAACATATTTAAGTTTTTATATTTGGGTATTTAAAAATGAGTTTTTACAAAATAAAAGTGTTTTTCAATCAATTTAATTTATTATTTGTCATAACATCCTTATTCTTGCATAAAATAGCCGCTATTTTGGGAATGTCGGTCGGGATCTTTGGGTTCCACAAAATATTTGGAAATATGTGTGTGTATATAGATCAAATGGGTAAAGTCTCATGCTTTCTTTCAGAAACGCATAATTGTTAGAGCGTTGCCAACTTAACCACTGTAATATTTGATTTTACAGGTCTACTTACCATTTTCTAACAAGTTGGCCATGCACTGGCAAATACAATTTTTATCATAAACTTTTTTAAGTCACAATATTTGCAACACTGTCTTTTCAATTTATATTTTGTAATTATCAAAAATTAGATCACCGCAGTTATATTTTGAAATGTTAATGTGTAAAGTTATATACACTTTCCTGTAATTAAGAAATGTAAGATTTTTCATTCTAAGTTACAAATGTAGTATTCCTGAAATAACAAAATTTAAACCCAATGCAATTTTCTGGTAGTTACAAATTGTAATCTTTGTATTTCAAAACTGAGACAAAGTGACAATAACAGTAACACTAACATTTCAGGAGCAGCTCCTAGTAAGCAAATAAAAATTCTCCATAATCTTAAAACAAAACTAAGTTTGTTTCATATGTTGTTATTTGAGCCTGACGTAAAGAAATTAACAACTTTTCTATAAACGAGAAAAGTTATAAAAAAAGAGGCTATTTATTGACTAAATTAGATATCAATATCTATTCTCTTTAGTTATCTGGAGAACCTCAAAAAAACAAGCCTTTTTTAATTAGAACAGTCCATCTCTAAAAGAAACTCGACACACTAACCCATCATCGCATCGATCGTACAGGCATTACAGGAAACCCCCCTTACAAATTTATCGCCACATTGATTGTCACCGAATTCACTGTTACTCGATAACATTGCTTTAGAATTGGAGCTGCCATCGATAACCCTAATTCTTCACAATGACGGTGTGTATGAAATACGTAACGTCCATTGCATAGATTTCACAGAAGATGTGAACCATCTGTCGTAAAGTCATGGTAGTTTTCAATTATTTTATGTAGTTTATCCACAAATGGTAGACTGCTCTATTGTTAAGAGTGTTTTATGCGAAAACCAAAACAAACCACCACAAAAATGACCGAACCGCACGCTTTCATGTTGCTAAGTTAACTGGGGAGAAAGTGCCAAGCTGCTTATAAAATTACAAAGGAGTATTCCGGTTTCCCGCAGAGTCCTGCACCTTTCTCCTTCGTTATTGGTTATACTGGTTGCATATATTGCAGATATATAAATAGGCACATCACATGGATTTTTATATGGTGTGTTTATTTATATTCATATTTTTTTAACTGCCGGCTCTGAAAAATGGAAAATAATTCTCGCACCTGTTCATTATTGCCGAGGGATACTCACTTTTAACATCGTAAATTTATATTTTGAAATAACAGACATATTGTAAACACTCAAAATAATAAGATAAATAAATACTATCATCTTGATATTTTTGTTAATGAGAAACTGAATTTTCATAACACTGATAACTTTGAACATTGCCAGAGATATGATAAATAACAAATGAACTAGTTAGGTGAAACATTTAGCCAACCATGGTGACACTTTGGTTCGGAGTTCTTGTTTTGTTACAAATATTTGGTGCTTTAGGTAAGCAATAATTAAAAATCGATTAAGTGTTAGCAATATTGAGGGCTATAATTTAAAAAAATATATATTTTACAAAAGTTGCATGTGTGAAATATTTGTGAGTAAAATTTAGTTGTAAACTTTATTAAATAATTATGATGATAATATTTATATAGTAATATATCCATATTTCTGACCGGAATATTGGATATTTCAAGTGATTTTCACCGGAATATTTACGAACCCATATAAGAGAAATAAAAAACAAGCACGTGCCCGTTAAAAGTTTAATATTGCACTAACTAAAGTTGTTTTAGATATATTTCACCTCAAAGTAAGCGTGTAAAATGGTTTGATGTAAGATTTATCCATTTTGATTTAGCAAAATCAATTCTTAAATTAGTTATCTGTAGTATTTATAATATAAATATGTACAAAAATTTCACTGGAACTTTAACTTAAATTTTTTAAATCTGTTCTTGTTTGCAAGATTTATTAGTTTCTTTTGCGAACATCGCGCGTTTGAAATCAAATAACTGTTGGCTGTTTACTGCAGTAATGAAAAATGAGAAGATAGATCTAATCATCATTATTTACTTTAGAAAAATGCAACTTGGATATCAAGGATATCTCTAACAAAATTATTTTGTTATTTCAACCTGACAGTTTTTGGAAAAATACTTTGAATACGCCTCTTGCAAATATTTCATAAATGTGCTATTTATCATTAATCGGAATTAAATTTTTTTTATATACATTAAACAGTCTGATGACTGGACGCGAAAAATGGTCTTTCATAATATTAATAAACTAATTTAGAAATAAGTCGTGTCTGGTCTGACAAGTGCGACTCTTTCAAAATAACAGTACATGTGTTGGTCAAAAGTGTTAACTAATAAAGTCAAAAATAATCAAATCATGGACATTGTATTAAATGATCGTGTAATTAATATAAGTACTGAAGTCAGAGATTTAATGTGTAATTATAAACTAAAATTTAACTTTTGAGAACCATGTCATACAAAATCAAGTGTCTGTTATTTTAAGTTTAGTTCTTATGTAGGTACAAAATTGTATTATCATGGTGTTACTTACAAAGACTTATCTCTTATATCATGTCCATTAACAGTTGTATATGGTTGTCAACGTTTACTTGCATCATTAACAAACGTTTTATAGTATACTCTGCCGTTTGTGCAGTCAGGTGTATATATTTAATTTTTTTTTAACTAAATAATAAAAAATCTGTAGATTGAATGAAATAAAATACACAACAGGCGAAATATTTTATTATTTTAAATTTAATAAAAATGCTAAACATATCTTAGGTTAAAAAATAAAATAAAACAGCTAGGTATAAAAAAAACAAATGTTTTATTGACGCCTCCAATTACTAATTTTTGTGTCTTGTTTGTAAGTTTTACAATTTCTGTTAATAAATTTAAGAGTGAAAAATATTCGTATTTTTTTCTTAAAGCAGATTTTGTCGATATTTTAGAAAAGTTGCCTATACAGTGCTCCTACACACATGGCGTGGCGTGGAAGTAAAAGAGATTAAAATAAAAAAAAGTTGTTGAAACTTGTAAATTTTTTTCGTATATAAACAAAATACTGATGTCTTTAATAATAATAATTAAATTTAGCATGTTTTGCATTGTTTGAATTTTTTTTGTATCATCAGAAAATGTTTCGGGAAATGTAAAAATATGATTGCATACATAACAAATATTTTTTTGATTTAACAATAATTAATATTAGTGTAAATAATAAATCTATATTTCGCACAGACAAAGTTACTCACTTTTCAGGATCACGAGAAAAAGAAAAACGTTCCAAAATGTTCCAGTGTAACTTTTATTTTTACAATTTTTGTAACAACAAACGCTACCTGCTTTTTTCTTCGCCGCTTCCATCATACCACATTAAAAAACAAACAAAATATAAATGAAGCATATAAATATGCACTAATAGCACAGTTAAACTAATAAAAGTATCTATAACCTGGAACGCAGTAAACGCACTTAGAGGCCACCGATTACTGTGTCTAGTGACAAGCCGAGATAACCTACTGATCGCTGGAAACTTGTTGAAATGTTCGCCCTCTATCTCCGCCCGACAACGGGTAGGTTTTAAATAACTACTTTACTGATACATTTAAAAATAAAATACGGGTACTTCAAAATTGTTGTTTATGATTTTCCTGTATCTATTTATATTAATAAATGTGAACATATAACGCAGCACTATAATAACACGAATATTCTTAAATGTAATTAATTAGGTTTGAATTATCATATGCTACTCTTCTTTATAAAATTGTCTCATAAAGTACCTTCTTATTTGGTAAATTATTACTTGTTAATAGGTTTAGTATTCGTGCAGCTAATCTCGGCAGTGCAGAATTATATTCCGTGCCACACAATATTGCTAATAAAATATAAATTTGAAAGTGGTTTTGAATATATTTCAGGTGTGTTAATAAATGAGTCAAAAGACATATTTGGCAAACATAAATCAATTTCGTATAGAATACAAAAAGTATCTTATAAATAAATAAGGCCTAACTTAATATCTAATTCACCAAAACTTTAATCTTATTTCTGCAAAGTATCTGGTAAATTATAAAACAAATTATAATATTGTAATTTAGTCTTTTGCCACTACATACTCATATTAAATTTATCTAAATTGTTAATATTCTTTATTATTTATTGAGAAATGAGTTATGGCCGTAAAACCAATTAAAAAAAAATCAAAATGGTGGATTATTATATTTTTTGTTATAAAGTATTACTGGAGTAAATTCAGTATAAGTATTCAGTTTTTTCGTATCGTTTCCGATTTGTCCGGATCTCAATTTTTCTTCTAAACATTTTGAATATCTTGGTTGCATTCAACAGAGTATACAATTATCTATCAAAAAGATATAAGCCACTTTTGTGATAACTCTAACCGTTTTCGAAATATTATTAACTCTCTGATTTATTCTCATATCTACCATACAGCACGCAATCATGTGATATCGGAGTTAGCTGTGGCCAAGGTGCCTTGTGTTGAAAATAATACCATTATTAGAGCCAAATCGTAGTAGGCGAGTATCAAACTGAGACAATTGGGAAATCTAACACAAGGCGCCTTGACCTCAGTTAACTACAATGTCACCTAATTTGCTTGCTATATGGTAAGTATGAGAATAACATCAAATAACTACACAGCCACACAAAATTTTTCTTTTCTGATCTGTTGGTCTGACCATGTTTACTATATGTTTTTGGGGTCGCTGAATCCGATCCAAGGTCTATTTAACCCCATCACATCAGGATTTTGTCATAACCTCAAAAAAACCCATAATTTCAGCTATTTACTGTCACTTAATTTGCTTGCTGTATGGTAAGTATGAGAATAAAATCAAATAACTATTAATATATCGAAAACGGTTAGAGATATCACAAAAGTGGTTGAAGCATTTTTGATAGATAATTGAATGAGAAGAAATTCGTTTCCGGCCAAATCGGAAGTTATATGAAGAACTGAATATGCGGAATTTGTTCAAGTAATAATACCCTATAATAAAAACATAATAATACTTCATTTCAATTAAAAAAAAATCGGATTTACGGCCATAACTTTTTTATTTTAGCTGCGTTTTTTTCTTAGCTGCATTAGATTCATCGGAAAAAGTACTTCACACTAGTTTCTGAACTACGAATTTATTTTAAAAATTACCGAGAAAATGGTGAGTGACACCTTAACTGGGACACCCTGTACATCTAAATATGTGCATATGCGCATGTTTATTATTATTATCAATTAATACTTATTTTTGGTATATTGTTATTAATGTAAGTACTAAAACAATATACTATTAATTAGTTTACACTAATTTTGGTAAAAATATAATTTGTATCTAAACATTATTTTAAAAATTGTTTGCATCGATTTTTATCAACAAAAATGAGTTTAAAAGTGTAATCAATCAATCATACACTGCTATTTATATATATGATATTTTACGAGACATATTGTGATTCTTTTTTGATAAGCTACCTACACTTATAATTTAATAAGCCTCTATGCTAATCTTTATAATATACATAGATAAATATTGATGCCTTGACATTGCATTTGGTACAATTATACAGAACCTTTATACAGAGCCGCACCAGGGGTTTTTGTCGCCGGGTGTACGCGATATTTTGTCGATTTTTTTTAGTTTTACAATGGCCATAAACCTGAGTTTAATAAATTTAAGTACTTAGAAACAAATAAAATAAATGGGGAAGATGTATTTTTCTGTTATATATTTGTTATATATTGTATAAAAAAATTGCTTTTAAAAATAACCGCATTTTCACTTACTTTGAGGACGCGTGGCGCTTTATACCACTAGTTTTCATAGTGATTACAGTATCACTGCACAAGGTCTTTACTCTTTGAGGCTGGGACTGGCGTGGCCGTCGCGCCGCCGTCTTTTTTTCTATTGGTCGGCGCATCGGTGGTCACTACTTGAAGCGAAGGCGTTGTTTAAGTTCTTATGACAGCGAATGCCGCTACTGTTGATTTTTTTTTGATAACGCGATTCACCGGTGGCTTCTCTCATCTTTGTTTATATTTTAATATGCCGCCCTCCTAGATCTGCCGCCTAAGTGCAGGACACCACTTGCGCCATAGGTTGGGTCGGTCCTGCCTTTATAAATGTTCAAAAACCACATGATTAATTGGCTTGTGATATTGTGTGTTTCATTTTATGGCAGTACCTGATGAGGATTTTTGCACATACTTGTTATGTGTCTAAGGAATCGTTTACAACTATTTTTTGCTGACACTACGACTAGACGATACTATTAAAGTGAACTAATTGGTCACGTGGTTTTCCATCATTTATGAAGATCCGTTATTAAATGAACAACTTTTCTTATATTACAATAATTCGTAGATAAGCACATTCAATCAACCGCTAGTCATATACAGATCGAGCCAACTCACTAGATACACGATTAGAGGTATGCGCAGTTTACAGTTGCCCGTCTGAATATGAAGTCCGAAAGAAAAAAAGTTTGGTAGGAAAAAGTAGGAAGAGAAGACAAAAGTAAAAAAAATTTTCTAAGTTGTTTGACAGCATTGTATTGTAAATAAAATATTTATTTATAATATACCTCATCTTCAGTAATACTTGGAATTATTAAAGCTGCATTAAATTTACTTGATGAAATAAAAGTTGATTGGAAAAATTGTGCAAATGCATCCAATATTTCCTGGGGATCATTTAGTACAGCATTATTAAAATTCATTGAGTTGGGAATATTAGATACATTTTTCTTATTTTTAATGTAAGACCAAAACTGATTTGGGTTGGATTTAATTTGCCTCTCAATATTCTTAATGCAATCATTAAAACTTAAATTTATTTCGTTTTTAATCTTAGTACGTAAGCCTTTAAATTGATCATCAAGCACATTATTATCATTAGTTTTTTTATACATGCGAACAGTGGTTCAAAAACGATTAATTTTGGCCAAAAATAAAAAAAGCAACCTTCCTGGAATCAAACCGAATTATATGGAAACGCTAGTAGGATAATTACAGTACTCAGATATGTAAATATTCTTTTTGCTGTTTTCGTTATTCAACAAGCAATAAAACCTCAGTTTAGTATAAATTGTCTTGAACAGATGAACATTTATCGCACTTATCGGTCGTCAGTTGTATCATTTGTATTAAATTTAAAATATTTCGAGTTTTACAAAATGAATTTTAATAAAGCGGAACTTCTAGACATGACTTTTGTTTTGGGCTAGTCAGACAGAAATTGATAGATTTTTGGAAACTGGAAATGTCGAACATAAAAAAAGTGAAAGGATAAAACGCGTTGTGAATGAAGAAAATGAATTTTCTGTGGTGCTGGCAACGGTTGAAAATCCCTATATTAGTCAGAGAGAAGTGAACTCATTAGTAGTAATAAGTAGACGGCCTTGTTGGTCGAATCTTAAAAACAAATAAGTTTCAGGCATATCATATTAAAATGCACCAGGAACTATCCGATGACGATTTTCAAAGGCGTCTACAGTTTTGTAATTGGGCTGAGATAAAATGCAATATGTCATCTTCTTCAGTAATATTTTATTCACTGATGAGGCAACTTTTTATAAAAATGGATTTGTTAATAGGCAAAATTTCAATTATTATGCTTCGGAAAATCCTCATTTTTTTAGGCATTGAAAACCAGCACAGATGGTCTATAAACGTTTGGGGAGCAATTATTAGAGAACATGTAATATGGCCACATTTCTTTGATGGTACATTGACTGGAGCTATTTATCTTCATTTTCTGGGAAACTATATGCCACAATTATTGGTGAATCTTCCTGAAAGGATTCAAAATACGATGTGGTTTCAGCAAGATGGTGCTACACCACATTATTTAAATGCAGTTAAAGACCACTTAAATAATACCTACCCACTTCAATGGATTGGAAGAAATGGGCCTACTAAATGGCCTGCTAGATCCCCAGATCTTACAAAAATGGATTTCTCTTTATGGGGATACGTGAAGGAAATTGTTTATAAAGACACACCAACAACAGTACAAAATATGAAGGAAAGGATAATAACTGCTTTTAGATCTATCACATCGGCAATTTTAGTAGAAACAGTAGAAACCTCATATCAAAGCACATAAAGACGTGTGTCAATCAAAATGGGCAACATGTGAAGCACTCATTATAATTTTTTCTAATGAATTATTTGAAGAAACCTCTATTTTTTCAGTTTATTCTTGAATTTTGTAGTTATTTCTCAATAAAACGAAAATGGTTGCTACTGGCCATAGGAAAGTATTTACAAAAAATGTTCGTTTATCATTTTTAGGAAGTAAAAATGATTAAAAAACATTAATTAGATGTTTCGTAACTAGTATTCAAATAAGTTTTTCTTAAAACCCATAATTGTAACTTTAGTGACTTTTCAATATGCATCTGCAGATGGCATTATTTCAACAAAAAAATTCTTTACATCCAAGTGTTTGGGAGATAGTCAATAATAATATAGGAATAAATAGTCTAGAAAGGGGATTCAAAAAATGTACTGATATGCATAGCATTCCATTTAAAATAAAGGCACTTGATCCTGTAATTTCGTCTTGGCACGCCCTGTAAATTCGAAAATAATGTCCTATTTTAGACTTTCTTATCTAGTTTACTTGTATTTTTTTTAATTTCTAGTTATCGTAGAACTCGAGATATCGAAGTCCGACGCACTATTGCCCCACCCCGTATATGGGGACTAAAACGGAAATGAAACTAAAATCCAGCAGATTAACATTATATGATTTTTTAAGTGATATAAAAACACCACCACCTCTACTTTTACCAGTCTGGTTAAAATTACGGTCTGATCTAAAAAGTTATATAATCATTACTAAACAATTGACTGTCACATATTGAAGAATCCAGCCATGTTTCAGTGAAGACAATTAAGTCATATTGAGAAGCTACAGATTTTTTTCTTCGTTACTCTATAAACCCATCTTGCCTCGATCTTACGTCCAGGAATATCTTTTTGGTCCAAATTGGGTTATTTCAACAATTGACTGAAACTTTTACAAAATATGCGTTGATTTAATGGCTAAAGTTCCATTATTGCAACTGTCAATAATTAATTGATAACTTTGTTAATAAAACTCTAAAGCCTCCTCTTTTCATTGATATCACCCACTTCCTATTTGTTCAGCTGAAAATTTTTTATTAGTCAAAAAGTGGGTTTCATCCTCGACCAAGGTTCTAACCGGGTGCTCCAGCCCTAGAGCACCCGAGCAGTTGGCGCCTATGATAACACATCACTAGCACTGGCGGTTCTTCTATAGGGTCATTTGGTCAATGACCTCCCACATACAAATAAAAAAATAGAGCTATTCATTTTCTGAAGTTTAAAAATATATAATATATATTTTTAATATTCTTAAAAAATATATTAAAGTTTCTAGTTCATTCTATGTACAATACTATTCAAATATCTAGATCGCAAGATTTCGTATCCCCTCCGAGCACCGAGCTCTACATTCATATTCATTACATTATTCATTAATAGAATTTAAAAATCTTGGGTCAATCCACAACGTGTCCTCAAAAGTAGCGACGGCCCGAATTTACAATGAATTAAAGTGAAATAGACTTATGCGCGAATCGTCAGAAAGCAAAAGAGACAGAAAACACTGGCGGTGACAATGTCTCTGACGGAAACGGTAACGCACGAAGTTTAGTAGAGCAGTCGCCAGTCAGCAGTCTTAATGCTGATTAGGTACGCGTTGGTCGGTAAATTCTGTCGCGTTGTTTTTAATGTTTTTATTTGTGAACATTTTATTAGTAAACCTCTACTTGTCTTGAAATTAAGTAAAACAGTGTTTTTGGTGTTTACTATTAAATATGAGTGTTGTACAAAATATATTAAAACTGAAAGATGGACATAAGTTGGGTTATGAAGACCGAGTGAAATTCAAAGGTGGTGGCCGTCCAAAACCTAATATGACGATAAAGCAAACATCTCTTGACAAGAAAAAAGAAGTTAATAGGTATTTTTAATTAAAAAAAGTTATCCTTCAGCAAATTTTATTCAATGTTACGCTCATCAACTAAATTTAATTTTACAAAAAGCATCAAGTCAGGATAAAAGCATAAAAATTTTTTGTGCTAATTTACATAGCTTTCCTTCATTCTTTGGAAAATCGCCAAAAAGAACAACCGTGTTAGATAATGTTGTTAAGGTAAGATTACCTAAAGCGGCTCCAACACGATGGAATTTTAATACCAAGTGCATAGAGACTGTTTATACCTATCGAACAGAATTATTGCTATTTGTTTAAAAAACTACTTACAAAATGAACATTTTCTTTACTGGTTAATTTTTTTTCATTTAGTTATGCCTCATTGTGATATATTGTTCAATCAATTACAAAAATGTAATATCGATGTCATAACACTAAATAAATGTATTGGCGTTTTTAATAGTAAAATTGAAGACATCAGAAATAAAATTTTGATTAACTATCTAGAGGAGACATCCATGCAGTCTGCCCAGAGATGTAAAACGGAAGAATCAAAAAGGAGAATTTCAATAGAAGTTTGTGATATAATTACATCTGAGATCAAAAACAGGTTTGGCTTCAGTAATCATTTAGCAGTGTCTCAGTTATTTCACGCAGATCGATTTAAAGATTATAAAAAAAGCTTTCCTCAAGATATGTTTAAATTAGTTAAAACGGAGTATCCAGTCATAAATCATTTGAAACTTAAACTGAATTAGAAGTATTATATAGCCGAGAAGATTTTTCCAATAGTGAAGCTTTTTATTAACAATAATTTGTGCAATACTTTTTCTGAAAGTGCCAAACTGTTAAAAATCTTGTGTACTCTCCCTATGACTACCGTCGAAAGTGAATGTTGTTTTTCCACCTTAAGAAGAATAAAGACATTTTTAAGAAATACCATGGGTCAAGAAAGGTTATCTTCTTTAGCTATGCTTACCATAGAAAGGGCATTAATAAAGAAGATAAAAGACTTTAATGAAAAAGTAATTGACCACTTTGCATCTCAAAAAGACTGGAGGATCGACTTGGAATTTAAATCACTTTAAAAGGTAGGTAATACAGTAAACTTTTCTAATTGACCTCTTGACCCACGAACCGCCACTGATCACTAGATGTTGAAGTTGAGGACGACGAGGGCGAATGCCTCACATTTGCGATTTTTTAATTTTTCTTTGCCCACATCGAGAAGGCCTTTTCATTCTACTTTATCCAATGAATTTTTGCCACCTCTGATTTGTAAGAAAAAAACTCTACCACTTTCACGAAAACCACTGTATTACTTATTTACGAACAACTGCTAACAACTCTTAGGTATATTATAATTTATAGATAACCACATTTAATCAACCGCTAGTCATTCATACGTAATTTTAATATTACAGAACTAATTAAATACATGACGACTACAGGGTGTAATATTTCGCATCTAACAAATGATACACGTGTGAGTGTAAACACGTGAAAATTAGATAACAGGATTTACTGATGCCAATGGTCGATGTCGATATGCATTTAAAATGCCTGTAACTTCTAAACAACAAAATATAGAAATCTGCTCTTTTCACAGTTGTATCTAGATTCATTTGTTGACTCGATTAATAAAAAAATCATAGGTGTCTATAAGAAAAACAAGAGAGAGGCGTTCGCCACGCCTAGCGTCGACGTGATAAGCATGTTACTATTAAGTACTTGGCTACCTTTCTTGATATCAAAAGGAAAATGTTATAAGCTTTTATGTATATCGCGAGCTATTTTTAAGGTATATGAGAAATTGAAATTTATGAATTTCCAGTTTTTTCAGAATTCACTAAAAGATTTTAAAACTCCTAAACGGATTTTAAAAGAAAACGCAATTTGACCCTTTTTGTCTAATTTAATATATTTCGCATCTCTGTTGATTCTTGAGATGTCAATGGTGGCTCTTTAAATATTTATTATTAGTAGACTGGGCCAACTTCCGAGTAAGTCGTAGGGAATTAACCCATATTACGTATTAAGTGCACACGAAACATACGAACGGATATTGCATTGCATCAAGTAAGTAAAGGGCGATCGCATGTCGGAAAGCAATACTAAAAAAGATTGGGGACATTAAAACAAAAAAATCTATCTAATTGTGGCCTGTCCCGACATTCTTATGCCACCACAACCTATTTTAACACGTTGCGGAAATGATTGGAGGCAGTTATCTATTATCACAATTGTTTTATTGGCGTAAAAACTTTTGTGCTTCAATTAAATCCTGCTGACTCACAAGCCATTTCTGAGTCTGAGCAATTATTCAACAATCAAGATATTGCGGAAGATATACAGCAATTATAATGTAGTATTGAACAGTATCCACAAATTAGAAAGTTCATTCTTGTCCCTAGCATACGCTGAACTACTTGATAGTGTACAAACTGTATTACAAACTTTGTCAAATGTCCCCAGTATGAGTGTTAATCAGAGATTTAGTGACAAATTTTACAAAAAAATCTAGGGAATGTAAAATTATGTGATATTAATCGTCTCAGTGATAAAAACTTTTGAGATGATAATTTACAACTTTTTTTTTTAAATTTGCATCATATCTGTCGATGTTGAACAATCATGTTCGCTGTACACAAATGTGTTTATACCGGGTGGACAAATTTCGATGTTTGTATAGGGTAACTCGGTAACTGTATGAGACACAAAAAATGGAACACACATTCTCGATCTCTCTTATTGAGACAAATTTACTGGCGGAAACAGAAATTTGCTATCGTCTTTTGTGTTCGAGTTACAAACACAAGTTCGATTTTTCGACTTTTAGACACGTCTTTATCTTGGTTGTTTGTAAAGTTATAAAAAAAACAACTTTTACATTCTTGAGGCACTTTTTTCTGTATAATACAGTGGCGTCGAGAAAATTAAAAAAAAGGTGCAAGTTCGAGTTATGGTATAAAGTTGTATTTTTTTAAATGGGACTCATAGTTGGCGATGGTTTAGTTAAAAGGGAAATTTTTTTCTCTTTCAAACTACATATCGTATGTGGGGTCGCTTTGGATGTGTAAGTATTTAATAGCGAAAATAATCTTTTAGTAGATTACTTTTTACGTTTTTTTATATTTGTTCCAAGAAGATGTCTTACGAAAATTACGAGAAATATGATATGCTAGAATACTTTATTCAAAGTAATAAAAATTGTAATATTGCATCCGAAATATATTTCAATCGCTATCCAGAAAGAAGACAACCTCATAAAGCTATTTTTAAGAGGTTAAAAGAAAATCTCATTAATTGTGGATCCTTCAAGCCAAAACCAAAAAATTACAACATTGAAGATTCTGAAGAAACTTCGATAACTGTAATTGGAATGGCGGTTGCAAATTCTTCATTTTCAAGTTATCAAATTGAAGCTGATTCTGGGATTTTAAGACGTCGAGCTTTGGGTATTTTGAAGACACACAAATTCAGGCCTTATACAATAAGGAAACAACATCACCTGCAACCAACTGATATTCAGCGACGCGACGTTTGGAGTTTTGCATATGGTATCGTCAAAAAAGTCAACAAGATCCATTCTTCTCTAGAAATGTGGTTTGGACAGATGAAGCCTACATTAGCAGTGCAGGAATTTTCAACAGATATACCGAACACTTTTGGTCTGATACGAACCTTCACCGTACTGTTGAAGTGCGATCTCAGGGATGCTTTTAGTGTCTAGTGTGCTCTACGTGGTAATCGTGTTTTAACATATCACATATATCAAGAAAATCTTAATGTCCACTGGTACTACGAAATCTTAAACCAGAAAATTATTGACGAATTTATGGACAACCTACCCTTAATTGAGGCAAGAAAGCAGTTCTTCAAACAAAATTGTGCACCAGCTTATAATATCAAGACCGTTTCAGATTAATAAATACCAATTTTGGAAATAACTGAAAAGGAAGCAACGGACCAGTGAGGTGGCCACCACGATCACCTGACTTAACGTCACTGACTTTTTCTTTTGGAGCCACATTAAAGACAAGTTACACAAGAAAACCAGTATTAACATAATTGAACTCAGATAAAATTTTATAGACTGTGTGACTTCCATTTCAAATATTTATCTTTATAATGCAGTTCAGAGTATTATGAAGAGGTGTAATTTATGTATTGAACATAACGGACATCAGTTTGAACATTTACTTTAATTTGAATTTTTATTTTGTAATTGTAATGTATTATAAAATTGGATATAAATATCTGATTTTTTTTGGTCTTAGCTTGTTGAAGGACTCACGATTAATGAGATTTTCTTTTAACCTCTTAAAAATAGCTTTATTAGATTGTCTTCTTTCTGGATAGCGGTTGAAATATATTTCAGATGCAATATCACAATTGTTATTATTTTGAATAAAGCATTCTAGCTTATCATAATTTTCGTAAGATATCTTCACTTTTACGATTAAATGGGGTGTAAATATGAAGGAAACAAAATTATTAATATGCAATTTACTGACAAACGGCGACCCAACATATGATATATAGTTTGAAAGAAAAAAAGAAATTTCTTTTAATTAAACCATAGCTAACTATGAATACCATTAAAAAAATACAACTTTATGCCATAACTCGAAATTGCACCTATTTTTTAAATTTTCTCGGCACCATACATACAAAAAAGTACCTCAAGAATGTAAAAGTTGTTTTTTCATAACTTTACAAATAACCAAGATGTTGACATGTGTCTAAAAGTCGAAAAATCGAACTTTATATATAACTAATTTGTCTCAAAAAGAGAGATCGAATGTGGTTCTATTTTTTGTATCTCTTGCAGTTACCGAGTTACCCTATACAAACATCGAAATTTGCCCACCCTGTACAACGAAGAAAATATAGAAACTATGTTGCGAATGTAAATGTTCTCACGTGTTCCCTCTAAGCTTCTGTCTGCATAGGACAGTTGAAAGTAAGCTCTTTTCTAAACAATGGGGGCTACCATTTTTAGACTCACCAGTTGGCGCCACTGGCGAGTAAGGTCACTGTCAAATGTTATTGTTAGGTGCGGAACAAGTTTACAGGGTTTTATTATAATTATTTAGTACACCAGTAAATAAAAAAAATTGTTAATTATGCCTCAGTGTTGTGCAGTTCCATTTTGTTTGGAAACAAAAGGCGAACATATGCTTCTGAGAGACAAAACTCGCCTAAAACACTGGTTGGTAGCGATACGCAAGAATAACTTTACTCCTTCCAAACATTCGCGTGTTTGTAAGAAACATTTTAATCCTGACGATTATGCGTTACCAAAGGAGTCTACTACAGAAAATCGTAAGTAATAGTCATGCACATTCATTGCTTTCATCATGTATGCTTGATATAACCTAACTTTAATGACATAAGACACCTCTGATAGGTACAATAATTTCCCTATTGAGCAAGTAAATTACTACTTTCCCCTTCTGCCGTCATTGTGTTAACTTTTATAAAAATTACTAAAAACTCGCGTTAAAAAGCCATAGTAAACATTAACGTTCAGTGACATGGACCTTACCTTACACTAGCGCCTCTAGTGGTGAATTCAAGCGCGATAGCCCTCATTGTCATATTAACCCATGATAGAATAAATTCATTGTATCATGATATTAACCAGCCATCAAACAAGTGCGCAGCAATGGGTTATTTACGTATTGCTAGCTCACGTCTGACGCCCCTGAATTACAATGGAATTTGGCCCAGTCAAGTTATTAAGTATATATTATCTTGAGATTTATGATTCTTACTATATTAAAGTACATGTTAAAAATTTTGTGTCGTTTATTATTTATTATTCCATTATTCAAATGATTATTGACCTTTTTAAATGTAAATTTAATCAAATTACTACAAAATGTAGCCAATTCTTAATATTGCATATATAATGCATTACGTTTACATTTTTTATATGTTATTTTTGAAAACAAAATTTAAACTTTTGTTAAATTAGAAATAAACTGTAAAGATAGTTTTTCATTACTATTAATACGATTTCATAATTTTTAAAAAAATATGCTTAGGAACTCCTCAAGCCCCTCCCCAAGGCAGGATTGTAGATGGGATTGATGTAACTTTTGGAGAGGCGCCATATGCAGTAAGTATTAAGATGATTGGGGCTTATTATGGTACACATTGGTTATTGCTCACTATTGGAAAATATCCAACATTGGATATTGATTATTTTAGTAACAGAACGTTGGCATATTACGATGATCACCATTGGTTACGGAGTTCAAGGAAAAACCAATTAATTTTAATAACTCTATTCACCAAATTAGCCATATTTTGGGGTGATCTTATTTTATAATTACTAGCAAACATATCTTACCTAACTTATATATTTTTTAAAATATTTTAGCCGTTGTAAATTTATAAATCTTTCTAAGCATTTCTTCAGAAACCGTCAACGGATGTGAGGAATCCCTCAGTTGCCTTTTTGAATTCTATTCCCTGAGTTAAAAGTATTAATTTATCAAAATTTATTTTAATGTGCTGTTTAAGTGAATAAAAATGATCTTATTGTTGAACCTGCTAATAACGAAGGATTAATATGGCAGCAAGATGGAGCTCCGCCACATAATATAAGAGAAGTTAGCGAATATTTTAACCATTGGTACCTTGAATGGTTTGGAAAATATGGTACCACATTGTGGCCACCAAATAGTCCTGACCTAACACCTCCAGATATGTTTTTGTGGGGCTATTTAAAGGTTAATGTCTATAAAAATCAGCAGTCATTTTAGACATTCAGCATCGAATTCAGGAAACAGTTGATAACATAAACCAACATCCTGAAATGATCGAGAATTGTTTAAATAATTTAGAATAGAATAGAAAAGCACGGACGGCAGTTTGAACAATTTCCGTAAAATATAATTATAGATTAATTGTAAATGACATTCTATTATCCGTAATGTACAGAAAAAACAACGAATCAAAAATACAATAATATAGAGGATGTCTCATAAGAGAAACCAAAAATGAAAGCTATATCTCTGTATATGCGATGCTCAATTGTTCTTTTTATAAAAATTTTAATTCCTTGTTAAAAATTAGTCAATAAAGCATTTTTTACTTCCGATATCTTCAAAGGCAACTGAGTTACAATAGAATCTAAAATTGTAAAAGTGTTGTAGCTGTTACTGTTTCAAACTAACAATAACTATAAGACTTTTTGATTAAATTGTGATAATCAAAACGAAAATGCGAATTCTAATCATGTATTGGTAATTTCTCAATATCTTTAAATAACTAATATTCAAGGTAGAGAGGACTCCTACGCCATAATAAGCTGTATTGTACGATATATGTAAATAAGCGGTGAAAAATAACACACTAATAAGATTTATATTTTCGTCTTATTTTAGTTATAAAATCTACTTTATTTTCCATTGTATTTGATAAAGTGCCATACGTCGTCCTTAAAATAAATTAACAAATACAGTGAAAAAGTATATTAATTAACGACCATGTAATGCCATAGGTGAGTGACGTAAATCACCCTAGTGAATAATAGCCGTAACATACGAGTAGGATACTATACTTTATCTACGACTATTAAATAATACAAATTTTTGGTAAAATATCGTGATAAAAATTCTAACAAAATTTGACGTTTCAAATTAAATAACAATTCCCCGATTTGACTGACATGTCATGGCAAATTCAATGAAATTTTAATAAAAAATTTCAGAACCAGTGAATAATGAAATTATTATTCACTGCAGTGAATAATAAATAGCATTATCCTTGAGGAAACACATACATAATGAATACATTATTTAATAGTCGTGCCTGTCTCTTCTGGCACTCTTCTTTCTTCGTGTTTGTTCTGCCCAAGGTTTTAATCAGGATGTTGACTGCCGGTTACAGGACGCAATTGCAATCATGCATCGGATGTCGGTATAGAAGTTAGAGCTATGTAGCTCAGGGTCTGTAACTTCGGTCTTTTGTATCTAGGAGCATCAGCGGTATTGTAGTCATCCGCCTGTCTGACTAGCGGATTCCCGTGGTCCTCTGCTTGTACGAAGAGCTTATGACAGTGGTTTGAGACACAAACTGTATGAAGCCATGGACGAATTTAACATCCCCGACAAGCTAATAAGACTTGTGAGAGTCACAATGCATAGAGTTATCTGCAAAGTACAAATACAGGGCGAACTATCACAAACTTTTGAAATCCACATAGGGCTACGGCAGGGGGATGCGCTGACGTGCCTTCTTTTCAACATGGCACTGGAAAAAGCCGTGAGGGACGGTGAACTAGATAAAATGGGATCTATTTTTAATAAATCTTCACAAACTATGGCCTATGCAGACGACTTAGGCCTAATAGCACGAACTACTCGCAAATTAAAGGAAATATTTGCAACCTTCTCAACCGCCGCAGAAAACATGGGATTTCGAATAAACGAAGATAAAGCAAAGGTAATGGCATCAACTCCGAATAACAGAGCCAGAAATATTTGTCAAAACTTCAGTGTTGACAACTTCAATTTTGAAGTGGTAAACAAATTTACATATCTAGGTTCCCTTGTGACAAATGAGAACTCTGCCTCGGAAGAAATAAAACGATGGGTATTAGCGAACAAGTGCTACTTTGGACTAAGTAAGTACCTAAAAAACAGATATCTAAGTCAGAGAACCAACTTCACAATCTATAAGACTATTATCCTACCAGTACTGACATACGGATCAGAAACGTGGACCATCTTTAAAGCAGATGGAAACCTCTTACTTATTTTCGAATGAAAGATAATAAGAAGAATACTTGGTGCAGTCTACGAAAGTGGTATATGGAGGAGGAGATACAACCATGCCATTTATAACAACTATAAGCAAATAGCCAATGGTAGAAATATTGCAACCTTCATAAAGATTGAGATAGGCAGGACATCTGGCAAGGATACGCGAAAACAATCCGCCAAGACGAATCCTTATGACACAGCCTACGGGAAGTAGGGGTAGAGGCTGGCGAAAATTACGATGGAAAGACGGTGTAGATGAGGATGCCAAAGAGATCGGCTCGACAAACTGGCAGACGTTGGCAATGGACAGAGCCGATTGGCAAAAAGGCTAAGGAAGGTCGAGGCTAAATTAGAACTATGGCACCACTGATGATGATGATGACTATTTTTAATATATTAGACTAGTTTTTATAATACGGCTCTAGTTTTTATCGTTTTCCAGGTGTCGCTCCGTTACAACGACTGCCACGAATGTGGGGCATCAATAATTGGAGATCGTTGGGTTTTAACTGCTGCCCATTGTGTCTTCATAGAGTAAGTTATTTACTAAATAAGAAATACCCTATTTTTCAAAAAGTCAAGACAATAGATACATGATTTTATTTTCAAAAACAAACTGATTAATAAATTCAGTACAGAGAGGTAATAAAAATGTATGTGAATACAAAAATAGTTTAAAATCTTTTGCTTTAAGGGGATACCTATACCTTTGGGCAAATTCATTTAGGCCTTCCTGAAATAAAACCAAGTTTTATAAATAGTCTAATATTATACTGTTACGTGTTTGCTATCCACACAAACACCTATACTCGTAGATTCGTTGATTGAAAGTCCAGGTAACACTTATTCACTACTTTATTTACTAATTAACAATTAACAACAATAGATTAATCACTCTCCTAATTATAATCACAACTGACCACTTATAAGTCTCTTTCGTATTTCTTCTTTACTCGTTCACGTTCTACTTCAGACTGAATCTCAGCCCACCGTGCGTCTTATTTATACATCCATTCTCCCGGTCTAGAGCACTCCAGAATATTCCCGGCCGTTCGTGTACAATTCCAGCCTAATCTAACCAGTCAACACAGTCCAGTGGCGTAACACTGCCCCCTCCTTAAGCCTGAACGTCCCGATCAGGCAATTCATTGTTCCCTGCTTACTTGGCTAGTCTCTCTATATGCACCACCTTCATCTTGGATTTTGGACTTTGCTGAATTCTATATACAACGTCGTTTAGTTTGGTGACAACAGTGTAAGGACCTTCCCAAGGGTGGTGAAGTTTCGGGGACCTGCCTTTCTTTCGTTGTGGGTTATAAAGCCAAACCAACTCTCCCACCTGGTACCCTCCTGAATTAGCCTTAAGATCATAACGAGCCTTCATACGGTCACTTGGTATGGTAATTCGCTCAAAAGGAGCCCAGCCGTTATATTGCTTATTTCTTATTTGTGGCCCCATTCTTGCCGCGCAAACTTCACATTGGCGGCACCAAGCCTCCACATCTTGACGACTGTTTACCCAGTAGAATCGTTCGCGTACTTTAGTGAGAGTTTTGTTGATGCCAAAATGTCCGCCAGATGTTCCATTATGCACTTCCTGGAGTACTTTTGGTATGCGACACCTGGGAATTACCAATCTCAAAGTAATTTCCTTCCCGTCTGGACTTTCCCAAGCTCTTTTCAACAGTCCATCCTCTACTCTAAGGGAATCCCATTGTGCCCACAAAGCCTTCAGTCCCACTGCCTTGTCTGAAATGTCCTTCCAGCCTGGTCGGGCTCCTCTTTCTTTCCATTCCAGAATAGGACCAGTTTCTTGATCTTTTAACTGTTCTTCTCTTAATGTCTCTCTTGTCCAGTCGTCAGGAACATCAATTTTAACGGTGTTCACAATTATTATCCCTTGTTGTTTTTCTACCCGGTGGCAGTGCTTGCAGTCTTCCTGACAGGGTCTTCTGGAGAGAGCGTCTGCATTTTTATGGGATTTTCCAGGACGATGTTCGATTTTAAAATCGTACTGCTGCAGTTTTTCTATCCAGCGAGCTAGTTGGCCTTCCGGAGTCTTCAATTGCAATAACCACTTTAATGCAGCATGGTCGGTCCGAACCTTAAAGTGTTGTCCATATAGGTACTTGTGAAAATGGTCTATGGACTTGACAATGGCCAATAGTTCCTTCCGTGTCACACAATAGTTACGTTCTGGCTTCGACAACGTCTTGCTGAAGTACTCAATTACTTTTTCCTGTCCATTTTGAATTTGGGAAAGAACACATCCAAGTCCAGAATTACTGGCATCCGTGTCTAATACGTACAGACCTTTCCGTTCTGGGTATGATAGAACCGGACTCGAACACAGTGCTGATTTTAGTGTTCTGAACGATGTTTCACACTCTTGTGTCCATTGGTACTGAACCTTCTCTTCTGTAAGCCGGTGTAGTGGCTTTGCAATATCGGCAAATCGTTCCACAAATCGTCTGTAGTAAGTGCATAGGCCAAGGAAGCTTCGTACTTCGTGAACATTTGAAGGCCTCGGCCAATCTCGTACTGAGGAAATCTTGTCTGGGTCTGTTCTTATCCCCTCCGAAGACACGACATGTCCTAGGAATTTTACCTCTTTCTGGAACATTAGGCACTTTTTGGGATTCAATTTCAGGTGTGCATTTTTAATTCTTTCAAACACTTCTTGAAGGTTCTTCAAATGCTCCTTAAAATCCCGTCCCATAACCATCACATCATCAAGATAAACTAGACATGTCTTCCAAGTTAGTCCTCGTAGTACCAGTTCCATCAGTCTTTCAAAAGTTGCTGGTGCATTGCACAGGCCGAAAGGCATCACAGTGAATTGATAAAGACCACTTCCTGTCGAAAAGGCTGTCTTGTCTTTGTCATCTGGATGAAGTCCCACTTGCCAATATCCACTTCGAAGATCTAGAGTGGAAAACCACTGTGAACCTGCCAACGTACTTAGTGTGTCATCAATTCGGGGTAACGGATAGCTGTCTTTTCTAGTGACGTCATTCAGCTTTCTGTAGTCGACACAGAATCTTAAAGTTCCATCTTTCTTAGCAACCAAAACTACTGGCGACGACCAAGGACTGGTTGATTCCTCAATAACTCCGTCTTTAAGCATCTTCTGTACCATTGCAGAAGCCTCTTCTTGTTTTGCTAATGGGAGCCTCCTAGGTGGTTGACGAATAGGAGCTGATTCACCAGTATTTATGCGATGTTGCACTATGTTGGTCTTTGTAAGAGCTTCTGTGTCTTTTGCAAATACTGTACTTTCCTTCTTCAAAAATTTTAAAGCTTCTCTATGTTCATCTGGAGTTAAATGTTCTAACTGGGCATTTAACATTCTTACAACTTCTTGGTCCATATCTGTTGACGAAGCTCCAATGATTTGTTCTTCACATCTCGCAATCCATGTGACTGGTTCGTAGGTGCCAATTGCTTCCCCTTCTTTGAACGTCACTGAGTGTGAATTTAGGTTAACCATTCTAATCGGTATCTTATCTGTAGTCTGTGTTAAAGTTCTTGCCAGGATCACATTGTCTGTTATTTTAATTGAGTCATCCTTCTCAACGAGGCCAAAGCGGTATCCCACAGAATTTTCCTCCAGGACTGCCTCAATTACTTTCTCTGTTCTTGCAGGAATTTTTATGGTCCTCGAAGTTAGTAGTCTAATATTATGGAATTTTTCATCTGCCGTTGAAAGAATAATTTCTTCATTTCCAATCCTGAGAACTCGTTCTCCAACGTCAAGCACAAATCCATATTTTTCCATAACGTCTAATCCTAAAATGAAGTCATCTGTAATGTCAGCTACGATAACTTGATGTTTAAAACATAAGCGGCCAATCTGCAGCTCCATGTCGACTTCCCCATGAACCGCCGCCCTATCTCCTGTAGCTGTTCGGATGACTAATCCATTCTGTTCTTTATTTACTTTGAAACCCATTATGAATCCTGCCCGTACTATTGATGACGTAGCTCCTGTGTCGATTGTGAACACACATTTCTTCTTATTTACATAACCCTCCAACAACAGACTACTTTGAACTCTCCGAAGTTGGGAAACTTTTATTTCTCGGGGGTCACAACATTTCCTGGCCAGCGCAGCCCCCAAATTGCCAGCCATCTTTAGTTTTCCTGAGGCTCCTCAACCACAGCAGCATTTACCCTTTCTGGGCTGCGTTGACGACAGTTCCTCTTGATATGGCCCACTTTGCCACACCTATAACAACGGATGCCTCCATTCGGCCGCCCACTACTTTGTTGTTGGTCTTGTCTCTGCTGGGAGTTCGATTTTGTCAGTAGTTGGGTCATCATCTTGTGTAGATCAGATATCAGATTCTGTGTTGTGTTGTCTGGCTTGTCTTCCTCCACACTCACAGCTCGTACTCTCTGATTTGATTGTGTGGTATCCTTATAGGCAGCCTCAATCTCCAGTGCATGTACTAAAGCCTCACTACTAAGCTTATGCCTGGCCAACTTAAGAATTCGCCTAACTTCCTGGTCCCTTACTCCATCAATAAATGTACCAACTGCTAACTGTTGTTGAAATTCCATTGGTGCATCAGGATAGGCTAGATGGGCTAATCTTTCTACCGCAGCTTCGAACTCCTGGAGGCTTTCTCCACCTCGTTGTCTGCGTGATTTGAGCTGAGCCTGATATACTTGGGCGAGATGTTGGTCGCCATATCTTAGTTCTAACGCTGCCTCCAAGATGTTAGTTTTGTTGCTGTGCGGCAGGAATTGTTTGGAGCAGGTCTAATGCTTGGCCCCTTAGTGCTAATACCAATGCTGTTGCCTTTTCCTCATCGTTCCAGTTATTTGAACGTGCAGCTGCCTCAAACTGTCTCTTATAAGTTGACCATGAACTTTGACCGTCGAAGGAAGGTGGTTGTAACCTAGCACCAGACGACAGTACTAATTGGCCACCCTTCTCTCTTAATTGTTGTTTGAGTCGGGCTACTTCTTCCTTAACTTCAGTTATTTCTCCTCTAACTTCACTAACTTCTTCTTTAACTTCCATGACTTCAGCCTGTACATCTTCCTTCAGTTGTTCAGTGACTGAGAGCATGACTTGATGTTGTCCCTCCATAATTTGTCTCAATTCTTCCTGGCGTCTTATTTCCAGGCCTTCCATCATTTTTATCAAGTCTTCTTTTTCTTCCTGACGTTTTCTCTCTTGATCTTCTTTTTCTTCCTGTCGTCTTCTCTCTTGTTCTTCTTTTTCTTCTTGTCGTCTTCTCTCTTGTTCTTCTTTTCCTTCTTGTCGTCTTCTCTCTTGTTCTTCTTTGTCTTCCTGTCGTCTTCTCTCTTGTTCTTCTTTGTCTTCCTGTCGTCTTCTCTCTTGTTCTTGCATTTGTTGCACCAATGCTGCAAGTAAGTCTTGTGTTTGTTTCTCCGCCATGCTTCTTGTTGTTGGCATTAACTCACGACACGTAAATCAGTTCAAAATAAAGTTTATTACACTATAAAATCCGTAAAATGTTGATATCACGTCTATTTTAACAATGGAATGTTCCAGAAAAATCTCGAAACAGCACTAGAAAGTCTTATTTAGAGTCTATACTTCTTTTGTGTTGACAAAATTCACGTATCTCCACTAATTGTGAAATGGAATGTTGGAGAATTTTTACAAATTATCACTAATAAGTCTTGTTTTGAGTCTATAACACGTTTCCGTTAACACAGTTTACGTATCTCCTGTAGTTTCCAAATCGAATGTTCTAGAACTGTCACTAAAAGTCACTTATAGTCTTGTTTTTAGGTCCACAACACGTTCCCGTCGACACAATTCACGTATCTCCTGTAGTTTCCAAATAGAATGTTCTAGAATTTTCCCGAAATTGCACTAGTAGTCCTTTTTCTCAGTCTACAACACGTTATTACTAGCGGCACTCGCGTATTTGCAATTATTTCTAAATCGAATGTTCTGGAAACTTCTCGAAAATCCACTTTAAAGTCACTATTCAGTCCAGAAATAGTCCTCCAAACACTGTTCAGTTGCTTAATTCTCCGTGTTACCACTAATTTCTGAGAAGAACACTGTAGAATCTTTTCGAATATTCCAGAAATTTCTCTTCCAATCCACTTCCGACACCAAATTGTTACGTGTTTGCTATCCACACAAACACCTATACTCGTAGATTCGTTGATTGAAAGTCCAGGTAACACTTATTCACTACTTTATTTACTAATTAACAATTAACAACAATAGATTAATCACTCTCCTAATTATAATCACAACTGACCACTTATAAGTCTCTTTCGTATTTCTTCTTTACTCGTTCACGTTCTACTTCAGACTGAATCTCAGCCCACCGTGCGTCTTATTTATACATCCATTCTCCCGGTCTAGAGCACTCCAGAATATTCCCGGCCGTTCGTGTACAATTCCAGCCTAATCTAACCAGTCAACACAGTCCAGTGGCGTAACAATACTGTTTTTGCTTATATAGCTCATTAGGTTATTTAATATGAGATTGTTTATTTTCTCTGTATACATCTTATAGTACTTCAAAATCTTAATTATTACTAAAATTAATAGGTACATAAAATGAAATAACCCTTGAAGTTTGAAGAGGAAGTATTTTACTGAAATCACAATGTTTCTATTTTCTAAATCGTATGCTACAGAACACATATAGATCATATGCATATGTTGCAGAGGGCAGTAAAGAAATACTTAAATTTTGTAAAGAATTATCTACATGTAGACACAATCAGTTGATATGAATGTACTTGAAACGATAGAAGAAAATCATTTGTTATACTTTGCCATTTCTTTTTAGTTTTGTCAATGTTTCAACAGTCTTGTATGGTACAAGAGATATACAAAATTGTCAAGCAGTGAGAGGACACACTATGAAAGTGAAGAAGGCTTACGTAAATACGGAATATCAACCTTATGGTGGATATTTTAATGATATCGCTGTAGTAGAGGTATTTTTTTTTTAAATTATAATTAATCATTTCCTTTCTGATTATATTTAATATTTACACATACATTGACTTGATTTATATGTTTATTTCTACTAGAAATATTGCATCTAAGAAATAACAACAGATCTAAAAAAAATGGGATCAACATATAAAACTACACCTATAATAAACTGACTAAGTGTATTTACTTATTTAGAAATTTGATTTAAATAAAGTCTTTTGTGATGTGATAAACACTTCATTATTATTTGCTCTTTGAAAGTACTCTTTCTTATACAAAAATAAATAATCTAAATATGTATTATGTATATCTAGAAAAAATAATTATTGGGTATTACGTATATAAATATCTAGTAAAAATTGTAGTTATATTAAAATACTTAACCCATTAATTAAGAAACCGGCCATGGCAAAGATCTGCCAAAAAAGCTAATTACTCACAGATAGATGAAGTTTCCAAGATGAATGTTTTATTAGCAGTGCTAGGAAATTCTCATTGTTCAATTCAAATGGGCTACTTCATAACATCATGACAGTTTTCTCAAAAAAAAAAAAAAATTACACTCTTATAAAGTCAAATTATTAGTCAGTGTCCGTGAACAAATGCAATGTGTTCGAAATGAGAAATATAATGAGGATGTACTAAAAGAACTCCGAAAACGTTATATCTTTTTAAAATATATCCAAAATGGCACTTGTTTAAAATGTGTATTTTTACTTAGAATGCTTGACATGTTCCAGGTTTTCCTGAAAAATTAATATCGTTCATGTATAACTGAATGGTCAGTTTACATACAATTTATAATGGACAGAGCTTATTTCCCTCTATCATATGGCATACTCAAGAAGAAGCATAAATGTAGATTTTAATTATTATAACTTGTCAATTTTATATTTATTATACAGGGTGAGACAATAGTGCGTCCGACTTCGAGATCTCGAGTTCTATGATAGCTAGAAACATGATTTAAAAACAAAAGTAAACTAGACAAAATAGTCTATAATCAACAATTATTTCTGAATATACAGGATGAGCCAAGACGATTCTACAGGGTCAAGTAACATTTTTTAAATGAAATGCCATGTATATCAGAACATTTTTTGAAACCTTTTTGTGGCCTCCTTTCACTCCTGTATAATTATTGACTTTCTTCCGACGACTTGGATGTAATGATTTTTTTTTGTGGAAATTATAACATTTACACGTGTATATTAAAACCGTAGTAAAACTCGATGTGTGGTGGAGTTTTTAATAAAAGTAATTTCTGATGTTTCAAAAAAGGCACATTTTTTTTAACGTTTCAAAAAAAGTCACGTTTTGACGTTTCAAAAAAAGTCACTTTGACGTTTCAAAAAAGTCAGATTTTTTGACGTTTTAAAAAAAGTCACATTGATGGAATGTCACTAATACGATATTCTTCTCTTGAATTACAAAAAAATATATTTTTAATTTTTATTTCTGGATGTTGCAGTTATTGTTCAATAAATTGAAAATGGTCATAAATAACCACAGGAATGTACGTACAAAAAAATGTTCGTTTTTCAATTCTACATCACATCGTCCGTCCAAAGATATACATTTGAAAAAAATGAGAAAATTCAGTTCAAATAGTTATAAATTTAAAAATTATTTTTGGCCACCCTGTATACTTTTAGGAAGTGAAAATGGCTGAGTGTCATCACACAGATGTCTCATAACTAGTATTAACATATTTTTGCTTAAAATCGATAATTGTGACTGTAGTGATTTTTTAAATATAGATACACGTGTAAATGCCATAATTTCAAAAAAAAAAAATTATTACATCCAAGTGGTTTGGAGAGAGTCAATAATAATACAGGAATGGAAGAAGGCCAGAAAGAGGTTTCAAAAAATGTTCTGATATACATGGCATTCCACTTAAAAAACTGTTAATTGACCCTGTAGAATCGTCTTGGCTCACTCTGTATATTCGAAAATAATTTCCGGTTGTGGAATTTTTTGTCTAGTTTATTTATATTTTTAAATCAAGTTTCTAGCTATGATAGAACGCTACATATCGAAGTCGGACGCACTACTGCCCCACCCTGTATAGGTTGTGATGGAAGTTGAACATTTAATTATTGTGAGACAAGTTGATCAGATTTTTTGCCAACACATACTTGAAAATTAGTGATAAATTTATATAGGATAGAAAAATTGAAGATAACATATATTTTTTTTATTGTGTAAACATTTAACATATTTTACACATGCAATATTTTATATTTCAAAATTAAAAAGATACGAATATTTCAGATGGAGGAACCATTTGAATTTAATGAAAATGTGAAGGCGGTAGAGCTTCCAAAACAAGGTGCAATTTCACCTATATTAGAAGATGCCCTATTAGTTGGTTGGGGTTATCCTTATGTGAATGGCACCGTAGCAACAACTTTACAAAAAGTGGATATTTCAATATTTCCTGATACAATTTGTACATACTTTTTCTCTAGAAACTTTTCTAGGTTGTCACATATCTGTGCCGGAGGAAATGGAAAGGGACAGTGCACGGTAAGGATTTTCATTTCAGAATTCCTCGGTATGGGCTATGTTGTTTCATGAAATTCTGTTCATTCTGCAACGTCCCTCAATTACTTATATATCTCCGGCGATATAGAGCACCTATCTGTAACCCCCTTTAACAATAAATACAAGAAAATTTTATTAAACCAGTGAATAGTTATTTCTCAAGAAAATTACCAATTCTCTAACACATATTTATTTTGCACTGCTTTAATTTTATTGGTTCATTATTTGCATCTTTTAGCATTTTAAATTTTTTTTATGTATAATATCGATTGAGTGTAAGAGCAGTTCTAATGAGCTGCACTCCGCCAATGTTCGGTAGTTAATAGACAATATTTATTCATTCATTTATTACATTGACACCTCATTTTCTGAGATAGTAGGTGTCTTCCTGAAAAACCAATCTTTTATTCGTATTCAATACACCTGAAATTGGGAGGAGAAAAATGGTTCATCAAAATAAAAAAAAATTTTTGCTTTCCCTTGTAACATTTAAGAAAGGTTATTCACAAGAACAATTAATGGATGCTTTATTTGACAAACATGACACAATGATGAAATTTAAATTAGAAAAAACATTAAATGAAGTGAGATATTCGCTAATACGGTGTTTAAAACTGCTCGATTTACATCAGTAAGATTTATAATGCATTCCTGCCTTTACAGTCGTAATTGGTATTATGGAATTGTCTGGAACTGGTTTATCAACTTTATAACAAATTTGTGGTTTCAGGGAGATTCTGGAGGTGCTCTCACTGTTGATGGTGTCCAATATGGCATTGTTTCATGGTCCGATAAACCGTGTGCCACAACACCTGGCGTACTAACTAGGGTAGCAAGTTTTAGAAATTGGATTGGCAATATAACAGGAATTTAATAAACTCAAAAATAGTCAACATTGTCAGCAACTCTTTTAACAATAGGCATTTAATAAAACGTTTGTAAATTACATTGTATCTTCTCCATGAGATTTTCGCTTACAAAAGCGTGTATATGTAAAAGTGTATTGGGTTTGTTCTAGTGTTTTATAATTAATAATTATAAATTTAGTATATTGATTATTTGTTTTTGTCTTGTTTCAAAAAAAAAATTAAAAAAAAATTATTAATATTAGTATTTACTATTTTGGTTATAGAAATTTTAATAGTTTTTAAGCATATGATAAACCTGGATATACTAACAAATTATTTGTAACACTTCATACCTGCTTAAAAAATCTGACATTTTATTTACTCCGTATTATGCATTTCCAGTGGCGGATTTAAGATTTGGGTAAAGGGGGGGTGCAACAGGGGCATATTTAGGGGGTAGTAGTAGTAAAACATCGAGTTTTTTCTTTCTAGAGTGTAGCTAAATTGTATACCTCTGGAACAAAATCTTGGCTAACATTTGCTTTTAAAATTTGGGTTTTCTTAGGTATTAAAACTAAATTATCATTTGTGGTGAATTAAAGCAAAGCAACCAATGTATTGCATATTTTCTAATAATTCTTTCCACAAACTTTTGATTTCAGCTGAAAATGATAGATTTATCGGTATTAAAAATCACTCACAATCAAAAAAATTAAATTAATTTTTTCAGAAACTTATTTGCAGTAGAACTTGTTCGGCGCAGCGAGACTAGAAAACGTTCCCAAGACGTAGACCAGCGACGCGACGTCACATTTTTGCTGGCTCGCTGTCCATAGCACAAATTAAATATACATTTACATTAATCTATGCCCATAATAAATAAATAAGTTAACTGCGATAGTTATAATAAGTCATTAGTCATAGTCAGATGTGTACAGAACACACTTCCTTTCGTGGAAAAGTATATTAAAAGAAATATATCGACAAGAAAATGGTGTTTGTTTCTGGATGCATAAACACAACTAATAAAACTGCATCTAAAATATCTGTAACCGTACTAAAGCATATAATAAAACAGTTCTATATGTATCAGTGGCGGTCGGTCCATGGAAGCAAGGAAAGCAGTGCTTCCCCTGGGATTATTAAAAAAAACACATAAATAGAACCTAATTATTATTTATCACATATATTAATCATTAAAATTTACTTTTACCCAATTTCAATACATACGCCCTGCTTTTCAGCAGCTGATATAATGTTGCACGCTAAAACCGTAACGATGACGCACTCGATTAATCGAGCCAACACGAACTCGCGCAACTTCGATATATGTAAGCAGAGACAACTGTCTCTGGTAAGTAGGTAACTTATTGAAATGCATCCCATTTCCACTTCATAATCTTGATATCTGAGCTGTATAGCATCGTACGTAATACGTTTTATTTTATAGATTTTAATCTCGATTTTAATATCGATTTTAATATTATACTTAATATTTATCTTCCTAGTATTATTCTCCGCTTTTGTGCTATATTTGTAAAAACTTTTTTGGTGTTTCTAAACCTGTGGTGCGGCGACAAGTGATTTTTAAAACGTTGAATATTAGTGCGCGTGTACGCAGATTTAGAATTACTTATTAAATTTGGAAGCTGGTTCTAGCACTGTGGAAAATATTATTTGCGTTTGTGTGGTGTGCAATTTGTTGAAAAGGGGATTTTCAACATATTCGTTTCAAGATATACTGGATATTATTAGAAATGGGAAACCAACAACTGATTTCAAATTCTTAAAAACGAAAGTTAAATCATGCTATAGGTACTTTAATATTGAAGTGTACAGTGCTAATCAGTGGTTAAGGGGTTGTGAAAATTTGTGTAAATTGTTTTGTTGGCCATGTGTACTGTTCACAAATGAAAAAGGTGTTTGGAATAAAAATGGCTTTTCAGATTTAAACAACATTCACAAAGTGACAAAAAGGCATGGTAAGTGTGAAACTCATTTGGGAGCGGTGCTAAAAGAATAAATATTTGGAAAATCACGATTTGAGCATTCATTAGATCAGCAGTTGAAAGAAAGTGTTAAAAGGACTTATTGATATTGTTTGTTTTCTCTACGAAAATGAACTTAGTTTTTATCAATTTAGTTGATTTATTAGCAAAATACGATACAATTTTAAGTAACCATCTGGAACACTCCACGATATTTCGCGGTACATCAAATCATATTCAAAATGATTTGATTCAGTCGATAAGCAATATTGTTTTAGAAAAGATCAAGCAAGAAATAAAAAAGCTCCTTTTGTTGCAGTTATGTTAGATGAAACAACCGATATTACGAATATTAGTCAGTTGTCAATCGTAGTACGCTACATAAATCCAAATGGGAAATTCCAAGAGCAGTTTTTAGGATTTTTAGACGTAGCAACGCCATGAACGGCCGCAGCTTTATATACTATAGTTTGTCAGATAGTCGATGATCTACAGTGTGGTGCCAAACTTATCGCCCAAAGTTATGATGGGGCCGCTGTAATGGCTGGTGAATTGGGGGGCCTGCAGGCCAAAGTAAAAGAGACTTTTCAGAATGCAATATTTGTACATTGTTTTGCGCATCGATTAAATTTAGTTCTAGCTCAATCTGCAACGTGTCTTAAAGAGTGCAAAGTGTTTTTTTCAAGTATTAGTGGAATGGCTGCCTTTTTTTCAAAATCATCAAAACGGACACGAGAATAAAAACTTTTTCAAGAAATTTAACCAGTGAAGAGCGGCTTTCAAAATTGCCCCTGTTAACAATAGAAAGTGACTTTGTGAAGATGTCCAAAAATTCAAACTTTTACGACGAAGTTATTTCCGACATCGCAAAAAAGGAGAGGCGGATTAAACTACATTGTAAATAGGTAGGTATGTGCATGTTAACTACTTAACAAACTCTCTATTTCGCTGCGGGTTCAATCCTCGCCACCGGCGCTGGCAATGTCGGTGGATATGGTTGTGTGTCTGCGTTTTTTTCATAAGTGTAACCCTCGCCCGTGCAGCTTCGGCTTTGGAATCGGGGGTTGTCTAATTTTTGTGGTGTTTTTATGTTTTATGTTTATTGAGGAGTGGCGGTCCTACAAGTGTACTTTTTTCTAGATATCATAACTTTGCAGCTTTCGACATTTGTTTTAAAATGAGTATACGGAAGCCACGTCCCTTTTCTTAAAATAATTTTTGCCTCGCTTCGCTCGGGGCCTCGCGCTACCCATCACTCTATATCACAAACTGCTTCCCCTGTATCAAAACTCACCGCACGCCCCTGATATGTATTGTATACAAGGTGTTTCAAAAATAGTATGCCAAAGTTCTACAGGATATACTATGGATAAAATAAACAAAAAAAATTCTTATTGACATGAAATAAACCGTTTGCAAGATAGTTTTTGTTTTTTCAGAAACTATTGGAGATAAATACCATAATAATAATGACATTTAGGAACAGTTGCAATTTCAGTCGATTTGGCTTGCACCCAAGTTTTGTAATTTTTTCTTTAACAGTTACTGAAAAACAAAAAATGTATTTCTGGCAATACAAATTAACACTCTGTATCTTGGAAATGGTTAATTTTTGGGCACAAGTCCATTAGAACTTTTTTGCTTATTTTGTCCCATAGTATGTCCTATAGAAGTTAGGTATACTATTTCTGAAACACCTGGTATACAACACACAGAACTGTTATTATGTGTATAAAATAAGTGGGCACTTAATAATATCTATGTATTCCATAAATACTATTTATTGTTGATTATTTGTTAAATGTTGCAAAACGCAATTCATATTGTTTATAAAAGCATCAATTCCAATTCCAAACAATTTTATTTTTAATTTTCATATACAGAAAATTCCTCTCGAATATTCCGCGCCTCAGAGCCAGCCAAACATCCACGTGCAAGTAGCATCGTGGCAATTGAGAAATGAATGAGGGCGGAGTTCGGGGGAATTGAAAACAATTGAACAAAACAAAAAGGTGGGGTGCCAACTCCCATTGTCTATTCGACAATTTATTTGGCTCTAAAACTAAAACAGAACGAACAAGAATAACATTTAAAAATAATTAATGGTTTTAGTAGATACTTAAAATTAGAGTTAAATTTTGTTTGCTTTTGAAGGGAAAATTAACAATTGAAAAACCCTTCTGACTGCAATTCTGAAAAGAGCGGCTAAGTCTGATCCGCTTAATTTATTAAGATTTGATTTTAGAGGAGTTGGTGTTAATTAAATTTTAGATGAAGAATTTTGAAGGGAAAAAGAGAACAAAAAAAGAAGGGAAAGAGGTAATTTTGAATTTTGGTGGGGTTGGGCCTAGAAGGGCTGTCGAAAGATTGATAACGACAGGTAAGGTAATTTATGCTTTATTCGAAAGGGTGCGTTATACGATAACGAATTTATTTTCTTTCGCTATTTTAATTCACTTATTTTACCTAAGTTGGCTGAAATCAAACAAAATAAAAAACAAATACATATATTCATACATAATTTAAATGACAAAAAAGGCTCCTTCAGGGCGTGGTAGGCAAATAATTAACTAGGTTCACATAATCTTAACAATACAGAAATTCTAGGTAAATCTCACTTAGTAAGTCTGTTTTTTCTGTTTTAGGGCGCCACCCGCCTTTCTTTCTCGTTTATATATATTCTAAAAAAGTTACAACGCAGTAATGCCGTTGAAAGGGGGAAAGAACGGTTATTCTTCACTAAAGTGTCTCGCACAGCTAAATAGCAAGTTAAAAAAGTCTAGGGGGCTTTTTCTCACTCTAGTTCGGTGGACAGGCACATCAGCCCATTGATACAAATTGAATTTCAAATTTCCACCTCGCACTCAGAACGGAAGCTGGTGGTTTATTAATTAATAGGTACCTATTTTAACAATAATTGGAAGGAATCCTACCTTCTCACATAGCTTTCCTATGTCACATACTTCGTAACTCCTTTACCATAACAGCTCAACCAGACAAAATCTTGAACACAATGCCAGCAACGTATGTACACCACTAGCTCACTCAAAGCCCCGCTCTAGTCTCTAACGCAACGTATTCTCAAAATAAGGCAACATAACATCCACACTCCACCGTGGCTCGGCAGAGAGTCCCGAAACCTAACCGTCTTAGTAAAAGCGTTCCCCCTTGTCCTCACACCGCAGGTTCGCGCTGGTGCACTAAAGGTCCAGTGGTCGCCTATCAAAGATTTACAATTTAGTTGTCGGTTCTAGAATTTTTAAGGTTGACCTCCAACCAAATTATGCAATTGACGTTAAATAAAACGCAAGTTAATTATATCTAAAAATGGACCGTTACAATACTCCTAATTTGAGTAACGCTGTTGGTTAACGGACTATCCGAAAGTTTGTATTGATACAATTTTTGCGAGATATTTCGGATATAGTCCGTTATGGGTTCTATGTCGGGGCATAACTGGTGTAAATCTCTAATGGAGGTGTACCTTGAAGAATTTGTGATGAGGCGTAGATATTTGTTTTCCATAACTTTTAATTTGTGTAAGGTCGTCGCCGATGCGCTGCACCACGCCGGTGCCGCATATGTTAGAGCCGGCCTCAATATACATTTGTATATTAATTTCTTATTGATCCTATTTAGTCTGCTATTCTTTGCCACAGATCTGGACAAAGAATAGATTTTTCGTATAGTTGAGTTAATGTGTTTCAAAAAGGTTAATTGTTTATACAGTTGAACCCTTAAATTTTTGACTTCTTCTTTGGTTTGAATTTTGGTACCCTTGATCGAAATTGGCGTCAAGATTTTGTTATTTTTAAAATTTTGGGTGAATACAATATCCTCCGATTTCTCCTCGTTGACCCTACTCTTCCTCCGGTCATAGTGGCTGTGAGCGTACATAGCCGTGTCGTCGGTGTACATAGCCAGCTTGGTATTAGGGAACTTCGGGAAATCGGAGACGTCTAAATTGAATAATTTTGGGGCGAAAACCGATTCTTGCGGAACGCCACCGCGAATGTCCTTCGAAGTTGATAGTTTATTGTTCTCTCGAACCTGTAGCGTCCTGCCGCTCAGGTAAGAGTAAATGAGTTTAATGAGAAAACCAGGAAAGTGGAATAAGTGTAATTTATATATGTCTTGAAAGCCAGACTGTATCGAATGCTTTCTCAATATCCAAAAGCACTATGGCGGTGCTCTTACCAAGGTTATACTGCACCTTAATATCATTAACAATTCTAACGACTTGTACTGTGGTGTTTCGCCCTTCTTGAAGCCAAACTGGTGTTTGTATAAAACCATGAAATACACGCCATAATAATGTGTACATTTGGCAAATCGTGCGAATCATCTTTCTGAAAATCTTCTTCCATTTCTTTATCACGTGAAAAACAAATATTAAGCCAAGGAAATTTTCAAGAGAGATTTGGCGTAAATGTTTGGGCTGGGATACTCGGCACTCGAATAGTTGGCCCTATTTTATTTCAAGGGCATTTAACGGGTGAGCGGTATTTAGAATTTTTAGAGAATTCAGTTGAGGAATTTTTGGAAGGCATATCTCTGGCGGAAGATGAACGTCTTTATTTTCAACAGGACGGGACCCAGCCCCATAATGCACGTGTGGTAACAATTTATTTGCAGCAAGGGCTTGGACAGCAGTTTATTGCTACTAATGGACCGATTCGATGGTCTCCTCGTTCACCTGACCTTACCCACTTGATTTTTTTTGTGGGGCCACATAAAAAACCTGGTGTACATAACGCCACCAGCAACACTTGAAATATTGGAATACCGGATACGAGAAGCATTTGTCAGTATTACCCCTGAAGTATTACGTAATGTTGTAAAAGAAAATGTTTTGCGAGTAAGAAAGTGCAGAGCTGTACAAGGTAGACATTTTGGAAATTTGATTGATGGCTAAGAGCATTTGATATATTTTATTAATTGTTATTAACAAATGTTTTGCATAATTAAAGAGTATTTAAGTATACCTACTAGTAGTTTAAATTATTAAATATTGAATAATCAGTTAGCATTGTGATACATCTTTAGGTTCGTATTGCAAATTTGCATTTAGCTGTAGTATGAAAGTAATATTCATTTGAAAAAAAAATTTCAAAATTTCGAAATAAGTAATTTTATCAACTTTTGACCATTCTGTAACACAAATCAACAACAGAAAAATTTTGTACGTATTTTTCTTAGATTACTTATGAATATTAGAATAATTTCTGGTGGGTCATGGCACACTAGATTGAAAATTAAAATTGGCTGCAAAAATTTCGAAATGGCGGAAAGAATCATGAAATTAGGATAGTTATATGCAGAATGACCTCTAGATTCCAAAATGCAAAAATATACAGGATATCCTATTTAAAAATCTATAGTTGAGGTCACCTCACACTTCAACTACATCTAACTACATGCAAGAGGACATTGGATTATATAATAGTATTCATATTAGTGGTATTAGAGGTAAAAGAAATTTTTATTTTATTATTTAATCTTTAAACTTTATTTTGCTTCTAATACTACTAAGAAATATTATATACATTAATCTTTACTACTAGTATGAATACTATTGTTTAATCTAAATTAATTGATCTCCAAATTCGACTGCATAGAAGTAAGAACAGAAATTATGTATTCTTGTGGAGTATTAATATTGCTTGAAAAAATGGGCTCAGTTCCGCTAATGAGCGAGCCAATGTATTCTCTTTCTCTTTCAGAATCTTCTTCAAATAGCTGAGGTTACTTTGTGGAAATCCATTTTGATTTAAAAAATTATAAACACTTTTTAGTACTTGTCTAATTTTCACTATATTTGTTATTTTTTACAACTAGTGTCATCCTATTCGGATATTTTCAAGTAAACTAAATTATACACAGATTTTACTTTCATTTAAATATAAACTGAACTGAATAGAAGGATGGGTCACTTTATAGTTGATCATATAATTCAAATTTGTACAGATGGTATGTCTTTAAATGTATGTTTCTCAAAACAGTAAATTATATTATGCTGTGATTTTTATTAACAGCATTAATTTATCTGACAAGTTTAATAACGGAGAATTATTTAATATGTTGTAAATTTTATTCCTATTTAATTTATTTATTTTTAGCGCTTCTAATATATTAAATTTTTTATTTTTCCCACAAATACGTAATATTTTATGTTGATGGTAGTCAGTTATTGTATGACCAGAATCTGTTAGGTGTTTATAAAAGTTGGAATGTGGTTTTTGTGTGCGAATATGTTCTCTAATCTTACCCCGACCGATCTACTTGTTTGACCTACATATAAGGCGTTACATTCTGAACAATCTAACCGATATATACCACAATTTTTAGAGATATCAGTTTTTTGTTTTGCATTGAAAAGATATCTGCCTATATTTTTGTTAGAACTAAATGATGCTTTAATATTAAATTTCAAAAAAGTGTTGCTAATTGAATAATAGAGTTGACCTGAATATGGTAATGAAATATATAGTTGGGTTTTTTTCTCGTTAATAGTAGGTAAAGTTCTTTTAAGAGGGACTTATTTTGTTTTTTGTAGTCTTATAGTGTCTAGTTCTTCTTTAAAATCTATCTCTGATAAAGGTAGCTCGGTGTGTCATAGATTGATATGCGGCTAATTTGTGGGAGAGAGGGTTATAGGAATTAAAGAGGATAGTGGAGTCTGTAAAAGTTGGTTTGCGGTAAATATTATAGGAAAATCATGTTTTATGTCTTTCTATAATTAAGTCGAGAAAGTTTATTGATTTATTATTGTTCTCTGTTTCTAATGTAAGGGATATATTATTATGTACATATGCTATTGATACAATCTAGGAGTATTTTTAATTGTCCGTCTGTCCCTTTAAAACCTATTAGGATGTCATCAATGTACCTGTACCAATAGATAATATGTTTTTTTGATATTGGAGAATCCAATATAGTTTCTTCAAGATTATCCATGAATATATCGGATAAAAGGGGGCTAAGTGACGAATCCATAGGGAGCCCTGTTTTTTTGTATAAAGATGTCCGCATTAAATTGGAAATAATTTTGATCTAAACACAACTTGAATGTTTGCAGTATTTCATTTTTTAATTTTAGGATAATTTTGCATTTTCCTAGTATATTAAAGGCATTCGAAAGGGGGATACTGGGAAACATATTCGACACATCAATCGATACTAATTTTATAGAGTTGGAGTCAATATTTAGGCTGTTTAATTTTACTGTTAAGTCTAAGGAGTTATTAATTGTATTTTTGGGTTTAAATTTTGTAATAGATTTAAAACCGTTATTAAGTAATTCAGATAATTTATGTGTCGGTGCATTTGTATAGGAAGCCACTGGCCTAATGGGTTTATTTTCTTTGAGTAATTTAACTAAGCCATACAACTTTGGAGCGTCACAGTTCATATGTGTAAGTCTTCTTTATTTAATTTCAGAGTGGCATAAATATTCAAAACTTTGTATTAAGGACTTTGTTTCTTTTGCGATTTTGTTCGTAGGATCTTGGGCTGATTAATGTAAATTTTGTTTATCTAGGAATTTCTCCATATTTATTGATATATTCTGTTTTCTGGAGAATAACTGTAGTATTGCCTTTATCTGCTTTTGTTAAAATGAGTTTATTGTGATGTATTTTTTCTTCTATTCAGTTCAGTTTATATTTAAATTAAAATAAAATCTGTGTATAATTTAGTTTACTTGAAAATGTCCGAATAGGATGAAACTAGTTGTAAAAAATAACAAATATAGTGAAAATTAACAAGTAACAAAAAGAGTTTATAATTTTTTAAATCAGAATCTTCTTCGCTAATTAATTAAATCCATTTAATTGGCTGAATGTTTTTATTCAAGATTTTATTACACAGCTTTAAAATTACAATTTGGTTGGTTCATTAAATTAGATTATATGTATTTTCTTATTTTCTAATCCTATTAGGGAGTTTTTTCTATTTTTTTAAAAAATATTCGTCTTAAATGACAGTTAGGTAAACCCACTTTACATATTAGTTAGTTAAACCTATCTCTTAATAAACAGTTTATTATATACATAAAACTTGTCTCATTATCACAATTATAATAAGGCTGTTTGTACCGAGTCTTCCAAATAAATTAAGAATTTTTTATTTTGAGCACCATAAAAATCACATTCTTTCCTCAAATTTTACAGCAACTATTTCACATTCTTGCATTTATTTGTCTAGCAATTGGTAAAAAAAACTCATTATATTTGAACGTCCGCAGAAAAGGGCCCACTTTCTCGATCCCAGTTTTAGAGATGTGTTTTTTGAGAAGTTCCAAATTAGCCGATTTGAAAATAATACTGTAACTAATACTTAATCGTTCGCACTACAATTATGTCCGTCATACATTAGAAGTTGGTGATTTTTATGTTTAATGTAAAAGGATCCACTTTTTCGGCACACAAAGAGTTTTATTCGAATAGTTTCTTGTGCTCTGATTATTTAAATTCAAAATCGTTTAACCTCCACCTGGAATTTTTTTTACGTCAGCCAGTCCCTTTTCAAAAAATAAGATTGACGTGCTTCAGCGTTTTCCAAAAATCATTTAATAACAATATTATGAATATCGTGTGGAACTAAATCATCACATTGTATTAATTTTATCAGTAGTAAAATTAACAATCATAATATATAATAAACAATAAATAAATAAAAATTCGTTATATATGGTTGTTGATTTTACTGCTAGATAAGATTAATTAAAGTTTATAAATGATGTGGCTTTAACGAATCGTGTATAGTAGACGAAACGTCAACGATATAATAAAGTTATTTCATTGTCGTAGACTGATCTAACAATTAAAATATGCTGAACTGGATATTTGTTAAGGTACTTTTATGTAAGGATAGAACTTGTCGGTCTGTAAGTCGGTCGACTGGTCTCGTCTTAACATAAACTGAAGTAAAGAAATGTCGTATCAGTCGCCGACAAGTTGGTCTCGGGAGGAGCGCCTAAAATCTGAAACACGAGCCTTCTACTGCACATGCGACAGTTGATCAAATGGCCTTGTGATTTGCGGTTTGCGTTTGTGTTTGTTTAAAACAATATTAGAAAATAAATATTTCATTATGGGGGTTATGTGCCTAAAATGTTCCAAGGTTTATAACCACCAGCAATCTCTTAATAAACATTTAAAAAAAGAACATAATGTACAAAAAAATGTAATATCGTATGATTTTAACAAATATAAAGCTAAATGTTTAAATTGCAAGGAATGTTCATTTCGATATATAAGCCATTTACGCTATCACTTAGTTTCGGAACATGGATTTGAAAATGAAATTGATGAACTGCAGTTTAATAAAATAGAAGGAAAGTATATTTTTATCTAGCCTTTTATATTATGTTAGATTTTGTTTTATTAAAAGTATAATATACTTAATAAATAGTTTTTTAATATGTTTGTATTTCTTTATATTATATCCAGATATACCTAGAATAATTCTATTTAAATAAGAATTATTTATTATAGATCTTTGTTATAGTTCGAGAGTTTTAAATGGTTTAAAACGTCAAATTAGCGCATGCGCAGTAGAAGGTTCGTGTTTCGGGTTCAGGCGCTCCTGTATCGGATCTAATTGTAAAATGCCACTCTTCATTTGTCACTACATAAACAGTAAACGCGCAAGTTGGGCGAATATACACTACGGCATCATTCTTAATTTTTGGTTGAAATTGTACTGAAGGAGTAAAAATCAATTCAGGATTATTTGCATATTTTCCGGACATGTCTGTTGTCGATTAGTATTAATATAAACGGGGGGCTAAGTGACGAATCCATAGGGAGCCCTGTTTTTTTGTATAAAGATGTCCGCATTAAATTGGAAATAATTTTGATCTAAACACAACTTGAATGTTTGCAGTATTTCATTTTTTAATTTTAGGATAATTTTGCATTTTCCTAGTATATTAAAGGCATTCGAAAGGGGGATACTGGGAAACATATTCGACACATCAATCGATACTAATTTTATAGAGTTGGAGTCAATATTTAGGCTGTTTAATTTTACTGTTAAGTCTAAGGAGTTATTAATTGTATTTTTGGGTTTAAATTTTGTAATAGATTTAAAACCGTTATTAAGTAATTCAGATAATTTATGTGTCGGTGCATTTGTATAGGAAGCCACTGGCCTAATGGGTTTATTTTCTTTGAGTAATTTAACTAAGCCATACAACTTTGGAGCGTCACAGTTCATATGTGTAAGTCTTCTTTATTTAATTTCAGAGTGGCATAAATATTCAAAACTTTGTATTAAGGACTTTGTTTCTTTTGCGATTTTGTTCGTAGGATCTTGGGCTGATTAATGTAAATTTTGTTTATCTAGGAATTTCTCCATATTTATTGATATATTCTGTTTTCTGGAGAATAACTGTAGTATTGCCTTTATCTGCTTTTGTTAAAATGAGTTTATTGTGATGTATTTTTTCTTCTATTCAGTTCAGTTTATATTTAAATTAAAATAAAATCTGTGTATAATTTAGTTTACTTGAAAATGTCCGAATAGGATGAAACTAGTTGTAAAAAATAACAAATATAGTGAAAATTAGACAAGTAACAAAAAGAGTTTATAATTTTTTAAATCAGAATCTTCTTCGCTAATTAATTAAATCCATTTAATTGACTGAATGTTTTTATTCAAGATTTTATTACACAGCTTTAAAATTACAATTTGGTTGGTTCATTAAATTAGATTATATGTATTTTCTTATTTTCTAATCCTATTAGGGAGTTTTTTCTATTTTTTAAAAAATATTCGTCTTAAATGACAGTTAGGTAAACCCACTTTACATATTAGTTAGTTAAACCTATCTCTTAATAAACAGTTTATTATATACATAAAACTTGTCTCATTATCACAATTATAATAAGGCTGTTTGTACCGAGTCTTCCAAATAAATTAAGAATTTTTTATTTTGAGCACCATAAAAATCACTTTCCTTCCTCAAATTTTACAGCAACTATTTCGCAATTTGTCTAGTAATTGGTAAAAAAAAACTCATTATATTTGAACGTCCGCAGAAAAGGGCCCACTTTCTCGATCCCAGTTTTAGAGATGTGTTTTTTTGAGAAATTCCAAATTAGCCGATTTGAAAATAATACTGTAACTAATACTTAATCGTTCGCACTACAATTATGTCCGTCATACATTAGAAGTTGGTGATTTTTATGTTTAATGTAAAAGGGTCCACTTTTTCGGCACACAAAGAGTTTTATTCGAATAGTTTCTTGTGCTCTGATTATTTAAATTCAAAATCGTTTAACCTCCACCTGGAATTTTTTTACGTCAGCCAGTCCCTTTTCAAAAAATAAGATTGACGTTTTCCAAAAATCATTTAATAACGTTGTATTAATTTTATCAGTAGTAAAATTAACAATCATGATATGTAATAAACAATAAATAAATAGAAATTCGCTTATATATGGTTGTTGATTTTACTGCTAGATAAGATGTGCTTAATTAAAGTTTACAAATGACGTGGCTTTAACGAATCGTGTATAGTAGACGAAACGTCAACGATATAATAAAGTTATTTTATTGTCATAGACTGATCTAACAATTAAAATATGCTGAACTGGATATTCGTTAAGGTACTTTTGTGTAAGGATAGAACTTGTCGGTCGGCAAGTCGGTCGACTGGTCTCGTCTTAACATAAACTGAAGTAAAGAAATGCCGTATTAGTCGCCGACAAGCTGGTGTCGGGTCTAAAATGTCACTCTTCATTTATCGCTACAGAAACAGTAAACGCGTAAGTTGGGCGAATATACACTACGGCATCATTCATTTTTGGTTGAAATTGTACTGAAGGAGTTTGTAAAAATCAATTCATGACTATTTGCATATTTTCCGGGCATATCTGTTGTCGATTAGTACTATTATAAACGTTCGTCAATTTATCCGACAAGTCAGCCGTTGGACATGACGAACCAACAAGTCCCTTCTTAATGGATGAAGTATCCAGGCGCACAAGTAATTTCAATAATTACTTCATATTTTCATATACTATTTAATAAATTTTGTGAAAAAAAATTTACTTTTACTGTTGGCTGTTAGCTAATCATTGGTTTCACCATTTTGTTTTCAATTTCAAAAAGTTGATTGAAGATGAAGTTACTTTGTGAAAATCCATTTTGATTTAAAAAAAAATTATAAACACTTTTTTACTTGTCTAATTTTCACTTTATTTGTTATTTTACAACTAGTTTCATCCTATTCGGACATTTTCAAGTAAACTAAATTATACACAGATTTTACTTTAATTTAAATATAAATTGACCTGAATAGAGGGATGGGTCACTTTATGGTTGATAATATAATTCAAATTTGTACAGATGTTATGTTTTTAAATGTAGGGGTTTTCCAAGCTAGTAAATTATATTAGGTGTGATTTTTATTAGCAGCAATTTATCTGAATAAGTTTAATAACGGAGAATTATTTAAATCTATTTGGTCGTTTAATATGTTGTAATTTTTATTCCTATTTAATTTATTAATTTCTACCACTTCTAATAAATTAAGTTTTTTTACTTTTCCCACAAATATGTAATATTTTAGGTTGATGGTCGTCAGTTATTGTATGACCAGAATCTGTTAGATGTTTATAAAAGTTGGAATGTTGTTTTTGTGTGTGAATATGTTCTCTATATCTTACTCCGAACGATCTCCCTGTTTGGCCTACATATGAGGCGTTACATTCTGGGCAATCTAATCGATATACACCACATTTTTTAGAGATATCAGTTTTTTGTTTTGCATTGAAAAGATATCTGCCTATATTTTTGTTAGAACTAAAAGATGTTTTAATATTAAATTTGGAAAAAGTATTGCTAATTGAATAGGAGAGTTGACCTGAACATGGTAATGAAATGTATGTTTGAACTTTTTTCTCGTTAATAGTGGGATAAAGTTCTTTCAAGAGGGACTTATTTTGTTTTTTATAGATTAAATTGTTGATTATATTTTGAGGGTACCCGTTATTATGTGCAATAAGTCTTATTGTGTCTAATTCTTCTTTTAAATCTGTCTCAGATAGAGGTAAGCTGAAGGCTCGGTGTGTCATAGATTGATATGCGGCTAATTTGTGGGAGAGAGAGTTATAGGAATTAAAGGGTATAGTGGCGTCTGTAAAAGTTGGTTTGCGGTAAATATTATAGGAAAATGATGTTTTATGTCTTTTTATAGTTAAGTCGAAAAAGTTCATCGATTTATTGTCGTTGTCTGTTTCTAAGGTAAAAGATATATTATTATGTGTGTTATTGATAAAATCGAGGAGTATTTTTAACTGTCTGTCTGTCCCTTTAAAACCTATTAGGATGTCATCAACATACCTGTACCAAAAGATAATATGTTTTTTTGATATTGGAGAATCCAATATAGTTTTTTCAAGATTATCCATGAATATATCGGATAAAAGGGGGCTATAATTTAGTTTACTTGAAAATGTCCGAATAGGATGAAACTAGTTGTAAAATAACAAATAAAGTGAAAATTAGACAAGTAAAAAAAGTGTTTATAATTTTTTTTTAAATGTTTTCAATTTCTTACATTTTTTTAGTTTTCATTATTTTATACTGAAAATAAATTTCTGTACTTGAACCAGACCATTAAGGCCCAGTATATCCATCTTCTGGTAGAGTGGTTTGTTACCAAACAGATTTATATTAATTATTACGTCTCTACTTTTGCAAAAAACTGATCACAGCGAAGTATATTCTCATATGGAATAACTGTTCTGTAAATATTGATAAATAATAACTATTATTTTACTGGTTTAACAATTTTATTCTCAAATTTATCTGTTCGGTAACTTTACCAGGAGGTGGATATACTGGCCCTAAATATAACACTCAACGCTTGAATCGATCAACTGAATAAGATTTACGGGAAAAAACTACTCGGCGGACAAAAGCCTCGACCAGCATTGAATTACATAGACATAGACCGGTTTCGAACTTGTTATGTTCTCGTCAGTATGCCCTAAGTAATGGAAAAGACAAATAATGATAGCAAACCAGGCTAGCCAAAAGCAGACTAAGCAAGACAGACATAGTGGGTGATAAGTGTATTCCTCTGGTGGTCAGTGCTCCTACCCGTCAGACATCACTGATGTCTCAGTGATTGATAGTGACTTGAGAAGCAGGTAGAAAGAGCTGCGACTCTAACCCTGATGTGCTAAACTATGTGCTGAATAAGATTCACAGGAAACAACTACTCAGCGGGCAAAAGCCTCAACCTGCGTTGAATTAAACCTACAAGTCTTGTTTGGTAGCTAAGATCAGTTATTTCCTGTAAATCTTGTTCAGTATAATATAGTTTTGCCCACCAGGGCTAGAGTCGCAGCTCTTGGCACCTACTTCGCAGGTCGTTCTCAGTCACTAAAACATCAGTGATGGCTGACGGGTAGTAGCACTGACTACTAGAGAGATACACTTATCACTTACTATGTCTCTCTTACTTAGTCTACTTTAGGTTAGCCTGGTTTGCTATCATTGCCTTTTCCATTACTTATGGCATACTGACGAGAGCATAACAAGTTCGAAACCGATCTATGTCTAGTGAGGAATTGACAAATGATTTTAGCTACTAAACAAGAATTGCAAGTTTAATTCAATGCAGGTCGGGGCTTTCGTCCGCTTGGTATCTGCAGTGATGTCTGACTGGTAGTAGCACTGACCACTAGAAGGATACACTTCACCCACTATCAGGGATCAAAGAGGCTTTTTATGTTGCAAATAACTTTAAAATAAACTGTAAGTGTACGCCGAAGTTTCGATAAAAAAAAGCGATCTGATTTGAATCCATACTATCAATATGGACCATAAAACGTTAACGATTTAAAATTTGTGAACGCTACATTTGACATGCTCAATTATAAGATTAGTATTTTATAAGTATGTGGATATTACATTGTTATTCAAGCTATAACACCACATTAACATCCAAGAGGACAAAATATTACCCGATAAATATAATCAATCTTTGTTTCACGCGTTAAATGCTCCAAATGTAGGTTCTTATGAAAATCATGAGATTTATACGAATTATGCAAAACAGTTTGCGAAATTAAATTGTCTCGTTAGTCTTTATGAGCTACTGTGATAAAAAGTGGAACAAGCAAATAATAACTGTAGTTATAAAACCACGAATAGGAGAAAATGTTGACCTAGATCACAAAAAAATGTTTTAAGATATAAGTTGATTAATTAATATCAGATATAAGTAAAAGTCATTAAATTTCCTTAACAATAAATTTACAGTAAGTAGGTACTCAAAATAAAAAAAACTTTACCCTTTTGGATTACTCGGTAGTTACTTATTTCTAAATGAATGAAGCTATTTATATAAAATAGTACTTATATGAACATTTATGAAAATAGATATGTCTATAATAAGGATATTTAAATAATTGGTTGCTATACCTTTACTTTGTCACCAGTTCTACTTAACTCAGTTTAAACACTGCAAACAGAACGATGAAAGATGAGTTAAAAATTTCTAATATATTCTTAAACTGAGTTAATAAATAGTACTTTGACAACAATACCTATTATAATAATATACTCTTAATATTATATAATAATTACCTAAACAATCTGTGAAATGTGTTTTTAATTAACTAGTTTCTCACACTACAGGGAGGGGGTATACATTGATATTAATCATCAGGAATGGATATTTGCATAGTTAGTTATAAGAGAATGCTATAACTGCTATAAGTAATCTTCATCATCATCATTGTCAAGAAGATGTTTTTCGTATTATAACCTCATAAAATTTTATCTTTGAAATTTTACCAAAGCTATATCTCATATCGCAAAAAAGTTACAATCTTACAAATATGTATATATCTTTTATTCTGTAATAACTTTTTACTGCAACCGTCCAAAAAGTTAAACTGTTCTTGGTAAATTTTTTGAATGGAAAATACATATTTATTGGTGCAACCCGGTAAAATGACATGACTTAAGGAATCTGTAAAGTCTTTACCAATTCCTTATGTCACTTTTGATTGACAGAACAGTATCTGATAACCAATGATTAATCCAGTCTTAGTAAGCATCTGGACACACCATGTAAGTTGAATATTATGAATTTTATTTGCCAACGTTTTTTTGAGACTGGCAAGAACGGTTGCAGAAAAATATTGTACGCAACACACTCGGAAAGTGTTTTTACTGGGCTCACCGACTTCCACCTCGCCCAGTAAAGAATCGCTTTCCAGTCTTGTTACGTAAATAAATATTTCCGCAACCGCTTAGAAAGTTAATTGTTTTTGGTAAAAAAAATATTTTGTGAGGTTTTACATTTTTAATATTTAACATTTATTCTTTGCGACTCTATATTCAGTTTCTTTCAGAATATTAATATGTTGTAAATTTGACTCTTTAGAAACCTAGTATATTTTGTCTTTACACAGTTTTAATCTAACCAACTCATATAGAAATATACTTATTGCAATTAGTGGTTAAAAAAAAATAGGAACAGGGTAAAGTTTCGATGATTAATATCATAACACACCAAACACCCTACAATTTAAAGTAAAAATATAGATCGAAAAAATATTTGACAATTATTGTAATTGATAATAAAATATTGGCACCTGTGTATACTGAACAGTTGTATCTAATAGTTTTTCTAGTTGACATAAATACAGATGTTTCCACAGATTTTAACTTACAAAATTGAATATCGTAATTAAAGTTTGTGTTCAATGTCAACATATTTATATAATTTATAGCCTAGAATTGAGTTATGACAAAATTTAACATAAAATAATTTAAATTTTAACTCTGTCAGCACTCCTTGACACACCCAGACTTTACAATATTAACAGATACTTCTATTTGATCTTACTCTATTTTACCAAAACTTAATAATTGCCTACTCATAAAGCTTTCATTTTCTTTGGTGTATGTATACAGTTTCTTTGGTAAATATTACCTGAAAAATTATATAAATAATTTTATAACAACAAAATATGTAAACGACAAATAACATATTAAAAATGCCAAGAATGATAAATTTTGTGCGCGAGTCAAAAAATGGGTAAAAAGTCAGTTATGTAATTAACCACGGTCAGCTGCATGACCTTTTGGTTTAATATCTGTAAGCGTTTTGTTTCCCCAAATTTTTTTTTTTAATCTACACTTACACTGAACATTTTGACAAGAAACACAATTAGATGATACATCTCTGACTTTTTTGAAATAACTAGATTGATAGTAGAAGTAAACAGATGGACTCTACCTTGAATTATGTTTTATTTGTACCCTTATGAGTACCAAAAACAGAAAAAAAAGACTCAACGTTATTTTCAAAATTTAGATAAAGCTAGTGGGGTACAAAAACAAAATAAAGAAGGGTTATTGCTATATCCCTAAATAGGAGCGGACTGGCTTTAAAAAAAAGACGCGGGCTCTTGGTCGACCAGAGGCAACAAAATTGTTGTTGGTGAAAAAAGCCCTATATTTACTTATATCTTTTTTTATTGGGAAACAAACAAGCCATATAAAAAATAAATATGATCAGTTAAAAATTCTGCATTTTAAACCTATCTCTTCTTGTTAAAAATACAAAATATGGTTCAGTGGCATATTCCATCAAGTTTTTGTATGTGCTATGAGTTCGTGTCTTGAACAATATATCCCACAAAATCACATTTTTTTAAATGTTTTTAAATATGTGAATAGCCCTTTTCCTCCCCAGTGTAAATATATATGATTGTTATACATTTTTTCAAATAAGTGAGTTATTAAATTAAATAATATTCTTAAAAGTTTGGGATACAACTAATTGTCAATTGTTTTTTGCATATATGGTCATGCATAAAACAATAAATGATTTAAAATAACAACTGTTGAGCCGTCAAATTAATTTCTAATTGTCGGTTTTGATAACCTACTGTTTACTTATTAAAGAGATTTCTCGTATAACAATAAATGATTAAAAATGCTCTTGTTCCGTAGAAGAATGTAATGATCTGTTAAATGTATATATTTTATTTCGAATGGAAGTAAGTAAAGTCAAATGTTTATACCAAAGAAAATATCTCCAGGTAAGATGCCCACATAAAATTTATTTTGAATAATTTGTTAAAAATTTTAGATACTGCATAATACCAAAAGAAACTATAATGCAAATGAAGAAAAACAACTAAATGTTGTATTAGATTTTACCGAACAACCCTCAAAATCTGTTTGGGATGGAGTACGAGATCTTAAGGTGTCCTACGGATATATTCAAAATGCGCTTAAGAAAAATAAATCTAAACCCTATATATTTATTGTGGTCCAAAAATTGAGTGTTTAAGAATACGAAAAACTTTTACTTGTATTTTTGCAATGAATGAAACAAGTTAATAGTTTTCACAGCCTAATTTTACTTTATCTGAATTATTTAATAGAATAAATGAACAGTATTGAATTTCTGAAAATGCCCACCAAGTAAATGAGATTCAGCGACAAGATAGTCAGTCTATGGGGTTTTGGTGTGAAATAATAGAATTTTTGAGCCGATTTTTTATGAAGGAGGTTTAAATGGAAGAAGGTACAAACAATTTCTGGAATATCTTATCTTATAGACGATCTTCCTTTAAATATTTCTGAACAAATACTTTGATAGCAAGACGGAACACCATGTCCCTCAACTAGTATAGGGAGATAAATGAATTCTTAAATCATAAATGTCAAACGTGGATAGGCAGACGTGGCATTATACTATGGTTCCTACGAAGTCCAGATTTAACACCTCTCGATTTTTACGGGCTATAGTTAAAAATAGGATACAGAAAAAGAGATCTAATAATTGAGCTGAAAAAAAGATTTAAAGAGAGTTAGTAGGGGATTTAAATAATAATTCGGAAATCTTTCAACAAATTATTAGAGAAAATTATATAAAAAAAGTCCTTTTGTTTGGAAAATAATGGTGGCATTTTTGAAAACATAATACAATAATGTTTGCTTGTTTCTTTGTATGTTGTAATACACAATTAAATTGTTATTCTTACTAAAAAATCAGTTAAAGTAAACTGTTTTTTTCTGCATTTAGGGTGTATTTATTTGAATAACTCAGTTACTTGAAGATCAAATGTGTAATTATCAGATCACTAGGAAAACAGCTACGCCAGGGTGTCCCATTAAGAAACGTGACTATGTGGCATCTGTCTGTATATTTATTAAGATAGACACAACATAGCATATGCGCAAACCTGGTGAAATACGCTACCGATTTATTTTTTACATTCTTTTCTTGCTACGATTGTAAGAATAATAAATTGGTTTAAAAATAGAATTTTCAGCTGTTCACCCTGTACAAAACGAAATAAGAGTCAAATAGGTATTAAAAAAACATTAAAAAACAAAAACAGTCGCAGTTTCAAAAATTGGACAATATGATTGACCATTAATTACATATCAAATGCTTTCTTGTTGTTTTGACTCACAGTAAAAGAAATGTTGAAAAATCGCACTTTTAACATTTTAGGAGCAACTTTTGTGTAAATTCGCTCTAACAGAAAATGGTCATAAAGTTCGAGTTACGAAAATATTCTGAATCTGAATTACTGCGTGAAAAAATTATTATTTTTAAAGGGATACCAAAAACACCACGAAAATAAATTTTTAAAAAACGAAGACATTGCATATTATCTAGTGATAAACAAAAAATGTCGATTTCATTGTTTAACCTGAAAACGCGAAAATAAATGTCTCTTGGTTCAGTACGATAAGAAACTGTCAACAAATAATTTATCATTCTTGTACATTAATTATTTTTATACACTGTTTGTACAAATACTTTACGGAAGCTCATTTATATAGTTTACTTAAGCTTTTTACAAATAAATGTTAAGTTAAACGTTACGCTAATAATTGCCTTATCCAAAAAGGATATGTTGAATAAAAAGTTACAAATAAATATGCTTAAATATCAATCACAATTAGAAATTTAATGATTTTCGAACTCATTCTTAATGAGATGAGTACATGTAGAAGATAGATTATTGTAATATAAATTTAAAATTACTAAGAAAGTCGTAGAAAACAATAGCACTATTAAAAAAAAAATCAATTCTTATATCGTGAAATGGGATCCAATATACTATTTTTATTTAAACACGTTATATTAAAATAATAAAAAGTTTAATGATAGCGTGCTTTTAAAAAAAATATTTTAGTTGATACTTATATTACTTGAAATATTTGTTAGAGAAAATAAAAAAAATGAAGCGCGACTTAACTAAACCACAAAAAAATGTTTATAAAACAACTGAGCAAAACAAATTTACCAGTTCTTCCATAATTAGATGAGTCCTAAGCTTCTTGATCCAAATGCGACTAAATGGGTCTATTCACGATCAGTCATGTTGTGCAACATTGCCCGTTGTGCAACATGATTGATCGTGAATGGTACTGATTGATATGTTGCACAACCTGTTGTGTAAAATCAGAATCGTCAGATATTTTTTTGGGCAACAGACTTGTTGCGCAACAAATTTGTATCGTGAATAATAGTGTTGTGCAAATTTGACCGCCATACTGTGTGTGTGCAGAATGCCATAATAAGTAAATAGAAAATACATAGTACAATATTATATTTAAAAGAATATGGAGTCGTTCACGGAACATAAAGATTTTTGGCTCGAATTTATTAATATGAATAGAAACTCAATAGGAGCATACATGTAACAGATTGAGCGACAGTATTTTTACTGATTGTTGTGCAAAAAAAGTGTCAACGTGTGTACGATTTCAAAATAATAAAGTTGTACAACAAAATGTTGCGCAAATAATTGTTGTGCAAAATAATTGATCGTGAATAGGCCCCTTAAGTATTTAATTTCTCCAACATGCTTTAGATTAAGGTTCTCTTTCAGTAAATCTCCACCCTTTCAGTTACGGGAGTAAGAAATGTATTTAGATTTGGTTTACAAATGAAAATGCAATACAGAGGTTTTCATTTTTTACTCTGTGTATGCATAATCCCAATTTACGATATCAACAAATTTTCATTCACATAAAAACATAGAAACAGATATCTAACAATGTGTAAATATAATATTGGTCTGCAGTTATATGAGTCCTACATAGTTTTATGTCTAGAACTGGACTCATTGTCAGTAGTTTCTCTCCTAGCTTCGAATGAATGCAGTCTCCTTCGCCCTGTCGGAACCGCTAATGATTCAGATGTGTTATCCTTTTCTCTTTCTGGTCTGGAATTTAAAAAAGGATTTTACTTATAATTACAATCCCTAAGTTTTACACGGTAGGGCAATATTGGAAAATGGTGATTTATTGGCTATAGAATGAAATATTTAACAGACTGAGGATTATGGAAGGGCTATATTTAGGAAAGAAAGCAATTCTCTTAATACGGGAATAGTTATGTAATCGATATAAAGGGAAAAAAGAAAATTTCATATCAACAGCAATTTTCGTTATAAATTATCTACATGCTCCTTCGAAGTAAAATAATAAATTGGCAATTTCGTTCACTAATTTATCTACGTCGAGTTAAATTTTCACTTGTTGCATAAAATTAATGACGTACGAACATCAGATATATGTATATACTTTTTTGCTAGTTCAGAAGTTTCGGAGTTTCTCTTTTGTGCCTTTTTTGATTGTCGAATTACTGGATTATGAGTGTTTATTTTTTCGAAAATGTCTTCGATACTGGTAGTTTCGCAAGTTATTATTTGGGGATGTTTCTCTGACCTGTGTACTGGATATTAATTTATAAAAATTTCAGAACTATGCAAATTCTAGTGCGGTTAATTAGTTTCCTGCTTTAAAATCAAGACCACTACTACATTAACATCTCTTCTTCATGAGAAACGAGTAACCAACCAAGGATAACTCCCATATATGTGAATTAATAATATGTGATGATTGATGAAGGTGATTTTTGCAACATTATAATTAAAGACACATTATACGTGTTTCGGTTATTAATTAATAAAATACTTTGTGTTTTGGACATGTTTGTATTACTTATTATATTCCGTGATCGTTAACTCCTTATCCTATCTTATTAATACACTATGCGCAGAAAGTTAAGGATATTTCATATTTTGACAACTTCGTTATTAACATTTTGCGTAATTTGGTTATGAAAAAACGAGGAAAAACAGTTTTAGCTTAGGAAGTGTTTAGTCGTGGGGAACCAACAATGTCCTAAACCTATCAGCAATACCTCGTATTCTGATCACTCACTCTAGTGACTTCACATGTACATGCATGCTTCTGATGATGTGGTCGCTCACGTCTTGTGGGGTTTGTGCCCAAAAAATGTGAAGGACATTTTGCCTAATTTCTCTGGATTCGGTTAATGGTTTGGAACTGTCCTACTCAATAAATCCTACATATACTCAATGGGATTCAAGTCCGGAGTACGCGGTAGAAGATGATCGTGATTAATTCTGTGAGTTTCAAGGACATTGAATATTTGCTAAGTACGATGGCGGTGAGCATTATTATCAATAAAAATAAAATTTTCGCCAATAGCAGCTGAAAAGTGGTCACAATGTTACTGACAATATAATTGGCATAAATTTTCCAGTCATGGTCCTCCTTCAGATGTACAGATCAGTGTGTCCTCCAACATGTATTCCTCTCCCTACCATAATACTGCCTTCTCTAAAAGCTCTTGTGCGTTGGATATATCTTTGGTTGCATCTCTTCCCTGACATCCTCCAAACTCGTAGGCTCCTACTATCGTGGTGTAAGTCGAAGCGAGACATATCGCTGAATAAAGCTGAACCACATTCCATGTTGGTTGGACTTAATCGAGGGACTCGATATAAAGGACGACTTGACAGGCCAAACTCCCTGAATCTATTGCGTACTGATTTCACACTTACTGTAACCCCATATATTGCACGTAAGGTGCTTCTTACTTGAGAAGCGTAAATGAGGATTCCTTTCTTATCGTTAAGTCGAGGATACTGATATTGTTAAGGTGTTGTAGATCGAGGTCGATCACTTTTGCGCCGTTCTTGTACAGAATCCAAAAACTGATTCCAAAGCCTACTAATGATGTTTTGGATTACTCCTAATTTTGTAGCAATATCGACTTGATCCAAGCCAACATATTTGTTTAAAAACTTCACAGAATACGTTAAACACACTTGAACGCAATTGACTAAAGAATGAGAGTTGATTTCTACTATTCGAAAAAAAAAAAAAAAAAACAAGGATGCGATTAAAAAGAGACATAACTTTTTTATTTTGGACATACAAAAACCATGCAGCAGCATACAGATTTATATATAGAATATAAATATATATAAATCCTAAATTAATTTATACGTGATATTACCTTTAGAAGAGAATTTATGTAGGTAAATAGTTTGTCAAAGATGAAATTCACAATTTCCTTAAACATAAAACGTGAGGGTAAAGAATGTTTCCTATCTTAGATCATAGAATAATCTCTTAAATAGAATAAACATTTTCTTATATTGTTCAGAGAAACTCGGTTACGTTTTTATTCCAAACAAAGGTAAACTGCTATTGAATAAACCTGTTACGAGACATAAACTAACGTATGCAAATGGTCCTTTCCTTTTAAGAAACTTCAAGGAAATTGCATTGAAAGTTGCAAATGTTGAAATACTATGGGGCAGAAGTTGTTTTGCAACTATATATCCGTTTTTAAGTTATGATTTATAAAATAAGTTTATGTTTCTACGCAGGGAGAATTTATTTTATTTTATATTTAGTTCTCTAATTTATTATTTTTTAATAAGATTTCTCTAATTTTCAGAGTGAAAATAGGTTTCACAGTCGATAACGCAAGGAAGCAGCTATCTATAGATATATCATCTCATAACATTCACAGCAAAATTCACTAAACATTAATCTGCATGTCACCATCTCATTTTTTACGTTTTCAGGCGTTTTTGTGCTTTTTGCATAAAGAAATGTGGCGCGCCCGGCCCCTTCTTTTAACATACTTCGTCGGAAAGTCGGTCAAGATAATTTATCAAAATGTTAGGATAACCACCCAATTAAATAGTGCCATAAGTTTCCGCCAGAGAGACCACATCTGGGATGAGAATACATTACCTCATGTAATTTCTCAAAATTCGCAATCTCGACGTTTTCTCCAGCTTCCATCGAACAGGAAAGAACTGATATCAGGCAGCCCGCTATCTGTCAAGTTACACTATTACACGCGCCGATCTATCTACAGCACCCACAGGATATTTTAAATTTGTCATCTTGCGCAGAAACTTCTTGATTTACGCCAATGGAAGTTTATGGGAGGCATAAAAAGAGATTTCCGACTGTGAATAACAAACAGGTATAAACAATGACTTCTGAATTCTGAAGTCATAGGGCACAAAACTAAATTTATTCAGTCCAGTCCAGTATTTGGAATAACAATTATTTCTTATACATATGTAATTGTTTCAAACCGGTTCCTTTTCAGGATAATCTTACTTTGTTTTATTATCCTAATGATAAATCGATTATTATGTTTGTATTTATTCAAGAGGAAAGAAGTTTAATTTAATTTAGTTTAATTTCAAATCAAGTTGAAATAATATATTTATGCTAAAGAAATATGTTTCTATTTGTTTTAAAAATTTATCGGATAAGTTAATAGTTTTAAAATTATGAGAAAGCGATTTGCAGCATTGGAATATTTTATAAACATTTGTTTATATGAATTAACGCAGGGAATTTGTTTAAGTATGATGCGCCGAGTTAGCTTAAATAACGTTTGCCACAGACAGCAGCCAACAACTTCGCCCATCGCGCAGATCCTCGCCTCTATTTCGCCAGAATTTGAGTATAAATTAAAACCGCGCCGATTAAAAAGAGATAATTCTCCAGTCAGTGCTCAACTTAGCAGAAAGCTGCTCCAGATATCCAGTGTGCTCCGCCGCAAGCAGATAGTGGTAAGAATTACTTTGACCGTTTTACTGTTTTTATTTGTATTTCCGTCATTTACCGTTTGTATCCGAATTTACTGCTGTATTGTTTTGTCCGAAGTGCCTGCTTTTCCGAATAAGTCAGAGATATTCGGGAAATTTTGAGCTTCATTTATAAAAGGGGGTTATCTGTTCAACAACAAGCACCGGGACTATTCGGTTGTCATTTTTATATATTATTGACGTAAAGATATAACTTTTATGCTTCAGTCTGTGGAAAGAGTCCCATCTCAGTAGTAGCTGAATTAGTACGGGTGAAATCTTTATGCCTCGATCTGTGGAAAGGATTTCATCAGGTGCACGCGCAGTGACACCAGTGAGGTTTTTATGCCTTAATCTGTTGAAAGAATCTCACTAGGTGCCCCGGTAATGTGTCATAACCAAAGAAGACTGAGGAGGATAAAACAATATTAATAAAGCTAATTAAAAATGATAACATACAAATTATTGAAAACAATTTCAAAAGGTGTATGTGTAATATGTGTGAAAAACATATTATGCATTGTTGTAGCTATGGCGGGTATTGACAGTGTGATTTCGAGGAGCTCTCAATTTATTAGCTACAAATGTTGTAAATCTAAACCATTTATCCATTATGGGTGTACAAAATGTTTAAGTGTTTTTCGTAAAAGTTGCTGATGCATGATTCGTTTCGTCCGATACCCGTGTTCCCTAAAAATAATTTGTACAGAAAATAAGCTTGAAGTTGATTTGATAATCGATTACTCTAAGCTATCACTAGCTAACGAAAGTTAACTTCGAATTTTTCCAGTCACTCACTTATATCTCTGGTTTAGTAAATTTAAGGGACAGATTCCAATTAAAACTCGAGTTAGTAAAACTGAACTTCTGTGCTATATAGTTAAACAAGCATCGGGAATATTCGGTTGTCATTTTTATTTAGTATTGACGTAAAGATAGGACTTTTATGTCTCGATCTATGGAAAGAGTCCCATTTCAGTCGTAGTTGCATTAAAGTACTGGCGAAATCTTTATGCCTCGATTTGTGGAAAGGATATCATCAGGTGCAAGCGAAGTGACACCAGTGAGGCTTTTGTGCCTCGATATGTGTAATATACAAACCGTTTTGTCCACCACACGTAGTCAAGAAACCCTACCAAGGGACATTAGAAGCTAATCTAAAGATATAGTACGCTCGCAATTAGACAGTCATATATACCTCCTGTCCCTGGACTGACCTTCTGCACTAGTGTCTTGCTTGTACTCCGTAACCGTTTACCACCTGCTGCACCGACCGCCTGCCGTAATACCGCTTTCAGCATTAGTAACTATAGTCATTAACCGCTAGCTGTAAATGCCAGTAGTAGTAGCGGCCGTAACTGTTTTCTATTTTCATTCACCGCTTGCTTGCTTCTGTAGATGCTTGTAGTAAACATTTGAATATTGCCTGCTGGTAGTAATACCGTAGTAGTAGCTTCCGTAACTTGGCTGTGCTTGCGTGCGTGCGTGGTACACTTGTTCTAAAGGCCAGAGACAATGAAAAATTCGGAGATGAGCAAAATTGGCCGTCTGAAAGGGGGTCCATGGGACCAAACCTTTTTGTATTTGACTTTACAAAAATATATATTCTTGATGAAAGATTATAAATCATGTCTACTATATCAAGCGAATAAAATATATTTTCCAAGTACTTAAATAAAGCTGATTTAAATTGAAATATTTTACACATTTGGTCTCATAAAATGGGGTTAGGATAAATTTAACAGTTTGACGTTTGAAAGGCTTGATTTAGTTACAAAAATGTCAATGTCAATAACAAAAAAATTATTAAAATATATGACATGAATTATTATTGACTGTATAGAATGACACTGATTATTAATTATTTAAACATTTTAATGAAACATTTCAAGGTACGCTAGCAAAATTTAATTGAGGTAAGTGAAGAATTAAATAAAATGATTTTTTTAGATCAAGAAATATATACTGGTATAAAAAGTTATGTGCTGGCCACATCATATATTTTTTAAAGCAAACGTATAAGTAATAAATCTGTTTTTACAGCGAGAATCATTTTCGGCAGGTAAGGTGAAATTGTCCATTGCTACGCAACCGACAACCATACACACAGATCCCTGGACATACCGTTTCTTCACTGAGTTATCCTTGCTTCTATCATACCGCTGTGGTGTATCTACACTTTAAAACAGAAGCTGGCGTTCAAGACCATACCGTAATAGAAAGTTCAAAGTATCGCTGTTTTACTAAAGTGGCGAATACCATTTTGTTGTCACATACGTCACAATAATTAAAAACTACAGTGATAGGAAAATTTTAACTTATAACTTGAGCGACCTAGACTTGATGTGTCTTAATTTTACGATATTAACGTTCGACTGAAAATCCGATGAAACTTATATAAATCTATTATTTTGTGTAATATTAATATTATTACCAATGTGACATATAATTGCTACTTTTAACAAGTTATTCGCTCTAGGGAGCACGTTTAGCAAAGCTCACCGCATATGCGTAGGCCTCATGGCAATTAGAACTTTCAAAGTTCTGGCAATTGGGCTAAATTCCATTGGCACGGGAAAAGCTTTAAGTTAGATCGTTTGTATTAAACGAACACGGTAACAGGCCAATTTATTACACCTTGCTTGAATTGAAAAGACATTATGAATCAGGGGCGGCGAGGCCGCTACCTCCCACTTTTCAGAGACTGTAAAATAAATATCTAATTTTGCAGTAAAATTGAGAGAAGAGGTAAGTCAGTCATCGAGTAATCAAACACTTTACCAAATAGGTAGATATTATTGGAAAAACAACGATTTTTTTCATTATTTTTCTTTGCTTACAGGTTTCAGAATCCTGCAAATAAATCCATCTATGGACAAGCTACAAAAGGATACCTTTTATACCATCTATATGTGGTACTTTTACTTTATATAAAAGTATTAAAAATACAACACACCGTTATTTTTAAATCGTATATCAAGAAATTGACCTGGTAAAAATCTTACATATGATTAAATATCCACATTAGCATCAGAAAATATTAATCTGACAGTTAATTTATATAAAATTTGTCTAAAAATAATGTGTAAAAGCATTAAAACTATGCAATCGAACAAATAAAATATAGATTTGTAGATAATAACAAAATATTGTTTTTATTGTAAGTTGTGGCAAAATTTTAAGCACTGTCTAAAATCATAACTTACACGATGTATCTTTCGAGAAAAAAATGTATTTCATTTAAAACGTTGGACCCATACATTTTTGTCCACGTGTCGCCCCTGTTATGAAGTTATTTTGAATTAAAGACACCTTTGAGGGATTTTATTCTTGATTTAAAATTTTTTAAATTCATCATTAATATTACCAAAATGTGGTATTAAATATTAATATTAACATTTAAACGAATGAATATACGGTGGGGCATCAAATATAAAATAACTAAAAAATAAAAAGTTTATTATACCAGTCGTATCATAAATTGTAAATAAACTGTTCCTTATGATTTAAGAAAAATACGAAATCTTGCACAATTAATTAAGAACACCTTTACTCAAAAGTATTCCTGTCTACAATTAAAAGAAAAAGATGAATAATGAAAAAAACTTATAGATTCTACTAGATGCAACAAAACCATGATATTCATTCTGATAGATTTGAAAATAAATACAAAAACAGTGTTTAAACACCACGGGTATCGATGACTTCACTACTTACTGTCCACAAGCATATTAAATATCTTCTGTGGAATTTGATTCCGCAATTGAGGCAAAACGAAGCTGAGGTCATTCAAAGTTTGTGGAAAGAGTCATGTTACTTTCATTTCCTTTGCAACATGAAAATTTGGCACTTGATAACATGCCGTCTGTACTCGAAAGAGTTGATAGTTCCATCGCAATTCCTACATAGAAGTTGGTACGACCGCGACCATTGAAACAGATTGATTGGATCATTATGGACCTATTTCGTAGTGGATAAACCGTTGCGTTGCTTATAAAATGTTATGGGGAAAATTCAAAAGCGAACCCTTTGATCATCAAAAAAGTTGCGTAGGTACTTACCTGGATTCATCGATAAACATCAATGACATCATGCCTTATTTCCAATTGACGTGCTATTTCGCCCAGTCCAACCTCTCTGTTTTTTTTTTGAGTGGAAAGAATTTAAAAAAATAACGGTTATTTAAGGAGTACTTACGACGACGTTTCCTGAATAAAAAATAATAAAACAAATTGGAGAGTACAAAGTATAGTCAAAAAATGAAAAACAAAAGACAGTACCGTGGAACCGAGGGCGAGTGGTCGGCAAAATTTGAATTAAGACATCCGTAAAAACGAAGACAGCTGTTGTAGAGAAATTTAAATCGCGACCAGACGACATGGTCAGAAATCAGAAAGAATTAAAAGGGGAAATATTCGAGGGTTAAACTTAATGACAGAATGAGGGATTCTGGGAGCTGGCGATGTTCAGGTAGAGCTGAAGGTCACGTAGCAATTGCTTGACTGGCAAAGAGGGAAATCCCCACATCTGCCCTAAAGGTGAAAGAAGGAATAGATCAGCGAAGGTTGGAAAGGAAATATGCTCTCACTCTTCCCAACAGGGAGGAGCAAAGTGAAGGGAGAACTGACTTTCCTCCCAACTCTCTGGTGTGCTACACAGATAGTTCTCGTGTGGCCACCAGATCGTCCTCTGGAGTGGGAATATATCTGGAAGGCTGAAGAGTGTAGGAAAGCTTTGCTCTAGGTTCGTACACCACGGTCTTTCAAACAGAGAATTACGCCATCCTAGCGGTGGCAGGTAAGGAACGGTCCTCAACGAGTGGACCTACGAGATATTGAAGAGGCATTCGAGGATAAACAGGGTCTGTAAGCAAATTCGAGTTTTTGTTAGGGCCGAACAAGTCGAGATTTTGAAAAATTGTTTTAAAAAGGATTTGATGAAATGAGGAACGATGCTTGGAATTATCTATCATCAAAATCAGGAGGAATATTTTTACTGCACACAGATTTGCGATCATCTCTATAAAGAAATTTATGAGTGAAAGAAGTGGTTGAAAATGGAGTTTTTTGGGCTGATCACGAATCAGTAGTCAAAAATGAATTTTGACATAATGACAACTGTCAACTGTGATGTAAAATGTAAATAGTCAATATGTCAAAGTTCATTTTTGACTTCTGATTCATGATCACCAGTCCAAGAAACTTAACAGTATGCTCTAAATATTGACTTTTTACATTTTTCATGAAATTTGATAGCTTGTTGATAGCTGTCATTATGTCAAAATTTATTTTTGTCTTCAGATTCGTGATCAGCGACCCAAAAAACCCTTATGGAATTTTTTTCAGAAAATTTCCCCGTTAAGGCGTTATAAAGGGTTATAGGGGGTCGCAGAGAAAAATTGAAGCTTCAAAAATATTATTTTTTACCAAATTCGGTTTCACCGTATAAAAATACATGGGAAAAGTTGGGTCTGATATCTAGGACAGAACATTTTTTTTTTTTGTAGGCTTGTGTTGTTATTAATAATTAATATTTCGCCCCCTAAACAAATTCGTAAAATTCAGACAAATGAATAACTTAAGGAAGTTACAACACTTACGAATACGTGAATAATTAAATGACAAAAAATATGGATAATAGTGTCAACTTTGCGCAATCGAGATTTTCGCCACATTAAAGTTTGTTGGTATTCAAGGTAAATCCTCGAGTTAATCATTTGTTTGATTTTCGCTAATAACACTTCCACCTGATACCTATTGATGTTTAGTCGGTCATTAACGTGTTTCCAATCCCAAATAATAAAATTATTTTTACCTATACCACATTCATTTTATATAAGCTCATAAAAAATTGTAGCATAGGCATGCGGTATTATACAAATACATTTTGTGAATTTATATATTGCACTGCGCGCCTATACTAGAGAAGTATGCACGACTGAAGGTCGACAAAGGGTCGCTCTGCGAGCCCATGTAAAAAAATTCTTAGCTCATTTGAAATGAATGGAGTATAGATCGGATTTGCCAGCTCTACCAACTTATAAGGGAGGGTCGTAAAGTACGTGAGAACTTTGTGGTAACCTTTTCGTAGTAGCATAGTAGAGGCCAATTTAAAGCTGCCAAGAAAATGACAAAAAATTTTGCATTTTCGAGTGTACACATAGTTTTTGAAAAATTTTTTTTTCGACAAAACAGTTTTCTAGGTACACATGTTTCATTCAATCGATTTAACTTGGACATATTGACCTCAAACTCATAATCAGTAAATCTGATTGCAATATAGATATTTTGCTATTCGAACGAGTGAGAGAGAGAGAGAGAAAGAGAGAGAGAGCAAAATACAGTTTACTCTCGTACCACTAAAGGGCTGTTCCAAAAGATAATAATTTCTACTACTTGGTTACGTTCCGTTTACGTAATAACCTAGTTGTCAACATGTAACAGGGAAGGTATAGTAATTGCTGCGTTATACCTATTCCCATTTTGGTGAATGCTTGGTAGAAGGATCGTTCCCACTACGTAATGGTCGTTAGTTTCAGAAACCTTTAAAGTTCCACTAATGGTAGCTACTACGTAGAGACTACTAAATGTGCTGCTTGGGTTGTTGCTGTAACTCGTCACGAACAAAGACGTAAAGCCAAAAAAGTTGTGGAAAGAGTCTGATTGATTCCGAGAGACAAGGCTTGATAGTTCCGATCTGGAAGTTAGTGTTGCTGTCTGAGGAGGTACATTAAGGCTTCCGATCTTGAACTTCTGATCCGAGTTCCTCCAACACATCAATCAATAGCAAAAAATATTATTTTTGAGGTTAGAAAACATCAAAAAATTTTGACAGGTAGGTTAGACTATCTTTGCGCCATCTATCGCCAAAATCAAAAACCAAAATTTATGGAGGCTTTTTTATTGTTAGAATTCCAAAATTTCTCCAGTTATTGAATTCAACTAAAAAGTTTCTTTTCAAAAGGTGGAACACGAAAGTTTTTTGCTACTTCCTACTTCAATCTGTGTTGGTTCACTCTGTAGCGTACCAGTGGTTCTGTTGATTGCTTGGGGTGTCCATTTACTCCTAAGTATACTTACACAACGTTTATTCGAGGGTAAAATAAAATCTAACTAGAAATTTCTATGAACCTAAAAAGAGTTTCAATGAGAATTTAAAAAAATGCATATAAATCTAAAAAACTGAAGTACTTATTCCACTTTAGTAGATAAAGCAATAAATATTTGTTATTGATTCTGCATTGATGAAAAACACTCCCATGAAATCTCTCAATATTGAGAGATTTCAGCAAGACAAGTGGAGTAGTTTATTTATCTTAACTAAACTCCTAAACTAATAAATATTTGGTAAAGTCGTAAGATAAAAAAGCTGTTATTGTATCAGAATGCTAATGCTAATTTATATTATCTTTGAATACTCCATAATTACCTAGTTTCCACTCTCGTTAAACGCTGTTTCAGTTTCGCTTGACTGGCTGTGAATTCGGCAAGAAGTCTAGCAAAGCGTGTTTGCAAAATTTCCACCTTGCTCACCAGTTTCGTTATGCTGTCCGCCATGGAATCCTGCGTCTCCCTGGCTTTGCGAAATTGCTCCTCGTCGAGTAGGCCGTCCTTACGTAACAATTGACACCCGCGTTCTGTAAGAGTTGCTCGAGCCTGATAACAAAAACAAAAAGATATTGTTTAAAGAAGAGAGAATATATTTGGGGATTGTTAATTAACGAAGCACGATTATACAGAGTGTTCTGGTAGTAACACGAAATTCCTTAGGGCATGATTCTTGAATCAATTCTGTATAAATATTGTATCTGTTTGAGGTATAATTTGTAAGGAATTGCATTTCAAAAGTTTAAAAACATGATTTGGAGAATAATTTAATCATTTACAAAACTGAAAATGTCTGTTAAATTGTTTATCTGAGAAAAAAAAAGTTATTGACAATTTTTATTATATGTTAAATTTGCTACCAACACATTTTTGTGTTTTTTACCGGTCATGCTGTTTAAGAGATGAGGATCAATTTTGAAATTTTGCGAAATTTCCTGAAATGTCAACTTTTACTTTTATTTAAATCAAATACTTGTAAGAACATAAATTCCGCAAAATATGTCCATAATTCTAACTGCGAATTGCCCTCGCATTCCCAGCTGCAATATTAGTAGAAATCGGGAGGTAGCGATAAATGCCAGACACGACTTTTAAGTAGATATAATATTATATTGTAAACACCTAATAAAACATTCCCAAACAATATAAAATGATAAAATATTCTTATGTACTATGTAATATATCTGTTTATTACTTTAAATACGTAATATTTATAAAACGTCTATGTAAAAAACACGTAGATACGTAAACAGTGCGAAATTAAAGACAATGTGGGTTAACCTTTTTTAAAATGTCTTATTCAATTCCTTCAGAGGATAAAGTGAAATTTCGGATTTGTGATTTCCCTGAATTCCAATTTAATAGTCTAGTTCACAAGTTAAAATCGGTGTTAATTAGTGATAAAGGTCGTAAAAGTATGCGCGATAGCTCATTGGATTCGGAATGACATCTAGAAAAATGCATAAAAATTATTTACCAGCACATAAAAAATTGCAAAAGTTATTAACAAATTAAGATAAAAAAGGCATTTAGCTTTTCGCAAATAATTCAGAAACTATTAATAACTAAGAAATTAAAAAAAAAAATCTTAAAGAGGACGAAATTTACGATAAAAAAGTCCTAACTCCCAGAACTGAGGTATGCGAGCGCGACGCTGCCGCATACCTCAGGATCTGACCGCAGCAATAAAAAATTTTTTTTTTTATTATTAAGTATTAATTAAAAAATTTCAAAAAATTATCAGATCATCTAGACACCTCAAGGAACAATATCCACTTAAAAAAAATTTTTTCATCCATTTATCATAAAAAGCGCTTATTGTTAATTAATAAATTTTTTTGGAGTTCACGTTTATGTTTATAATCAGATAATTGTTAAACTAAAGACGTCAAAAATTATAACAGATGCTGGATACATTATGACAAGTATACTTTATGAAATAATCACATCACGATATTTTTAAATATTATAGTTCGTTAGTTATTAATCTTTTACGTTAACAAAAAACTAATAAACGATAAAAAAAAGGTGAAAAAAATTTTTTTTGTTATTATCACTGTTTTTGTATATCAAAACACTATTAGATTTTATAATTTTTAAATTTTTAGTGGTATTTGTTTAAAAAATGTTATAAACAAATGGATTAGTTGCATATTTTAGAAAATTTTTTGCCAAATTATTAGTGGAATGATTTAAAAAACTTAAAAAAATTTTTTAATTGTAAATAATCATTTTTTAACTTTTTTCATTATTTAAATAATAGATTAACAAAAGATTTTTTTTCTAAATTTATTATTTGCAATTTTCTACATTGCAAAAAAAATTTTTTTTTCGCTTAAAATTTATTTGTTTATTTAACAAACAATTTGTAATAAATAATGGTCGATGTATTAATTTTTTTTTTATAGAAAAAAAATGTATATTAAAAACAACCATATATTTAACCAATACAAAAAAAAATTTCGATTTTTTACAGAATTTTCAATTTTGCTACTCTACAGAAATTAGAGTGCCTCCTTCTTTTATTAAGTTATTAACCTCTATATCTTTTAAACTATTAGAGATACAATGGATATTCAAGTCGTTTTTATAAAGGATTAATTAATCTTTAAAATGAGTTAACCACCTAGTTTGTAACTATTGTTAATCAGCTATTATACGCATTTTTTTATAAAAAATTAAGGTTTCTTTGTCATTTTCGAATCTTTTATGACTTGTGGCTTATTATATATTGCAGATACAGTAATAGACCTTCAAGACAATTTTGTTAAGAGATATGGATATGATCAAAAGCTTATTCGATAGATATTAAATCACTGAACAAAATTGTCTTGAAGGTCTATTATTGTATCTGCAATATTTAATAAGCTATAAGTCATAAAAGATTCGAAAATGACAAAGAAACCTTAATTTTTTATAAACAAATGCGTATAATAGCTGATTAACAATAGTTACAAACTAGGCGGTTAACTCATTTTAAAGACTAATTAATCCTTTATAAAAACGATTTCAATATCCATTGTCGTATCTCAAATAGTTTAAAAGATATAAAGGTTAATAACTTAACAAAAGAAGGAGGCACTTTAATTTCTGTAGAGTGGCAAAATTGAAAATTCTATAAAAATTGGAAAACTTTTTTTTTTGAATTGGTTAAATACATGGTTGTTTTTAGTATTTTTTTCTATAAAAAAACGTATTAATACATTCGACCAATGTTTATTACAAATTGTTTATTAAATAAACAAATAAATTTTAAGCGAAAAAAAAATTTTTTTTTTACTTTGTAGAAAATTGCAAATAATAAATTTAGAAAAAAAATCTTTTGTTAATCTATTATTTATATAATGAAAAAAGTTAAAAAATAAAAAAAAAATTAAGAAAACATTTTTTTTTAAATAATAATTTGGCTACATTTAAAATAAAATAATTTATCTTGTATTCCAGAGCTTTTACTTTCAACGACAATAAAAAGTAGAATGTATTGTAGACATCTAAATTTTCATTTGCTTGCTGACCTGAGTTCGGTAGCAATTCAGCACATTTGCCTCTCTGTAGTCGATATTAGACTTTTACTTTAAAATACGATAAGACCAAATATGTAAAAAATCTCTTGACGTGTACATTAGACTTTTAGTTTATTAATGAAACGTATACAGTAAAAACATATCGGCTCATTTTCACTTTGTAATTGCCATTATTAACATTTTCCTCTCCATTTTCCACAGAAAGAAAATTTCGACCACAGAAAAGTCAATTCGTACAGTGTTTATTTTTTTTTTTTTTAGAAAATCAATGACTGGCATTTGTATAATTAACTCACCTCGGGGTAATCGTCGAGTGCAACTAAAAGGTCATCCTTTGCTAAACAAAATAAATCAGAGTACCCTAAAGACCGGACGTTAGCAGTTCTTCTGTTTCCTGTGCGATTTCCTGCTATATCCAATACACTTACTTCTCCAAAAACAGAGCCGGCTCCAAGGGTAGCGAGTACATTGTACCCATCATCAGCTACCACCTGCAAATATAAAAATTCGAAAATAAAAAATATTTATGACATTTAGTTTTGAGTTTATTTATAATGTCTTTATTGACTTGAAAATGCAGGTGTAAACCAGAGCTAGGCGTTATTCGAATATAAGAACTCGAAAAGGGTACTCGAGTACTTAATTTACTCGAGTATCTGTACTCATGAGTATTATCTTCAGGCGTACTCGAGTATACAGGGTGGCCCATTAGTGCGACAAAGTCCAATATCTTCTTTATTAGAAGAAACAAAAAATTTGTTAACAAAAAATTTAGACATCCTTAACCATCGCCTTCTAAAATTATTATGGAGTGTCAAATAATTGCAGGACGAACCAAACATCCTTCTTTTAAAATGGAACACCATATATTTTCACATATTTGATTTCAGTTTATTTTTCCGAGTTTTCCAATATAGGGTTTTACTAGTCTATACAGGGTATTTCAAAAGATACAGACATTTTTATGTCTGTATCGTTATGAAATGAACGCCCTGTATCTTTTTGAAGATAAGAAATTGCATTATTTTCTCATTATGAAAAATTGTACCATATGGTCTAATTTAGTCGAAATGAATTATTTTCTTAATTTGATATTATTTGTAAACAGGGTGAGGCAATACTCGGATCCACGAGTTTCTCAATTTTTTAAATGGAACACCTTATATTTTATATCAGCATTATAAAGGTTTTTCTATTGTTCTTTATGTTTCATTTAGCATTCCCTATACCTAAATTTGCAATTTGCTGAGATATTACGAGTTTAATTAGGAAAAACTGCATTTCATTAAACATATTCCAAATTATCACGTCAGCTATGGAGAAAATTAAATGTTTTCATCTGTTTAACTAGTATAGAAATAATAAAATACCAACATATATTAATTTAAATTTTAATGAATACATGTATTAGAAAATATTTTTATTTTATTTATTTATTCTGACAATTAAAAACGTCTCTTAAATAGGAACATACATGATTAACACTTTGATTAAAAATTATAATAACTGTTCGAAATGACTTCCTTCTGCATCTAGACAAATTCGAAGTCTATCTTCAAACGATCGGTCACATTTCTAAGCATATTAGCCTTCAAACGATCGGTCACATTTCTAAGCATATTAGCCTTAGTATTTTGAACTACATTATTTCTTATTTTAGTCTTCATATTATCTGTTGTAGTAAGAGGTACTTTATACACCTCATTTTTCACATAACCTCACAAGAAGAAGTCAATATTGGTCAGGTCGGGCGATCGAGCTGGCCAACTAAATGGTCCTCCTCTGCCTATCTATCTTTCTGGAAATTGATTATTGAGATGGTTGTGTATTAAAGCAGTGTAATGAACTGGAGCCCCATCGGCAAAAACCACATTTGGTTACGAATAATACGAGGTATATGTTGGAGTAATTGGGATAAATGATTCTGAAGAAAGTTTAAATAGACTAAACCATTAACACGCCTTTCAAAAAAATGTGACATGACTACATAATTCCGTATAATGCCACCCCAAACATTTAGTGATCATCTAGTTTAACTGTGACTTGTGGGTTGTCCGTAGCATAGTAATGAAAATTATGCCGATCCATTCCTATTATTATTCATCTCCAAAAAATACTAAATTACAAAAATCTCTGTGTTCATTAATTTTCCCCTGCACCCATTCACTAAATTGGATTCGCCTTTCAAAATCTTGGTCAATCAATATGATACGGTGCATACGGATATGATACGGGTGCATTTTATTCTTCGATAAAATCCTTTGAACTGAAGTTCGACTTGTGCCAATTTGTCTTGCTACATTTCTTGAATTAGTATGAGGATCTTTAATTACACAGGAGGACTTGTAACTCGTTTTCCACTATTAAAACAGTTTTTTACGTTGATTTTTTCAAACAAGACAGTTCGTGTGCGCTGGAACTTATGAAATACTTTCTCAAATGCCCTCTTGTTTGGCTGTCTCTGTTCTGGGAAGTTCTGTTTATAGATGGGGGTAGCAAGTAAACAATTTTTATCACTCTCACCTAGTACAAAAATCATATCAACCATTTCTTCTGGGGAGAAATTTATACTGGTGATATAAATGTATTTTTATCAAAAATAAGTAACACTGAAATGTACGCAGCAAATACCTTCTAAGAGAAATGTAAAATTATATGAATTGTTTGTTTATGTCAGAATCACAACCTTCTCGTATAATAATTTAATATCGAATTATAAGTTTAATGAAATGCAGTTTTTCCTAATAAAACTCGTAATATCTCAGAAAATTGCAAATTTAGGTATAGAGAATGCTGAATAAAACTTAAAGAACAATAAAAAGAACATTTATAATGCTGATATAAAATATAAGGTGTTCCATTTAAAAAAATTAAGAAATTTGTGTATCCGAGTATTGCCTCACCCTGTTTACAAATAATATCAAATTAAGATAATAATTTATTTCAACTAACTTAGACCATATAGTACAATTTTTCATAAAAAGAAAATAATGCAATTTCTTATCTTCAAAAATAATCATAACGATTTTAACATAAAAATGTCTGTATCTTTTGAAATACCCTGTATAGACCAGCAAAACCCTATATTGGAAAACTCATAAAAATAAGCTGAATCATAATATGTGAAAATATATAGGGTGTACCATTTAAAAAAAATGTATGCTTGGTTCGTCCTATAAGTATTTGACACCCTGTATTCTTCTTAATAATTTTAAAAGGTAACGGTTAAGGGTGCCTACATTTTTTGTTAACATGATTTTTTTCTGTTCCTTCTAATAAAAGAGATATTGGACTTTGTTGCACTAATGGGCCGCCCTGTATGTACTCAATACAATTTAAAATGTACTCATAGTACTCGAAAATGTACTTTAAATTGTACTTACAATAGCAGAATGCCGATACAGACTTTTTTTCATTGTCTGCAACCAAAAAAGGCGATTCAGTTAAACTGAATAATATATTTTAATTTTTGCGTTTTACATATTGGAATTTCTATTTTCTTTCTGCGTTTTTAATTTTCTTAGCTTTATTTAAATATTTACCTAAACAACGCAACAATTATTAACGGTGGTTTACTTAATTATATTTTAATAAATGGAGACGGAACAGTTTAGGGGCTGAATAGTAGGTTAAGTATGATCATTTTTATTTCAGCATTTGCGTTTGTGCGGGTAAACTTAGTAGGTTTGCATTATTTTATATTTTTAACATTTTATTATATTATAAGACGGTACTTCAGTACCCATATTGTACATAATACAAACGGACTCGAAAATTAGAGTACATTGAAGTAATGTACTCTTAATAAATAAGCTGGAATTACTTTTCAAATGTACTTGTATTCAAAAATGTATGATTACATTTGTGTAGTACTCGATCCAGCTCTGGTGTAAACGGGTAAATATTTATTTGGGAGAATTTTGAGTCAACTTTTAAATTTTTTTTCCTAAGCATTATTTTATTGTAACTTTATAAAGACACATGTCTTTATATTCTAAGTAACTTGTTTAATAAAATGTTCGCCTATCTCCTATGGAAAACCCATTTGCCTATGAAATCAATACATAACGTCAAAGTAGACAGATTTTCCTGCAATTTACACTTAGACGTAAATTTCTTAATGATATTTTGTATCCCTTTCAGAAAAGGTACTTTATTTGAGGCAAAAATTGTTTATGCTTAATTCCCATGCTTTATTTTGAAAAATCGAAAATATAAAAATTATATTATATGAATATAAAAAATAATTTCAGGTCATTACAATTCATTTTCAAGATAACACTCAGAAAATGATTTTTTATGTTTATATTTAAAAACAGAAATGAGCAGAGGACCCATGGAAACAAAAGAACGCTTATTACGCTCAGTTGCATGAGAAAAATTTATGTATTTATGGAGATGAACCACATTTTGTATTTTCTTACAGATATTAGAAATGGTGTAATTTTCTTATGTACTTTCACACCATAAAAGTTTTTTAAATACACTGATCAACAAATTTAATGGAACACTTTTTTTGGCGTGCATCATTTTTGAAACAAAAAGAGAGACGCAAATATCAACATCACTTAGCAAGACACAAACAACAAATATGCTCTACTTTAACGGTTTTATTAAGCTATAAAATGTGAGTTCACTTAAAATGTGATGGAAATTCTGTTACAACCGAGCTTTAGTAGCGCGTTTGCCTTCCGTTAGCATCAATTACAGCCTCGCATCGTCGAGGCATATTGCGAATACAATATCTTAACATATATTGTGGGAAATGCCTTCATTTTTCCAGAAGAACCTCAGGCAACTTCTAAAGTGTCCGAGGTGCAGCTGGACGAATTTTAATACACCTGCCGAATAAATCCCAAACTTGCTCGATGGGATTTAGATCTTGACTCACGGCTGGCCTCTGTATCACTTGGATTTCTTGTTCTCGGAGAAAGCGTCTTGTTAAATTTAAGGAATGAATCCTATAATTTTCCTGTTTCACGATTAATCAATGGCCAAAAGTATTCGCAAATAGTACAACATGCTCTTGAATAATTGTCTCAACATAAATTTGTGAATTGAGATGGTGGGGAACGACAACCAAGTCGGTGCGATCGTCTATATAGAGATGCCTCCCCAAACCATGACCGATCCTTCTCCAAATCTGCCCACTTCCTATATACACTGGGCAGTGTATCGCTCTGCAGTATAGCTGTATACTAGTACACAACTAGCACAGGCCTGCGAGATGTTAGATTGGGAGTAGATATTGACCGTTTTCTTTTTTAGGATAATGAAGCCCTGGGGCTTAACGCTCCAGTGAGCTCAGAGCTGCTCGTAAAAAGAACACTGGTTTAAGAGATCGAACCATCCAGTTTTTAATGTCATTCTGCATAATTCCCAAAATCAAAATAATCCAAACAAAAGATAAAAATTATTAGATGAGAGACTGCAATTTTACTATCGATATTTTTATTTGCATTTACCACCCTATACATTTTTTGCATGAAGCAGAAAGGTGTTAGCAAAATGATAATCTAAAAATATTCATAAAACCAACAATAAAACAAAATTAAAATAAATAACGAGCTAGCCTTCAGGTAATCCTCCTTACTAATATCTAGCTGATACTGCTTTCATCGTGGATTTATAAGCAAAAGCTTTCATGCTTGCGCATGAGTTAATATTATTTCTTTTGTTTCCCATTTTGTCGAAACCTTAATATATTTCTATAAAAACAAACGATTCTAACCTCAAACCATTTATAATGGCCTCAATCCCCCTAGCAATTTGCTGGGTCTCGAGAGGCAAGGGGAAAGTAAACTAAATGGGCATGAGGCCTTTGAGCACTATGCAAATAGAACAAAGGTTTTAAACCCTGAGAGAGCTTTGGACTACTCCCAACGATAAAAAGAAAGTGGCCATTGTAGCTCACTAGAGTAGAAATTCGACGGCGTGGATAAGAACTGACCCGTTTCTGGTACCTATGCCGCGCTGTACAGATAACAATGGGCTCGTTTGAAGATAGTTTGCCACATATCGCATAAATCGACCATCCTCAAACAAAGCAACAACTCTTGCGACAATATCACCTAAAGAACGCATTTTGGATTCATTCGCACCCACAAGTAGTGAAACTATCAAAACTAACGTTTATTGGCCTGGAATGGGTTGGAACCTTTTATGCGAAGATAACACTGACGTAGTTTTCCACGAAACATCAAAACACTATATACTGCACTTGACGCGCGTTTCGCCAACCAAGTTGGCATCATCTGTAGATGATTCAAACAGTTTTAATCACCTCCAGATGATGCTAACTTGGTTGGCGAAACGCGCGTCGAGTGCAGTATATAGTGTTTTGATGTTTCGTGGAAAACTACGTCAGTGTTAACGTTTATTGTGTCAAACAGCTGCGTTGATTGGTAAAGGATGTTTGTTTTGTGGTAAAAAATTAAATTTTTTTTACATTTAGGCATCTATAAAGCAAAATAGCAAAGAAATCACCGTAATTCTTTTTGCACCTTGTCAATAACAATCTAGACAAAAATATACCAAAAAACATCCTGTCAATCATTTTTTAAAAGGCTTTCAAAAAACGTGTTCCCTTAAATTTGTGGATCAGTGTAATTTAAAAGATAGTTTGCTTCTTGCCCTGTTCTGACATTAGAACACAAAAAAAGTTTTAAAAATTGAAAACTGAAAATTTAAAAATAGAAAAGAAGATTCCACTTACGCTAACCATCTCTTAGCAGAAAATAATAGTTTTAATGAGAATTTTGAGATTTTACATTTGCGAAATAAAGGATTAAAATTAACAGTATCATAATCTTTGCAAATTAATAAGCTGTTACAATTACATTCAATAATAATAACAATAATAAATGCCTTTATTGACAAATGGTAGTATAGTTACTTTGTCAGATATAAAATGTGGTTACAACCACATGGATATATTTCAATTTAAGGTAATACGCAGTTAAATTTGTCAGTTATATACATGGATTGAATTGCAATTTAAACCTTTAATTACATTCGATGCTCACCTGCAGCCTTCCTCTTTTTTACAATATACATCTCTTTGCCAACGTCACCTTTACGGCATATATAGTCTCCTGGGGAAAATACCTGAAACAAAATTGACATTTTAGAGCCAAACATAAATTTTCCAGGCATATAAGATTTATTTACATTTAGATAGCTGGATTTATTTAAAAGTATTTGGGGTATTATGGCTCACATATGTGATAGTTAAAATATACCCAACGAACGTGTCGTGCATTTCGCGATATTTAAAATTCTTTTAACAAATGATAACAATAATGGTTATAAAAAAGTTGAATCGTCGTGACGTCTTCAAATTCTATTGGATTGAAAGAAGGTATTTTTTACAGTTTTCTTAATCTTTTATTTATATATCAGGTATTTGAATTAAGAATTTAAAGAAAAATTTTAGAGACGTGCCAATGAAATAGAAAATAGTATCAAATATTGTTTACTAATTATTATTAAATGTAACATACTTTAATATTAAAATTAAATGGAACAAGTTAGAAAATGACAACAAATTACAATATAATATTCACACAACGGCATTCTTGGCCTAATTTGTTGAGCATCTCATCAACATTTATGTCTATATTATAATACATGTGCATAAGAGCCAAAGAGGTGAGTCTATTTTCCCCTATTGTATTTCGCAAGTACGTCTTTAATCTTCTCAAGGTAATGTAGCTCCTTTCCGGAGTTGTTACTAGTATTACTGCAACTATTCTAAGAAGCTCGTGTATGTTTGGAAATATCTCTTTATTACACCTATTCAACATATCGATAACTGACAATTTGGTGTCTGAAAATTCACATATTTGTCTTTTCCACACTAAATATTCAGCACGTACTTGTGCAGTGTTGATAAAAGCACCATTTTCAAGTAGGTGACCCTCATAAAATTTGACCAGTAGATCGAAATCGTTGATGTTTCCTAAGCTAGATATCAGATAGGAAAAGAAGGATAGAATATTTTTATGAAATAAAAGCCTATTCTGAATTTCTGTAATCATGGCATCCAAGAATGGGAGAAAGATAGAAATATGATAATATACGATTCGGGATCTGAGATATCTTCGTTGAACCGATTGACTTGTTCTTTATTTGTTTTTGGAATAATGATTAGTGTGTCATGTTTCTCACACATTGCTTTTGCTTTAGAAAAAAGTATCTCAAATTGAGCATCTGCATTTTTCTGATATCTAATAATTGATCTTGAAGCATCCCAGCATGTTTTACTGCGATAGCCAAATCTAAATCCTTGTTCTGTAGGTATCTACTTAATAAAATGTTGTTGCTAAATATGAATTCATTTACAACTAGGGAAACCATAAATTTCACATGCGGATGGAGTTCATCAATCCAGTGGCACCAGTCGACGCATCATGGTCAGTCCAGTTACTAATATCATTCATATCTTCGCATACAGCAACCAGAAGCTCAACGAAAATCATTATAGAATCATGCACCCATCTTGTGGGGCACAATTTCTTCAAATGCAATTTTTTTGATTTGGGACAAAATTCATCGATCTTCTTTGATAAAACTTCCTGTCTCTTTGAGGTATGGAGGATTGAACATGTTTTTTCAATTATCCCAAAGCAATTTCTGATATCTTGAACTTGGCAAGAATCCAAAATTGCAAGATTCAAGCAGTGTGACATACAATGCACATAAATGGCTTTAGGTTGATGTTTGGCAATAAGAGCTTGCGTTCCTTTAAACTCTCCGCTCATAACACGAGCGTCATCGTATCCTCTTAGATATTTTTAGTCCAGACCCAGGTCTTTCATAGTTTTCAAAATTGCTACTAAAATATTTTGTGCAGTTGTAGAAGTAAGAGGCACAAAACACTAAAAACTTTCACAAATCGTCATTTGCTCGTGATCAAAATACCTGAAACAGGAAGACATTTGCTCAATAGTTGCAACATCAGTTGTTTCATCAACCAAGACTGCAAAATACTTCGATTTTTTTTCTTGTTCTATTACTTTCGCTGGTATCAGATAACCGCAGGTTTCAAAAATTTCGTTTTGAATCACAAAACTTGTATATAATGCATTTTTCCTTACAATTCGTAGATGATCTTCCAGAGTTTTGTCTAAAGATTGAATAGTGAATCTTAAGAGGGCCCTAAATTCTTTTCATTTTCGGAGGGTAAGTTATCTAAATCAATTGGCCCATGATCCCTATGCCCAAGTAATGCCAAACTTTGTTCTCCACACAATATTATAATTTTTATTATTGACTTCAATTGCTCTCGATAAATAAAACATCCACAGATTTTTGTTTGTTGTCGTGTATTTGCCTTAAATTGGTGTAATGCAAAAACGAAGTTTTGTGATACTTAAGGCATTATGATTATTGAAATATTGTATGGCGGGTTTCCATTTCTTAAATCCTTCTTGCACCAAATAGCCCACAGGCTGTGAGGACGTGCGTCTAACAGAATACGAAGAAAAAAACACAATATTTGCAGTATGCGTCCTCTACTTTAGAGTACGCCAGCCAGGGATACTTTCTGAACCATGCGTAATGAAATTTTCTGGAGAACTTTTCACTTGAAGCGTTACTTTAAGGGAACTCGTAATTTCCTGTTGGCTTCCATGTAAGGGCCAACAACTCCAAATAATTTGAACTTGTTCCAAGTGTATTTTTCAGTAGCACGATGTCGTTGTCATCTATACTGAAATTTTAAGGGCACAAGGGACTATCCTCATTATTAGTACTACGACTACTGCAGGAAAAGGAACTAGGTATGGCTTATGCTATTACCCATCATCGAAACACAGCTTTCTACTACCAAGAAACTACTAGACCTACTATCACCACCTCTATTCTCTACTACCTCGCCTACACTATTTTTGTTTTTGGCGTGATAAAAATTGTATTTTTGGTTTCATTGTGTAAAGAGCAACTTGTTGTGCCATGCGTAGTCCCTGGTGGCGAGGTGTCATTAAAATTTTTATATCGTTTTATTTTAGTATTTACTACATTTTATGTTTTTGCCGTACATGTTGTCTCATGATTAAATTATTTCTGAATTTTATTAGTTCTCTCATCATTTTATTTAGCATATTTAAACCTCTTGAAAGACAAGCTAAGCTCTATGTCCTGGTCATCTATGCGGGGGTCATGACAATATATTCTATGCTATGCAAACGATCTCTCGCATAGCCAGATCAAATGAGCTAAGTTAGAGCAAGTCCAATTAAAATTAACAAATTGGTTTAGGACAGATAATAATTATTAAGCATAAATATTAAGAAGATTCAAAAACTAAATTTATATTCCTCGAGCTTGGCTTTTGATATCATTTCGTTTGTGAAAGCACTGGATGTACATATTCAGAACCAAAAGCACAATAAACTGCTTATCATTATCATAACCTATTACTTGGCTCTTTGGTTGTTTTCTTGTAATATAGTTAATATTTATGCTGAAAAATGATATATTCTTTGTTTATTTTTATTCTCCTGGACAAACCGTTTCTTCACTATAGCTATCCCCCCTGATGGAATAAAGTGGTATTCCTACAAGACAGAACGACACAAGCAATTTGCTAGGGCTGAATTCTTGGAATTTAAATAGATTATGTGCTCAATTAGTTAGGGAAGTATTTGAATTAGGTCAGCACCAGGGCATAGTTACTGTAAGTTCAAAACTGTCATCTCTTTTTTAGAATATACGAGTTTGCATAATATATGCAAACGCATGCACGATTTTCAGCGCAGTTTGCTTTACTCTCCATGCAGTGTTTGTTAGGCTATTATTTGTCTCATGTATTATTCAAATGATGGATACGTTATAAGCTCAGGTGTGTTGTTTAGAATTTTTGTTATATTATATATAAGAACTCACCTCCTTGTTTAATTTTGGTTTCAGCTTGGATATTGAGTTACATGGAAAATTAAAGACTCAATATTTGTAGCTTGAATTTCACAATTCGGTTCATTAGAGAATAAGTGAACGATTAAAATATTGGTAAGAAATTCGTCGAGGAACTTTCCAATTATTTACATAATTCTTAGAATTATCATCTGGTTATTATTAGTTCGTTGTTATTTCATGTTATTTCAGAGGTTAGATACTTGGTAGCATTAAGGTTGGCTACTTCAACGTCGTAATTGGAGTATTACAGGTAAAGTTTGAAGATTTTGAAATTAGTTTACAGCAACAAAGTTACTGGGAGAGTTAATCGTAAAGTATAGTTTCTAATTTACGAATGAACAAACATCTTAGTTTCCTCACAAAGGGTTTATTAGGTTTAAAAACTTTTCAAAATAATTTTCACACCCATATATAATTTGAATTCGATTCTGGTTGTCTTTTACATTATTTTTACAATTAATTCTTTCAGAAACATGTGTCCATTTAATTTTTCTAACAAGAATTATTTCAGATTCTTAATACATCATGACTTTTATTTTGTGCCAGGCACCTTCGTCATTTTCGATAATGATGGCACTATGAATGGTTTGTTCTGCAGTAGTTCAGAATATCTGTGACTTCGTAGTCGAGTGGTAAGGACACTTGGGTGTCTCCCTGTAGTTTCGGGTTCGATCCTCGGTCGAGGAGCTAGAGTTTTGTCTAAACCAGAAATTAATCCTAGCGTACTCGGACATTGGGTGTGTGTTCATTATCTCCAAATGTATATATATAGCCCTCTTCCGCACAAAGTACCTTGAGGTATAATTCAGGGATACAGGGAGCTGGTTGTATTACCTGTGGTGTTTAATTTAATAATTTAATTTAGACATAATTTAATTTAATTTAGGTACAGGGTTATTTATAAATTACCCACCCCTTATCATCGTTATTATTGCCTATAGAAAAAAGTTTTAAATAAAACTTGTGTGGTTATGACTGAATTTTGTTAAAACGGTATCTAAAGTACAGTAGCGGGCAGATTTCAGGGGGGTAAATAAAAAATAATATATTTTTTTAAATGGGAATGATCCTTTGTTCCTGATTTCAAAAATATACCATATATTACCACTACCATATATCATTTTTGAGTTATTAAACGTCGAGTACTTAGTTAAACTAATTACTGTAAATATGGAAAAGTTAACATTATTAAAGTGAGCTATGAAAGTGACAACTATTGTGTTTGATAAGTGACATTTCTTTAATGAAATAATCAAAATGGTTTACAGTGAGGAAGAAAAAACCAAATATTTATTTGTTACATACAAAATAACAAAAATAAACGTGCAGCAAAAAGAGCGTCAGGGTGTTGTATCCCAATCGTCCAACATCATCAAAAATACGTTGAAAAATATTTACCGAAAGGTGAATAATACCTCCAGTTTTAGTAGAAAAAAGCGTGTAGTTTAAGCAAACCAGGAAGAACAGCTAGATGTACTACTTCATTTTGAAGGTAAGCCCATTCATATTTATTCGCGAATAGACTTTTTTGAAATATTGTATTATTTTTTAGAAAATTCTGAATGTAGCATAAATAATGCAGTCGATCGATTAGGTAAAAGTTATTCCAAAATCCAACGTACGGTAAAAAATAACACCTACAGACCATATAAAATTTTATCCGTACAAGTTTTAACAGAGGCTCATAAAAGGAAAAGGCTGGACTTTTGCCACGAGATGATTCAAAAGTTGGAAGAAGATCCCAATTTTTTTTTTTTAAATATTATGGACTGATGAATCATCCTTCTCTACGGCAGGAGTTTTTAATAGGAAAAATCCAAGGTCGTGGGAAAATAAGCACAACAGAAAAAGATTGGTAAAACAAATAAAAAAATAATAATAATAATAATAATAATAATAATAAATTGCCTTTATTTACAGCGTAGTTCAGCTAAAGCTGTTCTACCACTAAACTGTACATACTACATTGAGAAAAAAAGAAGTAGAAAAACACATGCAATTAATTGATTATATATAAAAATAACTGAACACCAGAATCATCATTTGAATACCACTTTCCTTACCTATTTCAATACTGGTTCTAACACTTGTTCAAAATGAAAGACGATATAAAAAAGCATAAATACATATAAAGATTAAGATTTGGCATTATGAGGTGGGCGTTTGAAGCAGCATTTTTTTAAAGCGAAACTTAAAAGTACATTTAGATAGATCCTTTATTTCATCAGGGGTATGGTTGTATATTGACGCAGCAGCATACCTAAATGATCTTTGGTAAATTGAGGTTCTATGTGCAGGTATTCTAAGTCTATAATTAAATCTAGTATCACGACTATGTACTGAGAAATTTGATATTAGTAAGTCAAAGAGATATGTAGGACATCGGTTGTGTATTACAGAATGGACAAGACTTGCAAGATGCAACCTGGTCCTTTCCTTCATTTTCAGCCAGTTTAACTCTCTAATTTTACAAGACACATGGTCACTCCTCCTCAGACCAAATATGAATCTAACACATGCATTCTGAAGTTTCTGAATTCGCATGGAAGTAATTTGATCTAAACACGGCGTGTAGACAACATCACAGTAATTAAATAATGATAGTACCAAACTATCACATAGCATCCTCCGTAAACTAGTGTTCAACAAGAAACGATTAGCATACAAACATCTTAAACTACAATAGGCCTTGCGTATTACCGTAGCGACATATTCTTTGAACCGAAGATCCTCGTCTAAAAGCAGACCCAAGTTTTTATAAGTACTAACTATTGGCAGGCGTGAACCATTTATTTTGACCTCGATATCATTGAGATGTGTGATTTTTAATTTTTTTCGGACAAAATACCATCACATAACTCTTATTTGGGTTTACTTTCAGACAGTGATCTTGAGACAATGAAATAAGTTGTTGCAGCTCATCATTTATCATATTAATTGACGGAATTACATCATGAGCACTTATGTGTTTGTAGATTTGGAAGTCATCTGCATATGCATGGTGTTTACAATACATTAGCGTTTTAGAGAAATCAGCCGTATAGAGCAAATAAAACAGAGGTCCCAAAATAGATCCTTGAGCGATACCTTTATTAATTATTTTCGAATCTGAAGTGTTACCTTCAAGGGATACTTTTTGGGATCGATTACTTAAATCAAAACCAAAATATAAGAATTTACTGCACAGTAGCTTATAATTTAAGGTGTCGAATGCTTTGCTGTAGTCAATCATTACAAGAACAGTCAATTCAGATTTGTCCCAAGCTGAAAAAATATCACTGGTGACTTTTGTTAAAGCGGTAGTTGTACTGTGATGTTGTCTAAATCCGGATTGTGACACGGGAATTAGATCACATTGGTCGGTGTACTCTCTTATTTGATAGGAAATAGCTTTTTCGAGTATTTTAGAGGGAAGGGGTAAGACGCTAATTGGCCTTAGATCGTTGAAAGATATAGGATTTTTTATTTTTGCTACAGGGCGTACAATAGCCTCTTTCCAAATTTGCGGAAAAACACCACTGGTAAGAGAAAAATTTGTTATGTGTCGCAAGTAAGGAGTTAAAAAAGGTATGCACAGTTTGAGCATATGTAAGGAGATACCATCTGCACCTACTGCATTTGACTTTATAGAGTTAATTATTTTTTCAATGTCCTCATCCGTTACGGTTGTAAATTTAAATTTTGGTTTACCAATAATATTTGCATGTAAATTATTATCATAAAAAAGAATTATATCATCATTAACAGAAAGTGTATTTATATTCAAAAAATGTTCATTTAAATCATTTGCTTTTTGTAAATGTTTAGGGATATCAAAGCCACGTCTTTTCTGTGCAATATTGAGAGTTTGTAAAGTATTCCATAATTCTTTGCTATTATTATTCTTATTTACGTATTCTATGTGTGCTCTTTTTTCTGCCCTTATGCAAGTGGTGGTGAAGTTCCGCAAATTTTTGTAAGCCTGCCAGTCTCCTGGTAGTTCAGATCTTTTGTACTTGCAGGACATTTATCTCGTTCTTTCATCATCATTCTAAGAGGGTACGTCAACCAAGGCGCTTTAGGTTTGGTAACCCGAATTGTCCTAAAAGGAGCATGTATGTCAAATAATGTTATTAAGGACTTTGTAAAATATGCCACCTTTTCGTTTACATCTGTAAAATAATAAATTTGATCCCAGTCAGTGTTTCATAAAGAAAGCATGAATTCATTATAATCAAAGGAATTAAAATCTCTACGTGTGAGAAATTTAGCAATATGTTCATTAGACGGAAAATTTAGTTGACCAAAAATCAGACAGTGGTCGGTTATACCATGCAAGTCATAAGTCCCCACAGAGCTTACCAGTTCAACGTCGCTCACCAGAATAATATCTATTAGACTAGAACCTGTACCTGCAATTCTCGTTGGCTCGTTAACAATTTGTGTAAGCCCATAGGCACTGATTAAGTTAATAAAATCTTTGGTGTATAGGTTATTAGCATCCAACATGTTTATATTTACATCCCCAGCGCAAATAACTTCGTCTACCACAGGTATGATACTTGATAAAGCATTTTCCAGTAGATTAAAAAATTCAGCTATGATACCATTTGGTGCCCTATAAACCACACCAAGTCCAACGTCTTTACCTGAAAATTTAATGATTAACCATAGTTGTTCCAAATTTTGATTACATGTAAATATATTATCATCTAGAATCTTAAAGTTTAAGTTGTTTTTAATAAAAAATCCTACTCCGCCCCCTCTGCAAAATGTTCTATCCTTCCTTACAAATTTATATTTAGGAATAGCAAAAAAAATCTGAGTCATCCCTATCGTTTAACCAAGTCTCGGATAAAAATACAATTGAATAATCATTTGACTGAATTTCAATTTTTAATTGATCAAATCCTGTATGTAATGATCTTATATTTACATGAGCGATTTTTATATCATCCTTCATCCCGAAAGCATAAAAAAGAAGGGAAAAAGTAAATAAAAAAAGTGATAAAAAATACTCTCCTAACTAAACACTTATATCTATAAATCTATTTTTTTTTTATAAACTGTTATCGCAATCGTATACAAAAATACATAGCTGTGTTATTGTGATTGATAAGGAATCTAGCAAGAATTGTAAATAATAATCACAGAGAAATACTCCTGTTCAAATTTTTACAACAATATATAATGTATTTATAAGACAGAATCTAAATAAAACATATACCTATCTATTGACTATAAGAAACAATGATTTTAAGTCCCCTAAAAAAAGAAGAAAAAAAAAAGAAAAAAAAAAAAAACCAGAAATCAGAATGCATATAAGGGACGCTAAATCAGCACAACAACAGTATAGTTATACAATATACATACAGTTCAACTAATCTAATAATATGCAATAAATCATAATTTCATAATGCATGTCCTTGCGAAGGTTTCCTTTGAAATACGGTAGGTCTGCCATCAAAAACAAAAATTTTACCATCCCGTGTCCACGTTCCTTTAGGACCATACTTCTCTAAAGCCGTTTTATACCAGTTTAATCTATTTCTCGTGAGATCCTCTCTTATAGTTTGCCCAGTACCTTTTAATTTTTTTCTTATTTTTATAAATTTCATCTTTCAGTTTATATGAAGTTAGTTTCAGAAATACCGCTCTGGTTTTGCCTTTGTTTTCGATATCTTTGCCAACACGGTGACATCTCTCAATATCAGATGGTAATAAAGTTACACCTACATGCCTTTTGCAGAAATCTATCACAATTTGTTCAGTAGAAACTCCACCTGTTTTGTCTTCGGTTTGTGTCTCTGCTAAACCAAAAATGCGTAAGTTTTTCTCCTTGAATACTGTTCAATATTATCAATTTTTCATCATGTTTTTGTTCCAATGCAACGATTTTGTTCTTTAACCTTATGTTTTCATCTTGCAATTTTGTTAACCCATCTTTAATTACAGTTAATTCAGTTTCTAAATTTTTACATACTGTATCTGTTATGGACTTACATATTAGAGTAATCACTTCAGGTTTAGCCAAAGCGGCCTTTAAAACCTCTTCTACATCGGTTTGCAGTTGTCTACTAACCACCATATTTACCAATGATGATAACAGACTATTCACTTTTTATACAAAATTAAATACACTATGCACTTTATATATAACTATTTAACACTATTCGTAATCAGACATGCTTATATATCAGGAATAATAACTTGTTTCACACAGCTAAGTTTCATGCAACTACACTCTTGCCGCCATACTGCATACATCAATCAGGAAGAAAAACTATTAGCGTTTGGTGTGGAATTTTCAGAAACAAAATTTTTGGCCTATATTTTATGATTATACTTTAACTGGAGTTACCTATTTGGAAATAATTATCCCAGAAGCAGAAAATATTCTTTTGCAGAATTTTCCGGAAGCCGAACTTGATAATATGATTTGGATGCAGGATGGGGCAACTCCGTATAGTGGCCTACCCGTTCGAGATCATTTGAATAATGTATTCCCAATATGGATGGGGAATAATGGACCTATTAAATGGCCACCTACAGTCCAGAATTGACCCCTATGGATTAATTTTTTTGGGGATTTCTAAGACACATTGTCAATAATAATAATAATAGTATTCAAGTTATTAAAGACAGGATTCGACTTAAAATAAACAATCTGAATGTAAATAATGAAGCCATTTCCGGTGCAATTATAAATATAAGACGTTATCAATTATGCATTGACAATAATGGTGGACACATCGAACATCTTTTATGAGTTATCATTTATTTATATTTAAATTTCCTAAATAAATCTTTGTTATCTATTTTGTACACATATTTGGTTTTTTCTTCCTCACTGTAAACCATTTTGATTAGTTCATTAAATAAATGTCACTTATCAAACATAATAGTTGTCATTTTCATAGCTCACTTTAATAATGTTAACTTTTCCATATTTACAGTAACTAGTATAACTAAGATATGCGACGTTAATAACTCAAAAACAGGTAAGGGTAACATATGGTACATTTTTGAAAGCAGGAACAAAGGATTATTCCAAAAATTTAATAATATATAGAGTATCCCATTTAAAAAAATATATTATTTTTTGTATACACTGAAATCTGCACGCTACTGTACTTTTGATAACATTTTAACAAAATTCAGTCATAACCACACAACTTTTATTTACATTTTTTTTTCTATAGGCAATAATAACGATGATAAGGGGTAGGTAATTTATAATGAATGACCCTGTACGTAGTAGTAAAATTTTCTTCCTTGCTATCTTACACCAATATTATGTAGATTGGTTTTTGTAATACATTAACTTTATTTCTTATTTTTTAAAGGTGTTTTTTTTTTAATGGTGGTTTATATTTTTTTAAACAATTTTATATCAACTTTCTTAGTTACTTTAGGGGTAATATGAGTATGCCAAATCTCAACTGTCTAGCTCTCTTTTTCGTAAATATAGAGTTTTTAACCCCTGTTTCTCACCCTCACACGGGTTTTGAATTATTTCTATCTCCTGAGGGATAACGTCTATGAGCGTAATTTATCTCAACTCATAGCTTTATTCGCACTAGATACAATGATTCTACCACTATTTCACCCTGTGGACAAAATTTATTGGGTTTCAGATTTTCCGTTTGCTTTTAAAGAAATAGCTATGCGTGCGCTAAAGCCAAATTTCAACTGTCTAAATCTTGAATGAAGATATAAAGATTTTACCCAAATTTACTCACCCCTAGACAAAATGTGGCAGGTTTTTAATTTTTGCCGTCACTATAATAACGTTTTAAGTGTGCCATATGTCAGATATCTAACTATATTGTCTAACTCTATTGGTAGTGGATATTTTTCGGGTTTTTCATGGTTCCTTCTGCTACAGAGGTAATAGCTATGCGTCTGCCGATTGCCAACTGACTGAGTCTTGGAAAGTAATATAGAATCCTCACCCTTATTTTCCAGTCCTGAGCCAATATTGAATTTTTTTTTGCTACGAGTGTAATATCTGTAACTGTGCCAAATATATTCTAATTTTGTTGGACTAATTTTCTACTTTTAGGGTATAAATATTTCTTGTAAGTAAGGAGGGAAGAAAAAAATTAACGATTTTAATAGCCTGTAACCTCACTAGAAAGATACTGAATAATATATAAAAGGTCTCGTTAGAATCGGTTCGGCCGTTTTAAATTGTTATGAAAACAAAGATACAAATAAACCACAAACAAATATACAGATCGATTTGAAAACTTCTTTTTTTTCGGTGGGTTAAAAAATAAATTTTCTACAGAACATTTTAATCCTGAAGTGGGTTCGAACCTTTGATGTGAAACTAACAATGACGTAGTTTTCCTCAAAACACTATATACTGCACTCGACACGCGTTTCGCCAACCAAGTTGGCAACATCTGGAGATGACTAAACTAACCTTATGCTAACAATGTATCCTATTCATACTTAAACTATTGTTACGGTTCGGTGAACCGTGACTTACTAATCAATAAGGCGGATTATATGGGAACGGCCCTCTGTCTCTATTTATATTATTTTTACATTTTATAATTTCCAAGGTTTCAAATGCATCCAGTTGTTTAGTATTTGTTCCTAAATAATCTTAAATTGCTACTATCTATTTTATGATTGTTCTCAAAGACATAATGGGTAACTCTTTGTCGCCATTCATGAACATATTTGAAACAGAAGCAAAAGAAGAAATCGAGTATTCCCCCAAGGTTAGGCTTAGGTATGTGGATGATATTTTTGCAGTGTTTGATACTAAACTCGTTGATATTGACAACTTTGTTTCGCGTCAGTCGGATATTTACGAAATTAGTTGTAAGCACTGTAATCAAAAGTATATTGGACAAACCAGACGAATAATTCAAACTATATTCAAGGAACATATCGCTCTTCTCAAATGTGATAGAATAGATAAGTAAGGTGCTGCTCAACATACGTTTGAGTACAACCATAAAATAGATAGCAATTTAAGATTAATTAGGAATGCAACAAATACTAGATAGCTGGATGTATTTGAAAGCTTGGAAATTACAAATTGTAAAAATAGTATGAGTAGTGACAGAAGCTCAATATCATATAGTCTACTCTATTGGTTAGTGAGTCACGGTGTGCCGTAATAAGAGTTTGGGTATAAATAGGATACATTGTTAGCATAAGATTATTTTTAATCATTCCCGGATTATGCCACCTTTGTTGGCGAAACGCGCATCGATTGCAGTATATGGTAATTTGGTGTTTTGTGGAAAACCACGTCAGTGTTAGAACATTTAAAAAAAAATCGAGATTTCTTTTTAAATACTATGTAGATAATACATTTTAAAGAGAAGCCTTGATATACGGTGACATTAAGGTTAAATGTTAGCTTGGCGAAACATCCAAAGAATATTTGCGATCCTGCATTTAAGGATAACACAATTGGAAATTTCCACAAATACATATGCATGAAAATAAAGCACTTATAAAAGAAACATATGTTTTGTCATGCTAAATAAAACTTCGTACCTGCAGTCTCAACTTGAGTACGAGCGCTTCAAGCAGTCCTGGTTCGCAATCCTGAAATATTCTCACTTTCCGCAAAGTGTCCAAGTGTACCCTAATGGCAATCTCCGCTTTGAGTTTATCCGGGAGAGCCGAGAGCACACGTTCTTCATCCAAAGCCCCACTTTCGGCCCAAGTGTAGGCAAACCACCGGATGACACGGGCTTCCAATTCCCTCCCAACTTTCCTGAAGGCCATGTATTGTTTTACGCCGTCCATCCTGTTCTGGAAGTCCACACGTGCCACGTTCATGTTAGATATCATTGAGCCGATGTTTCCTGAAAGAAAATAGAGATATGTATGGAAATACTTGACACAAGTATAATAAAACAATAAAAAAAATCATGCCTCAGCTGAAATGAAGAATTAATATAATATGAACCTTGTATATAATACAGAGCTGTCCATAAACCGTGAAAATCATTGTTGTACCATTATTTTTGTATCTACAGCTGTAATTATTAGTGATTTTACCCAGAAGCGGAATCACGTACAATTGCGTTGCGCCCTAGACACAATTATCTACAGTGCCTCATTAATAAATAATTTTTTTTCTGTCATTTATATTTATATACATATAAACATATTTATTTCCTGTTTATTTTTGATACTCTTTGTTACTCTTTAATTATATTATAGCAGGGGGCTTATACCGGTGTTGGGTTCCCCCCACCACATTTGTGGTGGGAGGTAATTAGAGTAATGAGTAATTACAGTGGTGGTGGGTAATTAGAGTACTTAGAGGGGTTGAGGGTAATTAGAGTAATGAATACTTAGAGTGGTGGAGGGTAATTGTAGTAATGAGTAATTTAGTGGTGGGCAATTACAGTAATAAGTACTTAGAGTGGTGAAGGATAATTGTAGTAGTGAGTATTTAGAGTGGTGGAGGTATGTAGTAATGAGTACTTAGAGTTGTGGAGTGTAATTGTAGTAATGAGTACTTAGAGTGGTGGGTAATTAGAGTAATGAGTACTTAGTGGTGGAGGGTAATTGTAGCAATGAGTACTTAGAGTGGTGGGTAATTGTAACAATGAGTACTTAGAGTTGTGGAAGGTAATTGTAGTAATGAATACTTAGGGTGGTGGGCAATTATAGTAATGCGTACTTAGAGTAGTGGAGGATAATTGTAATAATGAGTACTTAGCGTGGTGAGTACGTAGAATCATGATGGGTAATTCGAGTGGCGAGGTATAATTAACCAGTAATCTTTAGGTGGTGGGGTTTATGAGGATGTTCATAAGTTATACATACAGGAAGTAATATCCTGCTTGAAATACACTTTTTCAAAGGCAAGAAGTGAAAGCGCTTTTCAGTATATTGATGAAGCTACGGCAAAATTCAAGGGAAGAAGTGGGCTAAAACAATATCTTCCCTTGAAACCCACTAAGAGAGGAATCAAAGTGTGGGGGCGAAGTGAATCTGCTACTGAATATACATATGATGTCAACATATATTGTGGAAAGATGAAAATATAGACACGGAATTGACTTTTGGAGAAAGTGTTATCACAGAATTTTCAAAAACTATTAGAGATTCAGGTGTAAGCTTATGTTTTGCTAGGTTCTTTACATCAACACATCTAATAAATGAAACTCCATCTACATCAGAGGGCAAGAAACTTACCCTTATTTTTGTGTCGGCAAGAATTTTTTTTAATACGTTAAATGAGTTTTTATTTCGTATCTGTAAAATAAATTAAAAAAAAAACATATATAGGTATATAGACATATTATTTGTACAAACTATTTAACATTGTTAAACATATTATTTGCTGTTTGTAATAACCTATTTGTTTTTATTCTATTAATGAAGTCTTTTCAACTATTTCAGTATACATGTGTATAATTACAATTTCAATTTCAAAAACAAAGCTGGTCATCAACGGTATTTCAAAGTTCAATTAATTGAGTTGTTGATAATTAAATGTGTATACACCAGAGACAGAGTGAAGCGTAGGTGTATATTTAGGGATGTTCTCAATATAAGATGATAATTATTGAAAAACTTACCACCGTTTTCAACAAAGAGGACTTACCGAACTTTAGGAAAAGTTACTGAACTTCATTTATAACTGTTTCAAACTTTCATCTATTATCTATAATATTTAAATAATACAGGGTGTTTCAGGATTACTTGGACAAACTTAAAATCTGAATTTACAATCCCGATATAAGAAAAAAATTTCCTATAGAGGTATGTCAGGAAATGTTTTGTTCAAGAGTTACGCCCCTCCAAAGATGGAGGTTAAAACTAAATTTTTAATTTTTTCTACATTTGGAAAAATATAAAAACAATTTAATTTAGTAAAGATTTTCTATTAACAGGAACGCTTTTAAAGAATATTTTTTCAATCATCCCTTATCGGTAAAATGGGTGAAATCAGTAACTCCCATTTTATTTATTTTTTATTCGAACGGACCCGAATTTTATCACATAAAAATGTAGGTTGGAAAACTAGATTCAGAAACTCTTTTGCTTCTTATTATTTTCATCGAACTAATAGTTTGTATTAACAACAAATATAGATTAACTACAAAAATCATTTGTATTTTATAGTAATCGAATAATATTAAATTGAAATTTTGTAAGATCGGTAACGATAGAAAAATCTTTAAAATTATTTACCTCGATAACGGTAACAAATCGGATATATTTTTATATAAACTTTTTTTGCATAGAATAACTGTCTCAACTAGCTGTTTGCGTTTGGTATACTCTATATGAAACTGTATGTGGATATCATATAAACAATACTAATAAATAATGTAGAGTTTAAAGCTACACGTATTTTGTAAAAGCTATAAAACACTGAGAACCGAGAAGTTAGGGAAATATTTTACTATTTTGTTGTTTTATATTGGTTGCCAATTCAATCTTAGAAACAGTATTCAATGGTAGTAAGATCAAAGAAGCAAAAAGATATACTAAAAGAAATAGCATTCATACTATACTTAAAAAAATATTCCTAATACACATATTTGTATATACTTCACATCTGGCTTCGCCCAACCTAACAATTGCCCCGTCGCCACCGTACGCGGGGATGCTACTTGGGCGAGATGTTGGTCGTCATATCTTAGTTCTAACGCTGCCTCCAAAATGCTAAAGTTTTGTTGCTGTGCGGCAGGAATTGTTTGGAGCAGGTCTAATGCTTGGCCCCTTAGTGCTAATAACAATGCTGTTGCCTTTTCCTCATCATTCCAGTTATTTGAACGTGCAGCTGCCTCAAATTATCTTTTATAAGTTGACCATGAACTTTGACCGTCGAAGGAAGGTGGTTGTAACCTAGCACCAGACGACAGTACTAACTGGCCACCCTTCTCTCTTAATTGTTGTTTGAGTCGAGCTACCTCTTCCTTAACGTCAGTTATTTCTCCTTCAAACTTTCCTCTAAATTCACTTACTTCTTCTTTAACTTCACTAACTTGTCCTTCGACTTCACAGACTTTCCCTGCTACTTCAGTGACTTTTTTGATAACATCTTTAAATTTTTCAGCGAAGGAGAAAATAGCTGCCTGCTGTTCATCTAGGCTTCTTTTGAAATCTTCTCTTTCCTCGACTCTCCTCTTTTCTTGATCTTTAAACATTTTTCTTAATTCATCCTGACGTTTTCTTTCTTGTTCTTCTTTTTCTTCCTGTCGTCTTATTTCCAGGCCTTCCATCATTTTTATCAAGTCTTCTTCTTCCTGGCGTTACTTTTTCTGTTCTTCTTTTTATTCCTGTTCTTTCTTGATCTTGCCTAATCTTCCTTTGTTCTTCCATTTGTTGCACCAATGCTGCAAGTAAGTCTTGTGTTTGTTTCTCCGCCATGCTTCTTGTTGTTGGCATTAACTCACGACACGTAAATCAGTTCAAAATAAAGTTTATTACACTATAAAATCCGCAAAATGTTGATATCACGTATATTTTAATAATGGAATGTTCCAGAAAAATCTCGAAACAGCACTAGAAAGTCTTATTTAGAGTCTATACCTCTTTTGTGTTGACAAAATTCACTTATCTCCACTAATTGTCCAATGGAATGTTCAAGAATTTTCACGAAATATCACTAATAAATCTTGTTTTGAGTCTATAACACGTTTCCGTTAACACAGTTTACGTATCTTCTGTAGTTTCCAAATCGAATGTTCTAGAATTGTCACTAAAAGTCACTTATAGTCTTGTTTTTAAGTCTAAAACACGTTCCCGTCGACACAATTCACGTATCTCCTGTAGTTTCCAAATAGAATGTTCTAGAATTTTTCCCGAAATTGCACTAGTAGTCCTTTTTTTTTCAGTCTACAACACGTTATTACTAGCGGCACTTGCGTATTTGCAGCTATTTTTAAATCGAATGTTCTAGAAACTTCTCGAAAATCCACTTTAAAGTCACTATTCAGTCCAGAAATAGCCCTCAAACACTGTCCAGTAGTTTAATTCTTCGCGTCACCACAAATACCTGAGAAGAACACTGTAGAATCTTTCCGAATATTCCAGAAATTTCTCTTCCAATCCACTTCCGACACCAAATTGTTACGTGTTTGCTATCCACACAAACACCTCTACTCGTAGATTCGTTGATTGAAAGTCCAGGTAACACTTATTCACTACTTTATTTACTAATTAACAATTAACAACAATAGATTAATTACTGTCTTAACTATAATTACACTTGAACACTTATAAGTCTCTTTCTTATTTTTTCTTTACTCGCTTACGTTCAACATAAGATTGAGAGTCGGCCCACCGTGTGTCTTATTTATACATCCATTCATACGATCTAGAGCAGTCCAGAATATTCCCAGCCGTTAGCGTACAATTCCAGTATCATCTAACCAGTCTACACAGTCCAGTGGCGTAACAGTAATTTCTATCCCAACGGCCCGAAATTTAACTATTACATTAGCAAGATCACCAGATGCTAAACATTTGACTTTCGAATTATCGACATCTAAAACATCATGATATTGTTCAATTTTTATTTTTTGTAAATATACGGAAACTGGTCAAAAATATATATATTTTAACACAACCAAGTTCCCTCATCTGAATTAGTCCAACGTTTGACACAATTATTTTCTCATAAAAAGGCACCATTTTAGGTAGTAAGGTTAAAAAGTTTCAAAAGTCAAACGTTGTGGACCACTTTAATATGCATGTAAACGCTGTCTGACACAATGTTAAATTTCTTATCAAATTTGTTATCAGGTTTGTTATAAAATTTCATTAGATTTTTATATGTAAATTTGATACAAGATATTTTTGCGTGTTTGCAACCATGTAAGATTTGACATTATATTTTATATCAAATATACGTCACAAGCATGTGCAATTTTAAACTGTCACATTTCTTGTGTACTTATTTTGATTGTTTACGGTAACCATATAACAGTGTTATAAACAATTTAATTTAAGAACTTCTTCATTACTTTGCATCATTAGTGTGTATAACTATTAAAATCATGTGATTTGTTTTGATTCAATATTAGGTCAAATTTGGTAAACATCAATTATGGGTATGGAAAATTACTCAAATAATATTTTACATTTGTATCTTCTGCAACAGTTAATATTATATTAATGGCAGTATCTGCCGCATTAGTTAAAAGGAATAAAGATAAAAAGCGGTTTAAAATTTGGAGTCGATCCTGGTTACAACGAACAAGTGAAGGAAAAGGTATTTTACATATGCTAAATGGGGAGTTATTAACAGAAAACCCAGATTCTTATCGAAATTTTTTTGAGGATGTTTAGTGAGCAGTTTGAATACCTACTGCAGCAAATTTCTATTCATATCAGCAAGAAAGATACAGTTATGCGTCAATGTATTCCAGCCAGAAACAAGTAAGTCTTTAAAGTACCTAAATAAATAAACACAATCATAGATTAAACTATTTTAGATTAGAGGTGACACCTAGATATTTAGCAGGGGGAGAAACTTTTAGATCACTTATGTATCCACAAGAATACATAAAACAACCATATCACGAGTTGTATCAGATGTTTGTAAAGCAATTATTTTATGTGTGAAGCCCATATTTTTAAAGGTAAGAAATATTTGTTTAATTTTATTTATTAATCATTTATACTCAAACATATTTCTGTCGATATTTTTATACACCCAACAGTATTGAAGAATGGATGAAGGTCGCAGATGACTTTAATAACTGACAATTTCCTCATTGCTTATGGGCGCGTCCATTAAGCGTCATATTACATTTAGAGCTCCCATATCAGATGGCTCGTATTATCATAATTACAAAGGCAACAATAGTATCGTACTTCTAGGATTAGCAGATGCTAAATATCGGTTTACATATATAAATATAGGTGTTAATGGAAGAATAAGCGATGGGGAGTATTTCACAAAGTAATCTGTTTAAAAGTATGGCTAATAATTTATTAAATTTTCCACCTACTCAAGCATTACCAAATCAGCAATGTAATCTGCCATATCTGATAGTAAGAATGCTTTTTCTTTGATGAAGAATTTAATGAAACCACACCCAGAACGTGGATTATCACATGAACCTAGAATTCTTAACTATAGGCTGTCAAGAGTCCGAAGAGTTATTGAAAACACTTTTGGTATTTTAGCTAATCCGTTTAGAATCCTTTTGAATCCCATAAATTTATCAGTGGAAAAGGTTGAATCAATTACCTTATCTTGTGTAATTTTACATAATTTTCTTGCAAATGGAAGTGGTAGTAATACGTAGACATAGAAATGGAAAGTTTGGAAGATTTGCATCACATTGGACGGCAGTGTGGAAATAGGTGTAGTAATGAAACAAAAGAAATTAGAGATTGCTTCCGTGTATTTTTGAATTCAACAGGTGCTGTTTTTTATTAAATTATAATTGGTGGCTTTTTCCGCTGCTTAAAATTTGTAATAATCACCAAAGAATTTTTATTATATAGCAAATCCCACTTTACATGAAAACACGTAAATATCTTCTTTATTTCTGTATCAATTATTGTAATTTTTCTACCAGTTGTATAACCGCCTAAAGCACATATTTTGAAATAGTGAAAATTAGTTTGAAGTAAAACGCCTGTATACTATGATCATAAGAAAGTCGAAATTTTGTAAACATATCGAAGAATTTTAATCAAGGTCTTGAACTTTATTTACAAAACATGAGTTTTTATGATCATAATATCCTACTAGGTGACCTAAACATCAATATTCTAGAAGATAACGAGTTAACAAATGAATATAAAGATATTTTATACAATTATGGCTACACGTCCCTTATAAATTGCCCTACTAGGGTGTCAAACGATAGTAAGAGCTGTATTGACCATACTTTTTATAAAGGCCATGCAACAAATGATCAGCTGACCCCTGTAGTATTAAAAACCAACTATACTGATCATTACAGCGTAATTCTAAAATTATTGTATATAGACGTAAAAAATACGACTATAAAAAAAGAAAATAAACATAAAATAATAACAAACAAAAAAACTCTTTGTAAATAATTTGAGACAAAAATCTGGGAAAATTTTTATGCTTGTAATGACCCTGAAACACTAAGTAATATCCTCATCAATAATATAACAGTAGCAAAAGAAAACGCATCTAAAAAAATAAAAATCAGATATGTTAAAAAGAGAAAAGGATGGATATCGACAAAATTAGCAACATCCATTAAACAGCGAGACGAACTATACCAAAAGTCAATAAATGATCCAAACAATGCATTCATAAAGCAACAATATAACAACAGTCGAAATAAAATAAATTCACTTATTAAAAATGAAAAAAAGAGCGTATTTTCAAAATCAGATAAAATCTTGCCCAAATAATTCAAAAGTAATTTGGAACACAATAAATAATATAGTAAAACCACAAAATAAAAACACGGACATTACAGAAATTCAAATCCAGGAAACTGGTAACAAAACAACAGACAAAAAAAGAAATTTGCAACGAATTTGTAAATTTTTTTCACCGAAGTTGGAGAAAAAATGGCAAACGTAATAACAAAACCAGACATACAATATGAAAACTCTTCATTAGAAAACAGTTTCTTCCTGACAAAAGTAAACTCTTCGGAAATAAATAAATACATATCGGAATTAAAAAATAAAAAAGCTGCCGGACCTGACAATATACCAGTTGAACTAATTAAACAAGCAAACGAAGTTATTGCCCCATTAATGTCGCATTTAATAAACCAAATCTTTGAAACTGGTATCTGCCCTAAACACTTTAAAGTAGCTAAAATAAAGCCAATTTATAAAAATGGAAATAAACTAGAAACAAGAAACTATAGACCTATCTCATTGCTGTCGCACTTGGCAAAATTATTTGAAAAATCAGTAAAAAAAAGAATCACAGATTTTTTAAATAAATATAATATTCTGTCAAAAAAACAATATGGCTTTAGAGAAAAAACATCAACGGACGACGCGATTGGACACCTTACAGGAAACATCTATCAATCATTAGACAAAGGAAAGCCATTGCTATGTGTATTTATAGACTTGGCAAAAGCTTTTGATACAATCAGTCACCCTAAAATGCTAAAAAAACTATACGATTTAGGGTTTAGAGGTAAGATATACACAGTTTTAAAAGATTACCTGAGTAATAGAACACAAAAAAGTTAGCTTAGAAAACTACGAAAGCGACCCGAGAACCATCATCTATGGCCTGCCACAGGGGACGGTCCTCGCACCAGTCTTATTCAATATATATATCAATGATTTGTTAAACTTAAAAATTGACGGCGAGATAATCTCATTTGCCGATGACACGGTAGTCTTCTTTGAAGGAGATACATGGGATGAAATTAAAACAAAGGTATCCAAAAATATTAAAATAATAAAAAATTGGTTTGACCAGCATCTACTTACCATGAACTTAACAAAAACACAATACTTGCCTTTTTTGCTCATATAAAAACAACCTCCCACTATACACCAAGATAAAAATAGAAAATACAAATACTGAAATAGAACAGGCAAAACAAGTAAAGTATCTGGGCATTATCCTAGATTTGCATATGAAATGGAATTATCAAATTGAATACCTCTGCAAAAAAAATTAGATGCCTTTATTACACTTTCAGGCAGACTAGTATAATCCTTGATGAAAAACAACAATTAATTATATACTACGGTCTTGTAGAATCAATAATTAAATACGGCATAATTGGGTGGGGGGAGTAAATAAAACAACTTTAAGTCCATTGCTAAAATGCCATAAGCGAGTTTTAAAAATAATGTTTAAAAAACCCATGTTATTTCCGAGCAAAGAACTCTTCAAGAAATATAAAATCCTAAACATACGCCAACTATATTGCCAAAGTTTATTGAAATATCAGATAAAGTATACGCCTCCAAAAACTGGAAAATCACATGACTATGAAACTAGAAATAAAGTATCAATAGATATTCCCAGGGCCCACAAAACAATCGGAATGAAATCTTACATATACCTAGGATCCAGATTGTATAAAATAACACCAGAACGACTCCTACATGAAAAGAATACTAAAGCCTTAAAAACTCGTATGAAGATTTGGATATTAAACTTACCCGATAACTACTTAGAACACTTTATTGATACGGGCCAATTGACAACAGCTTAAAAAAAAAGTATCAACAAAATTAATATACATGTATACTTTCAGTTACTTGTAGATCTGCTTAAAAAAAATGTATATTATTGTGCCATTGCCTGTTTCAATAATCCTACAAAAACATATACATGTGTATATATGTATGGGCATGTACGTGTGTATACATATAAATAAAAAAAAACAAATAAATAAAATTAATCTGTTCATCTCTTCTAAACTTAAAAAACTATGTATGTAAATGTGTATATAGGCGTGCACATACAATAAAACTAATCAAAGTAGATAGAAAAAAAAATAAAATTTATATACAAATAAAGATAAAACAACACTCACATTCAAGTCTAACAACTTAAAGTGGGGCTTACTCTAATATTTATTATTATTTATTTGATAGTGAAAAAGTTGTTAAGAAAAGTTTCTCGGAACCAAAGAGAGCAAAATATGTCATTTATTTTAAATCATTTGATAAATAATTATGACAATAAATTGTGAGGGTACGTAACAACAAATAACCATGAAATAATAACTAACATTTAATATAAATTTAAGTAAAATGTAAATAATAATAAAGTTTCGTATTTGGGGATTCTGTGCAACTTTTCTTAATAATCCTTGTCCTATATTTAATGCTAACAAAAGTTTTTACAAATTTCGAATTTCTTAAGATAGCAATAGGAGTTTCATTTTAAAATAATATTATTTACTTGAAATTGTGTGCATTAGTTAGCTATACAACGGAGAGAAAAATTACATTAATTGATAAAGAAATAAGGATGATATTCAGGTCTTCTTAGAAGATGGGACAAACTGTATATATAGGTATGTACTTTATTCCTTGAAGGCTTTCGGTTTTACTATTTTTCTGATAAACATAATGTATTATTTATTATATATTTATAACTAAATAAAGTTAATTTATTCAGTGACATAGCTTATTAAGAACACGTTAAATTATAACTAGAGTCAGCCACACAATAAGCAGCAGCAGTTTATTTGAATTATTAAATTAAAAATATTCTTTTAGTGATGCTATTGTCCAGCGAATTCTAGAATACTCTGTTAAATTTTTGTCATAAAATATTTAATGTCTTTAAATTCTGCAGGAAACAAAAATATCAATCCATTTCACTAAATAAATCTGAAAATTTAAAGAAAATATTTGATTCACCTGCCAGTTCTACTCTCTTCTCAAGGGGTCTAAATAAAATTTATAAGTATTAATTTTTATTTATTTAAAATGTAAGTATTCACAAGAAATAAAAATTATAGTTCTAAATTCCTACTTTGTTAATTTCTTCGAAAAGCTGTATAGCGATTCTTTCCTCTATTTCCAGAAGAATATTCTTATATTCTACTTCCTTTAATTTTGATATGATAAAATTGGCTAAAGCTGCATCTGAGTCATCAATAACATTTCTTGTATTTAAACTTGGTAAATCAATTGTGGTAGATAATTTTCTTAAAGTATTAGAAGCCTTCTGCAATACTATTTCAATTCCTACTTCATTATATTTTTCAGTAAATTTTCTTTGGTACATTACTTGCATTTTTGTATACTGATTCGGATGAGGAACGTGACTTTTTATCTGATAAGGAATGCTGACTTTCACTATGATCTCCATGTGAGGATGAAGGTCGACTCTCAGATCCCAGAGACGAGGAAGACCTACTTCCACTCAACATTTTATTTTGATCCCTGCTTTTAGAAACAATTTCTATAAATTCTTCCACAACCCCACTGTCATTGACAATGTATACTTGGGAATTTTCTTTCTATAATAGTAATTACAATTATTATAGTTAGGCGTAAGGTATCATTAAATTATTAAATTAAATAACTAAAAACAGAATTCCTTTCAATGTCCTTTCTAACATACCAATTCCTGGGAGTTTATTTCAATGCCATCATCATTTTTGTCATGTTCCAAACTATTTGTCTCATGCCTTTCGAAATTAATTGAGTCCACCGAGACCCTTGTCTCGATATGATCTAAGATAAACTGCATATATTCAAAATACCATAATGAAGGGTAACAAACCTAAAAATAATGAATAAAACTTATGAATAGGCATACAAATTTGTTATAATTAAGACGAACCTCATCATCTCCTGCTCCACTTTTCACACTTTCAAGATATTTCTTATATTCTGTTAAGAACGTTGCTTTAAGACCAGCAAATTTGTTTCTGATTTCATTTTTTGTGATATTGGACTGCTATTTTTTTCCAGTGCAGATTGCCGTGCGTGTTTATTTGTGTACGTTTTTGATCATACTGCATACAAGCATGGGTATTTCCTATATTGGTCTATCAACAACATGACTTATTCGAGTGACCATGACAATTTTGATATAATAATCACAAAAAGATGGTGATAATAATAGTCAAAACGTCACTTACACAAAGCACGGAGGCACAAACGGAATGAATATAACCTCGAAATTAACAAAACGCCACGATAACACTATGTGACGATCTACTGCGCACTTTTCTGCAATATTTTGTTGAAAATTAGAACATGTTCTAAATATTTTAAAATTATTTTTTATATTTGCAAATACAAGTATGATACGTTGCATTTTTTTATAAATATATTTGAAATTATTTTTAACCGTAAATTTTATATCAAATTTACCATCGTGCTTTTATATATAAATTACTTTAACGTAAAATGAGAATAAGTAATGCGCACTAACATTAGTAAGAATAAAGTTTATATTATTTATTAAATATTTAATATATCCTGTTTATATTATTCCGCACAGATTTGTGCCTGAAATAAAATTTGTTGTACCGTAAGTTATGCTGCACGTATTAAACTTTACTGTAGAGTCAACCTCTCTCTATAAAGTTTTAAACTTATTAATGATGTATTTAGATGTCGTTATCCGTTCGTATTTTAAAGTTTCTTTTGGGTGTAGATGGGAAAATCTTGAAAATTGAATTTCTATTTGGCAATATTTCATAATAATTTTATAAATGTTTGCAAAATTTATTAAATTTTATTAAATATTCCTTTGACGAAAGTACAAGACAATTCCTTATAATAATATCCAAATTTTTTGCATTTCGTTCCTTCAATCACTGAAAATAATCTATGTTTTTAATATATCCACTTTAAAATTACATTTTCTTTGTTAAATGACACAGCTGAATGGGTTTATTGAATAAAATCCTGCCCTACATTCAAATTCCTTGAATTTTATCTCACAATTTCACAACCTCAATCTTAATAAATATCATATTTTAGTTTGCTTATATCTCCTGAATGGCATCATTACAGCTATCTGACTGGAATATCTGAGTTTTATCATATTATTAAATCGATATATCCCTATTCGTTATTTAGACAGAGATGTGCTTGCTACAAGATAGCATCGACGATGAATGAAAACTAATTTTATTGTAAGAGGGCCGCGTTATACTACAGAGCCTTCATAAATGATTAAAAACCAAACCACGTGATCAATTGGTACCTTTTATATCGCGATTTTTGTGTCTTTGATCCATCAGTACCTGATGGGGATTTTTGTTCGTACATGTCTTTAAGGAATCGTTTTCAACAATCTTTTGTTGACAGCACGACTCGAGGAGGCTGTTAATGGGAACTAATTGGTCACGTGGTTTTCGAACATTTATGAAGACCCATTATAATATCACACATTAATTTTACGTTAACAATTCTTTAACTATACTTACAAACAAGATTAAATTAGAGGTGCATATTATCCTCATTTCATCTCCATGAATTCTTATAAGGTATAAATAATACTGACGTGGTTTTCCACAAAACAACAAAATACCATACTGCACTCGACGCGCATTTCGCCAACCAAGTTAGCATCATCTGGAGATGATTTAGGCTGAACGGTATTTAATGCACCCATGTAATTCATGTTTTCGTTCGTCTTAATATTTTGTACATTCTTGCAAGTTTGTAGTACGTATATATGAATCAAATTTAGTAGAATATTCCACAATGGTATAGAGCACATTTACAAAGCGATAAATAATAATATGGACGGGACTGAAAATTAAAATTAAAGTTAAAGATTGCCATGGCAAACTGATTGAACTCAAAAAGGTAATAGTAGGTAGCAGAACGTATTTCAAACGAAGAGAAAAATATGTAGTTGATAGAGAATAACTTGATGTTGAAAAAGAATAAACCAAAGAAGAGAAAGATGATGAACGCGCATGAAAAAATTTAGAAGTATAATATTTTTAGGGGTTGGTGTTCTTAAATTAGGTATTATCCTACAAAATAGGTCAGAACACTGACAATGATGATAAAGATGACTCTATAAGACATGCACAAATCTTTAAAGAAAGAACATGGTTACAGTTTATTATCAATAACAATAACCAAAAATAAGCCAATACTTCATGACCTATGTCTTAGATCTGGATGAAAGGAAAATAAATAATAATAAAAAGAATGATATCGTTCCTCCATTTAAGTGGAATGGTGTCTTTTAAACTTAAAATATCTTTACGTCCAAATAGCTTGATCAGTTTTATTAAGTTCATTGGGTTTTATAGTTATGTGTGGACGTCATTAAAGAACTTAGTGCTTTTTCTGTTTAAGAAATAAAACAATTTGCGCTAATCCTTTTGATTTTACCCTGACCGTTACAATAATATGCAAAGCTCGGTGTCAATAAATATTTTATGTTAATCGCCAAGTTCCTTTACATTTGCAATAGCGAGTTCAATACAATGATAGTGATAGTGATAGTGAAAGAATTACAAAGACTCGTACTATATTTTATAAACCGATAAAAGTTAGTTTAATTTAACTAATTATATGAATATAAAACATTTCGAAAATTACTTTCCAATATTTAATTTCATCCAGTGGTTCTGTACCAAAGAACAAAAAAGTCCTAATGATGGTAGGTTGTTTACAAAATGTAAATTATGATTTTGGTATAAATCAAATGGTCTACTATACACATCTGTTTGGAACGATGATGGTGGTATTATCGATTCAATCATCATTACTAATGGTAACAATATTAAAGTGCCACTTTTAGATGCATCCAAAACATAAGTATACAAAAATTTGCAATTCTAAACTAATGAAAGTAAAAGATGTACAATTAGAAGTAAGTTTATAGATATAAATTTGGTCCAGGCCAAAATTACTAAATTGATATAATTTTATTTTTAGAATTAATAATTTATTTTTCATAATTTAAATTTTAAATATCCTACATTATTTTATGCATAGAGAGGAAGTCACCCTATCTAAAAGGGAAAACTGAAAAGGTCCTTGATACCATAAAATAAGGCGAATAAAGTTATAAGATACATATGGCAATAAATAATCAAAATGATCGGGAATACTTTAAGTTGAAATGTAACAAAGTAGGTAGAAAAAAGAAGACATGTAGGTAATTTGAGTGTAAAATTGGATTTTGTAGAGACGGCTCAAGAATGATGTGAAAACTACCATATCTTATAAAGATAGAGATTGTGAGGGCGGTATTGTTTCGAAGTGAGCTAGGATATACAAAGGATATGTTGCCAAAGAAAGGCTCAATGAATTTTATATGAGTAGTGTAAATGAAATTGTTATTTACGTAATACATAATATATACACATGAAAATGATAGGCAATATCAATAAACTCATAACCTCCAAAAAAAAAATTATAATTTCAAGTTACTGAATCTTAATGAACCGAAAAAAGTCACTTATTCTGATAATATTGCAATGTTTGTTCATAGAGTTTGTTTAGCTCATCCATTTCACCGTTTGATAGAAATAAATTTATTAAAAATAAAGAAACTTTTTGCTTTTAAAAGTTTCAAAAATATTATATTAAAACTCTACACGTGTTTCGGCTTTTTAGGCCTTTCTCAAGAGTACAAATGATACTAGATTTTAAATCGTGTCTTTACTTATATATAACACCTGGGCAGTACAATACAATTGTAAAGTATTAAATTTTATGGTATGAAAGGATGGGAATTTCTTTAACTTACTATTTTATCTAAAATGTCGTGACCGATAAAAAATATTTGATCATTTGTTATGTTCTTATTATTTTTTACGGCTTTTTTTAATTTCTAATATTTCTAATAAATCTAATTTTTTACCTTTATTTTCTAAGTGAAGCAAGTCGATCTTATCCAAATCTATGAAATGATTACTTTCTATACAGTGCGGTGACATGTATATTGTTCAAAATAGATTTTCTATGTTCCTCGACCCGTTTGTTTACATTTCGACCAGTTTGTCCAATATATATAGCATCACAGTCAGAACATTTTAGCTCGTATATTCCGGTTTTTTTGTAATTTGTCTGGTTTATCTTTATTATTTGATAGAATTCCTCCATGTTATTTTTATTTACGGAAATCGTTTTACATCCAAAACTGTTTAACTTATTACTAACTTTATTGCTAATCTTAGGTCTATAATTGATACATTTATAATTTTTCTGGGAGACCTTTGAATGACCAACATAAAACTCATTAAGAATATTTTTCTTTTGTTTCGCAGATATTAAATTATCAATCAAACTCTCTTGATATCCATTTTTTTTGGCAATGTTTTTACTTATAGTTACTTTTTTTTCAAAATTTTCTCGATTTAAAGGAAATGTTAATAGGCAATTAATGAAACTGTGGAATGGTGAGTGTTTTATTCTAAGAATTTATTATTATTTTTTATGTTATCTAAAAAGTTTAAACTATTTTTATTTTCAATTTCTAACGAAAATTGGATTTTTTGATTAAATGAATTTAGTAGATTTAAAACCTGGTTTAATTGCCGTTCTGTCCCTTTCCAAATACAAAACACGTCATCTACATAGCATGTCCAGAAAAATACATTTTTCACCAGAACATTTATTGACTGAAACAGATTATTTTCGAAATCGGCAATGAAAATTTCAGCTAACAGAAATAAATTTAATTTGTAAATTTCAGTCGTTTTTGAGAAGGTTGTACAACAGTGAAAGTACTTTGCAGTATGTGCGCAATTAGTGGAAAGAAGTAAATGATTTAAGTAGAGTGACATCTTGTACTTGACTGTTGGGCAATAAAGATTTTCGGAAACATTAAAATGGTATGACTGGATCGAAATAAAAGGATAATTTTAGAAAAAAAATGTAAAATAACGAGGATTAACATGATTAAATGTCGCTAAAGAAATTAAACATTTAGGAGTAATCATAGAAGACCAACTCAATTTAAGTCATGTTCATTATGTGTGTAAAAGATAGTTAAGAAGATAGGTGTCTTAAAAAAAGTTAGTGTTGGGGACGTCCTATGAGATCTAATTCACACGAGATCTAATTCCCATGAAATCTAATTCCCATGAGATCTAATTCTAAAAGCCACTCTGTATCTGGGTTTCCGAATAAGTTTTATATACGTAGACCGATAAAAAAGTCCAATGAAATCTAATTCCCACGAGATCTAATTCTCATGATATCTAATTCCCATGAGATCTAATTCTAAAAGCCACTCTGTATCTGGGTTTACGAATAAGTTTTATATAGGTAGACCGATAAAAAAGTCCAATGAGATCTAATTCCCACGACATCTAATTCCCACAAGATCTAAAACTGCGATGTCATTTTTCCATGAGATCTAATGTATCACCCCGTATAAATGTTCAGCTTTCCGAATGCGTTTTACCTTGCAACCTATCTAAAAACACCGATTTAAAATTCCCACGAGATCTAAAAATGTGACGTTGCCTTAGATACTGAAGGCGTAGGGATAAGTTTTAAAAATAATGCGGTAATATAACTTGAATATAAAAATATATTGATTTTAAAAGTATTACAGGATTTGCTTATTTTTTAAACAATAAACAATGCAAAGATGTATAGAAATGTTATTGGACTGTAAAGTGAACATAATGTTTTTTAAGAAAAACGAGTTGTTCAATGTATGACAAATATATCATGAAGTGGATTAGATCCCTTGATATGGCCACACTGAAGTTCAAACGAACTCTCGTGAGATATCGGAGTCCATGATAGAACTGTCTGACAACGGTTCTACTAGAAAGAAAAATATTGCCCTTAATTTATTATGCAAAATTGATACATATTACAATTCGTTAAAAGTTTTATAATAAAATTTTCATTCATGTCTTGTACCAGAATAATAATTGCTTTATTCCTATACCAGTGGCGGTCGGTCCATGGTTGCAAGGGAAGCAGTGCTTCCCCTGGGATTATTAAAAAAAACACATAATTAGAACCTAATTATTATTTATCACATATATTAATCATTAAAATTTAGTTTTACCCAATTTCAAAGACACGGCCCTGCTTTTCAGCAGCTGAGATAATGTTGCATGATAAAACCGTAACGATGACGCACTCGATTAATCGAGCCAACACGAACTCGCGCGACTTCGATATATGTAAACTGAGACAACTCTCTGATGTAGGTAACTTGTTGAAATGCGTCCAATCTCCACTTCATAATCTTGATATCTGAGCTGTATAGCATCGTAATACGTTTTATTTTATAGATTTTAATATCGATTTTAATATTATACTTAATATTAATCTTCCTAGTATTATTCTCAGCTTTTGTGCTATATTTGTAAAAACTTTTTTGATGTTTCTAAACCTGTGGTGCGGCGACAGGTGATTTTTAAAACGTTGAATATTAGTGCGCGTGTAAGCAGATTTAGAATTACTTATTAAATTTGGAAGCTGTTCCCAGCACTGTGGAAAATATTATTTGCGTTTGTGTGGTGCGCAATTTGTTGAAAAGGGGATTTTCAACATATTCGTTTCAAGATAAACTGGATATTATTAGAAACGGGAAACCAACACCTGATTTAAAACTCTTAAAAACGAAAGTTAAATCATGCTATAGGTACTTTAATATTAAAGTGTACAGTGCTAATCAGTGGTTAACGGGTTGTGAAAATTTGTGTAAATTATTTTGTTGGCCATGTGTACTGTTCACAAATGAAAAAGGTGTTTGGAATAAAAATGGCTTTTCAGATTTAAACAACATTCACAAAGTGATAAAAAGGCATGGTAAGTGTGAAACTCATTTGCGAGCGGTGCTAAAAGAATAAACATTTGGAAAATCACGAATTGAGCATTCATTAGATCAGCAGTTGAAAGGAAGTGTTAAAAAAGACTTATTGACATTGTTTGTTTACTCGACGAAAATGAACTTAGTTTTTAGAGGTCATACTGAATCTCGGAGCGTTGCTAAATAGGGGCAATTTTATCAATTTAGTTGATTTATTAGCAAAATACGATACAATTTTAAGTAACCATCTGGAACACTCCACGATATTTCGCGGTACATCAAATCATATTCAAAATGATTTGATTCAGTCGATAAGCAATATTGTTTTAGAAAAGATCAAGCAAGAAATAAAAAAGCTCATTTTGTTGCAGTTATGTTAGATGAAGCAACCGATATTACGAATATTAGTCAGTTGTCAATCGTAGCTACATAAATCCAAATGGGAAAGTCCAAGAGCGCTTTTTAGGATTTTTAGACGTAACAACGCCATGAACGGCCGCAGCTTTATATACTATAGTTTGTCAGATAGTCGATGATCTACATTGTGGTACTAAACTTATCGCCCAAAGTTATAATGGGGCCGCTAGGCTTCGTGAATTGGGGGGCCTGCAGGCCAAAAGTAAAAGAGACTTTTCAGAATGCAATATTTGTACATTGTTTTGCGCATCGATTAAATTTAGTTCTAACTCAATCTGCAGCGTGTCTTAAAGAGTGCAAAATATTTTTTTCAAGTATTAGTGGAATGGCTGCCTTTTTTTCAAAATCATCAAAACGGACACGAGAATAAAAACTTTTTCAAAAAATTCAACCAGTGAAGAGCGGCTTTCAAAATTGTCCCTGTTGACAATAGAAAGTGACTTTGTGAAGGAGATCTCCCAAAAATTCAAACTTTTACGACGAAGTTATTTCCGACATCGCAAAAAAGGAGAGGCGGATTAAACTACATTGTAAATAGGTAGGTATGTGCATGTTAACTACTTAACTAGCTGGCTCAATTTATAGTTGGCTAGAGAGTGCACGATGGCTAGTGTGACTGAACAAACTCTCTATTTCGCTGCGGGTTCAATCCTCGCCACCGGCGCTGGCAATGTCGGTGGATATGGTTGTGTGTCTGCGTATTTTTCATAAGTGTAACCCTCGCCCGTGCAGCTTCGGCTTTGGAATCGGGGATTGTCTAATTTTTTGTGGTGTTTTTATGTTTTGTGTTTGCAGTCCTACAAGTGTACTTTTTTCTAGTATCATAACTTTGCAGCTTTCGACATTTGCTTTAAAATGAGTATACGGAAGCCACGCCCCTTTTCTTAAAACAATTTTTGCCTCGCTTCGCTCGGGGCCTCGCGCTACCCATCACTCTATATCACAAACTGCTTCCCTTGTATCAAAACTCACCGCACGCCCCTGTCCTATACATGTTAATTAATCAAAAGAAAAAAGAGTTAATTACAATAATTGAATGTTTAATAAATAAAAAGTAATCACTTAATTATTACACGCACATGTTTATATCCTATGATAAAGATCTCGATTTTGTGCTGACATCCACTGTTTTACATCTTTTCAATACCTAATAATTTGCAATTTTAGTATTTAGACTTTTCTTAAGATGTGAAGATGTGATTGCTTTTAGTTTTATACAGGGCGTTACTACTTTCTATTTTCTTTCTTAAAAAATTAGCTAAGGAATACCACTCTGAAATATTTTAACATACTTAAGTTACACCCTGTATAGTGTAACTAGCTGTTCAAGTTTCATAATTTATTTTTAGTTTAAATTTATAAACCAGCCTTCTTAATTTTTGAACTTATAGAATTAATGTGGTATTGCCATTTTAAGTTATATTCAATATGTATTTTTAGGTTTTTTTTATTTTTTTTATTTTTATTTATTCTTCACAACTCAACAGGTATTTGATTCGCTAATATGTGTATTGCTTGTTCGACATTAATTGTAAGTTTGTCATAGTTGGGTAATGGTAATGGTAGAGGAGACGGATGCCTGGCAAGTAGGCCGCAGACGGGCCTTTTTTACTAACCTCCAGCTGTCCTCTCGACCATGTACTTCTCATGCTCCTTCGTCGAATCTTTCCTATCTTCTATTGAAGATCAGGATGTCACTCAATGCGAGGGTTATAAATTGAATTTATACAATATGTGTACACCTCTGGACGTTATGTGTGCGATTAGATCACAGTTAGAGTTTTACGTTAAAAAATTAAATTTTCTTGCAAGTGCCTGCTATAGGACACTAGTCCTACAACAGCGTCATGCTAGGCAATGAGCTACTGGAACACCTAGATTGTGGTGTGTGCGAACGGGAGCGATATTTTCTTTTTCTCAGATTGGCCCATCGTTCAATGGTCACAAAAATTACACGTTTCCCAGAGGCAGAGGCACTTTCCGCCACCACAACCACAGCCACTACACAAACTTTTAGTTTTACTGACAACTATTTTTTTTCCTTTTTTATGCACCTCACTAGGCCTCCAAAAGGCGTAAATACTTGGGGTATATCCCCACTGCTGATTTGTTAGAACTAATCACAAAAATAGGCAGATAATTTAATTTTCAAACAATAACTAATACTTCTAATATAAAAAGCGTGTTTACAAGTCAATCATCTCGTTTTAAATAAATGATATTCATAGTCATTTTATATATTCCAAAATCATATTTCAAACATTCTGCATGAAATATAAACATAGATCTACAAATAGATCTATTATATTGTTACGGCACTGGACTGTGTAGACTGGTTAGATGAGACTGGAATTGTACGCAAACGGCCGGGAATATTCTGGAATGCCCTAGACCGTGTGAATGGATGTATAAATAAGGCACACAGTGGGCCGGGACTTAATCTTAAATTGCACGTGAACGAGTAAAGAAGAAATAAGAAAGAGACTTATAAGTGTTCAAGTGTGATTATAGTTAAGACAGTTATTAATCTATTGTTATTAATTGTTAATTAGTAAATAAATAAAGTAGTGAGTAAGTGTTACCTGGACTTTTAATCAACGAATCTACGAGTATAGGTGTTTGTGTCGATAGCAAACACGTAACAATATGAATCAATATATGGTTTATATTGCTCTGTTTAAACTTCAAATAATATTTTATAATAAAGTCTATTAAATCACGTTTCAGCTATGCCATGTGTTAGCTGTATAATCTTACAAGTTTTAGTTAGCCAGAGTTTTCAGTTTAAAATAGAGTTAGCTTACATTCACAAATGTGCTGCTAGTGCTAGGATTGTTATTTTTATTAATTAATATACATTTTCTTATATTGAAAGGGTGTTGGAGTTTTACTGGGTGTTTCCCCTACTTTTACCATACCATTAATAATACTCTGTCCTGTCTCAAACAAGTCTTAAAAACTACTGAAAATATTTCTTTTTCTAAATTTTTATCACGTATAGTCGGTACGCCAGAAAGTGGCGCCCTAGGTAACCGCTTTAACTGCTTGCGCCTAACGCCGTGTCTGTTGGATACATTATATCATTCGCAAAAAATATTGCTTAATTTTAAACGAACCCGCACAAAATTGTCTCTCGTACATTTTTTGCGAAAACTGCGTGGTCAGTTTATCATAAAGCGGTTATTATCTCGGGCTGGAAGATATATGAACAGTTTACGATGTAATAAATTATAAAATACGCAGTTTGTTAATTTCATAATACTGCTATAAATCTTATTTGCCATTATTCTTTTCGTATCAATTTCCAAGATGTTCTATAGACATAAACCTGCTTGAGTGGGTGATCTTTACTATCTATTTTGTTTCAATAGATTTATTAGTAATTTATACGGTAGATAAATTAGTTCTACTTTGTTCACGCAGCACATATGTAATATGAATTTGTTTCATTTTTTTTTGTTACAATCATCGAGTTTAATGTATGGAGGAATAATGCCTATATCTGAAGCTAGAGCAACACGAAGCCAAGATGAACGTGAATACGTAGCAGAAAAAAATATATGTTTGTTTACAATAATATTTACTAAAAAGTGATGCTTTACTGTATGCGCATTCTTATTGGTCACTCTGACGGTGGTTAGATTGTGATATATCTAATTACAGCCATATTGTTTTGAAATATCTGTTTATAAGCGAATTTAACATTTTATTGCGCATATTAAGAATGAAAACGATACGAAAATAACCGAATCTATTGCAAAAAATGCGCCGAAAGTCGAATCTTAGAGAAATTGGCGTATCGGATAACATTAGGCTATGACATAAGTACACTGTGGGCGCAATAAATAAATAAAAATATGTTTTTCTTAAACAGAGACCCATATTGAGGGTTTCATGGAAAAAGTGTGTATTGACCATCTAACAAACTTTGCACTGTCAATGTTTAGGGATTTTTATATCCGTAAAAAGGTACGAAATATTTCTAAGTAATTCATTTTGTATAACAAATGTACTCGTTTATTTTTTAAGATAGGTAAATATTATGTTAAAAAAATTCTGTACTAGCTTTTTTATGGATATATAAAAAACTTTAAACACCCATATTGCACTATTCGGTATATTTATTTATTTATACACTGTCCTACAGGTAAAACCCAACTACAGAACAAGAGGGTAAGAAAACTAGAAAACAAATGAAAAGAAGAGAATATACATAATTAAATGTATACGTGAAAGAAAAAAAAACAGCAAAGTAAAACGTTGAATTAAAACACGTTAGAGACAAAAAAAATGTAAACAGAGAAACAAGTCGTTTATTTCAAATAAATAGATCGAATGTCGTTAAGGCGGCAAAAAAATTTATCCAATTTATTACCTAGTAAATTGTAATTGTTGCATATTGTTATGTGGGAGAATGGTGAAGTATATTTTTGCCGCGGTGGGGCTATAAAAAGTTTTGTTTTCACGTTAAAATGTTCTAGGAATATGAAAATTTTTGCTCAGTAATGTTTTGAGAGTCTATTTTATGATTTATAATTTTATATAGAAATACCTGTGATTGTTAGACTGTCAAGTAGATATATGTTTTTTGGAATTTTTTAGGTAAACATGGACCGTGTAATTTTCCCAAAGTAATTTGTGGTCTAGGTCAACATAGAGAAATTTAGCAGACTTTGGATTGTTTATTTGATCTATGATCTATAATATTTCTGCGGTTGAAGATTATGGTCTCAATCTTGCTGGTATTGCGACTTAATTGATTCGAAAGCAACTGGTTTTAAATTTTGCATTCTGTTAGGAACATCTCACCTCAATAAATGATCTAGGTTGATATTACGTTCAGTAAGATTAATATAGTATATAGAATGGCAGACACTAGACTATTTACTAATAGACGTTAATATAAATTAAAAATGATAACTGGGCAAAGTACTGTGCCTTGTTCAGATTAAGTCTTTTCAAGCTATGTTTTCCTATGCAAATCAAAAATTGTCCATGTCCATGATAAGTACACTGTGACTGTTAACAGTTTCGAAATGATTAAGAGCGGTAAACTCATATTTTTCTAATTTCTTACAAATTCTGGAGCAAGATTGCTCTTCATCCAAAACGGTCTTTAGATTTAGTTTCATGAAGACGATAAAAGCATATCATGATATTATAAAGACAAAACTAATAAAATTGCAAATTTAAATCATGTTTGTAAAATGATTAAAACATTTTTTATTACATTTCAAAATATAGGTAAAGGGTAAAAGTTCTAATGAAGATTCTAAAGTAGTCATTTTATAATTTTTTAAATATGTGGGTTATACACTAGTATTGAATTAGTTTCCACAAACATCAAAATACTAAACTCGACGTGCGTTTCGTCATTAAAGTTGGCATTATGTGGGAATAGATAAAACTTAGTATTTTTGTACTTGCAGTTTTAGTGCTGTTGTTAAAGATGCTTTACTAACAATTTTACAAATAATTGAAAATATCACTAAATATATCGGTTTAATTAAGTCGATTGGCATTAAACTTACCTACGATTGTAGCAAAAATCAGGACGCCTGCCAGAAAATCTGCAACAACAAACAAGTATTCGGCATCGTTTTCAGGCACTGGGGTTTCTCCTATCGTAGTCAAAGTCAACGTCGACCAGTAAAAACTATAAATATATTGACGTGCTAGTGTTGAGTTCTTGGGTCCATCCAAATTGTAAACCCAATTGTCCGTTCCGAATCCTATCGCATAACTTATGGCAAAATACAGGCACGCGTTCCAATGTATTAAAACTAAAATAGCTAACACTACCTTACAAATTCGGAAAACATTCGGATAGTTGGTATCGGTTTCTGTCCTCTCGAACCATTCCCACAAACGGGGCAATTTGAAAAGTCGATTAAGTCTTACAATCACTGGACACGGCACTTTTATATTACAGTCGTAGGGCCACCACCAAAAGTAGGCCAAGTCTGTTGGCAGCACTGATAAAATGTCTGTTCTCCATGACTTCGACTGACGATAGTGAGCGCGTAATTTTGTCGGATCCGTCACTAAAAGGCCTTGTTCCAAATAACCTGCAAAAAAAGAACGTAATGAATCAGCTTTCAGTCGGGGATTCTGCGATGAGAGATAACAACATTACATTATATAGGGTTTTGGAGCAGGCTACAGTTTTAATTAGAAATCAAGTTAGTGAGTTCTGCGTTAGGAATTATTAAATACTGTACTTGGAAATACATTTAACTATCTAAAAAATGAATGATTTAACATACTAAAAGTAAAAATTAAACAATATATACGGATGGAAAAATTAATTTTTTATATTTTTTGTGGGATCGGGATCGGAATGGTAAAAAGGATCAAATTAATTTTTGAAATATAAGTTCAATTTAAAATGTTCTTTAGTTAGCTTTATATTTTTATTATTTCATTTTTGCAGTAATGTCTTAAGGTATATTTGTCTTTAAACATTATTGAGAAGAAACATGTGTACAGAGTATAAGCTGTGATTCATCCGTTATGTAGAGGTTTATTATTGCTAAAATTTAGCAAGTTTATAAATTAGACAATTCTAATTATTAATTATTGTTAAACTAATAACAGGTTGCCATAAAAGTTTTAAAGTAAATTATATCAATATGATATACTTTTTGGCGTTTGATAACAAGTTTTAGTTTTGATATACCTACAAGGTACAAGGAATAATTTACTGTCCAAAACACTATGTTTTTTTGTAATAGATTAACCAGTCAAAGGCACTGTTGATCTGTTATTGAATGTTTATAATGATTTATGATTTTTCTTGACCAATGATGAAAGGGGTTATTTTCAGTAGGTTGAAATTTGATTATAATTATCTTAATATTTGCGAATATGTAGGTAGATAATATGAGTAAAATCTTGAAAAAAAGTGTAAACAAAATTTCCATTTTGATAAAATGCATATCGAAATCTGAGAAACGAAATTTGGAAACATACTTATTCGTCGTTTCTCAGCCGATTTCTCATAACCATGCCATATAGTCAACCATAAAGAAACTAAATGGTAATTATTGATTTCCATTGCTCAGTGTTATAAACTAATTGAGGAAAGTATTCTGAAAAAAGGGCCAATATTACTGTCAAGAACAAATTTTGTTTAAATATGGGTAATAAGTGGATTTATAATCAAATGTTTCATAATATTAATAAAAATAGTATGTACATTTCCAACAAAAGAATAAAATCTAATTGGCATAAAACACTTGAAATTCTGCCTTTTCATATTTAAAATTGTAAAGAAACTGAAGAAAACTTCAATAAAGCACTTAAGTTCATTTAAAATGTGGCACCTATGTGAAGACACTGGCAGAAGTTAAAGCATTAGACATGCAGAATCTATGTTTTCTACAGGAAGTTTTTTAAGTTATGCAAATATTTTTGGAATTTAGTGTGATTTTTATCCACTTTTTGTCAAAATTATCTGTATTATCAAAAAATACAAGTGAATTTAAATATTATGTTAAAATGAGGAACAGTATTTTATAAAAAATAAGATCTAGTTGGCCATAGAAGTACCAAAATCTTTTGTTCACTTCTGACAGTTCAAATGAAGAAAATTTACCAACCTATTAAAAATAATGATTTGGAATGGAACAGTCGTTTGACAAAGTTTTGGATAATGTAAATGGTAAAGTAATAATTACACATAATTCATATTTATAATTTCTAGAAATTGCTTTACCTACCTAACATTGTAGAACATTTTTTATCTTCTTAAAATATGTGTGCTCATTTGTCATAATTATACCTACTTTTATAAGCCCTTGTACGATTATATTTTTATTGTAAGTAGCTAATAATTAGTGTAGGTAAAAATAACTTATTTTATTCAGGTAGTTTCGTCATACTTGTACTTAAGAAAATAAATATAAAATATAATGTATAAATTCATCCATTCTGGAATTTATACTGAACTAACTGGGTATACTCTAATATATTACCCAAAACACGAATTAAATAATTTAACATGAATATATTTTACGTACTTACACTTTTAGGTTGTAGTTTGCCTTTTAATTTAATTAATTTTTATAATTCTAATTAAACAGATATTCACAAAATTTTATTCGTTTTAGTGAACTTAAGTAGAACTCTCCTTAATACTGTTTAATAAACACAATTTATTTTTAATATTTTTAATCAAATATGATGGTAACCTAAAACAACTAATAAATTTAAATTTGTCTGCGGCATGACGGTTGTAATTTTTGATAGGTGCGTTCTTTCTAACTGAGATCTGAGTTAATCTAAGTAGTTTTGCGGTTACGGAGGCTGCATCAAATGAAAATATTTTATTTATGCAGTGTAACCGTAAAATAACTTAGATTAGCTGAGTTCTCAGAAAGAACGCACCTGATTTTTACATCTATAATTTGACAGTTGCCTAAAAACAAAAAACCCTGTCATCCCTGCTGTTCAGTGTTCAATTTAAAACGCTCAACAATGAACGGTTAAATTGTTTTGTATTTTCAAAATTATGGCGTTTGATTCACGTGATTTGTGGTTTTGATTTACCAAAAATAGTGTTTTGTTTTCTAAAATAAGAATTACAAATTATGAGACAAAGCGTTCGAGAGACAAAGTTCAGAAGTAGGTACCTAGGCAAGTTATTTGAAATCTGTATTTTAGAAATTTAACAATCGCATCGCATAGACTCTTAGATAGTAATAATTTTGTTAAATGAAAGGCGGATTTATAATGATGTAAAATAATTTTTTAGGTGTATATAATTTTAACAAATCTTACAACAAAAAAGTTGCTTTTATAATAGTTTATATTTTCCTTTTCAGGATTATTTTATTCAGACATTAGTTTCATTGTAGAAGATACCTAGTGTTGTGAAAGATAATGAATCATATAATAAAATTAAAACCAAAATATCTGTGTGGAACCAATGTTTGCCATTCTAGACGAATGTATAATACTCGTCAACTTAAAGTCACCACCTTCAGCTGATCTGCTAACCAAAATTAGGAAAAAAGATGCTATGACCATGATTATTATTAAGTAAGTAAGTAAGTAAATTCTTTATTAGTTCCAGTATAAAAATACACAATAAAAACACATTGGGTGTGGAACATGTCTTAAATGAACATTTACATTTACTTCTTAATATAATAATAATTTCCAGACCACAATTTAAATACTAAGTACAAATTTCTTTGGGTTATTAGGTCCAATGTAATTAAAACACTATTGTATTAACTTGCCGACGTTTCGGTATAATTTATTACCATCCTCAGGGCATTGTAAGATATACATAAATTGATTGTAAGTTATTCTATAAATAATTGAAGTGCCTAAAATAAGTACATGTTTCCTACAATCTGTTATAGAATAATTAATTAACTGTTCAATATTATTTCTTCACTATTAGTTTGGATTAGAATTTATCACCCATATATTTATAGAATAACTTACAATCAATTTATTTATATCTTACAGTGCCCTGAGGATGGTAATAAATTATACCGAAACGTCGGCAAGTTAATACAATAGTGTTTTAATTACATTGGACCTAATAACCCAAAAAAATTTGTACTTAGTATTTACATTTACATTTAAAATAATATGAATGATTAATAGACAATATCTATGACATATATGTCTGAATTAAAATAGATACAAAAAATTAATTAAAGACATTGAAATATAAGAATTAAAATACAAAAAATAAGAGACACTAATTAAAATACAAAAAAACAACTAGAAATATTCTCTACCCTATTATTTTATCTTTTTCTTTATCATTATACAATTTCTGAAGTAGGTATATAGTACTGAGCTCGGTATCGTAGTGGGTCAAATCCCAGTTTCGATTCTGGCAAAGTCGAAGGGTTTGGTTGTATGTGTCCGAGTTTTTTTTTCAACTGTGTAACCCCTGTCCGTGCAGCTTCGGCTTTGGTTTGAGGGTTGTCTAATTTATGTGGTGTGTTTTATGTTTTCTATGTTTATTGAAAAGATAGTTTTTTAGTTTTATTTTCAATTGGTTTTTTTGTAGATTTCGTAGTTTTGTTGAAAAGCTACTATATATTTTTATTATACTAAATTGTATGTATTTTTGGGTGTATGCATATTTACATCTATAAGCAATTAAATCATTTCTTTGTCTTGTATTGTGCTCGTGTTTTCTATCGCAGCCTTCAAAGAGTTCTTTATTTTCGCTAACAAATACAACTGCTTCATAGACATATAGTTAAGTTTTTTGGTGAGTAAAATTTGATAAAGTCATAAAAATTTCATTTTCGGCTGAACCAAAAGTACCACGAAAAGTGATTTTCAGGCTCAAATTACTTCGATATTTTTTTAATGGAGTATTGAACCTTAAATTTACATTCTGCTAACCTTTCTGGATATTTCTTGTTGTGTCACCTGTCTAAACCTAATAGTTTATGAGATATCGGCGACTGAATGTTCACCTGCACTGTTACAAAGGCTACACAATAAAAAATGATGTTTAAACAGAACTTTGATTCAAGAGGGCTGTGTAAAACAAAAGAACTATTTACCGATTTTCATTTAGATTTTGACAGTACTGCTGCATTATTTAAAAGTTTCTCTCGGCAGTTGTCATTTAATTTTCGCGTTATATTCTTAATTTACCTTTTAGTAAGTGTTTAAGTGTTATCTGGTTGTTAAAAATGGCTGTGTTTAGGCGCGAGCATCAAATTGATATGTTATTAGTATATGGAGAGGTAAGAAAAACCGAAGAGAAGCCAGAGCATTGTATGGTCGACGTTATCCAGAACGCGACCAACCTTGTGCACAATATTTTCCATGGTTGGAAGAACATTTAAAAAGGGAAAATGATAATGAACATGAGAATACATTTATTGTAAATGAGGAGGCAGAGATAAACACACTGGCCTGTGTTGAGATTGATCCAACAAGTTCTACAAGGCAAATTGCCGGTGGTATCGGGATATCTCCCGAAAGTGTTAGAAAGATTCTACATAAACATAAGTACAAATCTTTTAAGTACCAAATCCATCAGCATCTTTACGAGGGAGATTATCAACGAAGATTGGATTTTTGCAACTGGTATCTAGAAACTGAGAGTCATCAGCCAAATATACAATCATGCATTTTATTTTAGGACGAATCTCGATTTACCAACATGGGATGTTTAACAGGAACAATACGAGATATTGGGCAACTGAAATTAACCATCTATTTAGAGGAGGGGCTTTCCAAGAAAAATTCGGCATCAACGTTTAGCTGGGCGTTATAGGAACATGCATTGTAGGACCAATATTTTTTGATGGACCTTTAAACGGAGTCCGGTACTTACATTTTCTACAGAACGAAATTCACAATGTTATTGAAGTTTTACCTGTGCAGCATGAACATGTCTTCTATCAGCAAGATGGTGCACCGCCCCATAACGCCCGAGTAGTTACCGACTATTTAAGTGAAACTTTTAATAATCGCTGGATAGATACCAATGGTCCTATACGGTGGCCGGCGAGATCTCCAGACCTTACACCTTTGGATTTTTTTTACTGGGTCCATATCAAAGAAAAGGTGTATAATACACAACCACATAACATATGAGACCTTAGAAATAGAATTTCGCAAGTGATAAACTCTATTACTCCAATTCAGATGGAAAACGTTCTTCAGGAATTTAAAGAAAGGATTAATTCTTGCCGAGAAGTCAACGGTGTACATTTTGAACATTTAAATTACGATTAAAATAAATTATACGTACCTATTACTTTTAGTGTTTCACTTTTGATACTTATTTTGTTTTTCTGATTTGAGCAGATTTGTAACATATTAGTGCAGGTGAACATTCAGTCGCCGATATCTCATAAACTATTAGGTTTAGACAGGGGATACCAGAAATAAAAAATATCCAGAAAGGTTAGTAGAATGTAAATTTAAGGTTCAATACAGGGTGTTTCATTAAAAATATCGAAGTAATTTGAGCCTGAAAATCACTTTTCGTAGTACTTCCGGTTCAGCCGTAAATGAAATTTTTATGACTTTATCAAATTTTACTCACCAAAAAACTTAAATAACCGTAACAGATTTGTTCCTACATTCATTTGTTTTATGTGAAAATGAAATAATTTTTGATTGATATAACATTTCCAACCGAAAACTGTCAAAGGTAGATATACGGTACGCTGCATGTTTTGGACCTACATTTTCGAATAATATATAGGGTGTTCTATTAAAAATAACAAATTTTATACTGTTTCAGGTAAACCGGAAATGAAAATCAGATTTTGAAGCAATCAAACTATGCACCGTATTCAACCATACAACATCCCAAAATTTGAAATCGATATTTTTTTTTACAAGGAAGTTATAGGCTGGCTAGTAATATCTTAGGCCTATTCAAATTTGAATAACCTCTTTTTCGCCGACCTTGTCTGAATATTGGTTCCAGTAAAACTCGAATGTCACAAAATATATTTAGTAATGAAAGTGGGTAGAGCACATCTTCTATTAAGTGATGATGAAGGAAATATTGATAAATGTGAAATTCCTAAGAAAATTTTTGAAAAACTTGTAAATAAAGGGTTACCAGACATATTGAATAATTACCTTGAAAATAAATTATGTCATGGCCGAAAATGGATTAGCTTTAGATGTCCGCAATGACGTCATTTTTTAGAAAAAAGGCAACGTTAGGAAGAAAATGTTTGATCTAAAAGAGAAAGTTTCTAGGAAACGGCTACGAAATCCAAAACAATGAAAAAAAATCAGCAATTGCATGAGACAGAGGAGAAGAATATCCTTCCCAAAATGGAAAATTTATGCTGAAAAAAAGATAGAACAGGGACTGTTGTGCAAGGAAAAAATACAGATTGAAGTGCAGTGAAAAGTTTAACCTGGAGCCAAAAAGGTTATTCTGAACAATTGTTATTATTTGGAAGGTGACTTCAAAAATTGTCTCTTATTTAACAGTATTGCTTTAACACCAGTTCTACGTCGCGTCGGCGTCATAGAGTTAATGTAAAAACTCCGAAATAATATTCGTTCATGTTATAAAAAAATTCAGTTATTTGCGATAGACAAACAATTTTGGTATTTTGTTTAATAATTAAATTTAGAAGAAAAATACTGAGTTCATTAAAAAAAAACTGAAAATTGGACAATATCTACTACTTTACTTGATAAAATAGAAAGCACCGGTTAAGCAGACCACATCGATTAAGTACTAAGAACATATAAAAACATTTCCAGTCGCACTATTCACGGAATGAAAATCATCATAATATGTTTTTGTACCTCATCTCAATATAACTCAAAGATACAAAATGTACATTAAATAATACGAGGACAAAAATTTTTGTGAAACTTTCCTCATATGTTAATATTTTTCTATGAAGTTAAACTTTTATTTTTTGCATCCGAGAAATGATATTAGACAAAATATTGATGAGCATACAGAAAATTACAAAGCAGGTTTTGAGGTTCAACGAAGAGATAGAGAAAAGCCTGTTGTTGATAAAAATAAGTGTTACATAACTTCGGATTTACAGCAAATAATGCCACTTCCGAAACTCAAGGGTTTTTATTTGAGGCAATAGATGCTACATAATTTCAATGTGCACAGGATAAATGTGACAAATAAAGGAAGCTTGTTAAATAGCAAGCTGTTTGTATAGGTTTTGCCTTTGCTCAAAGATAGCAATCATCTTGTAATTTGGTGGAAATCATGTGCCGGTGAAAATAAAAATTTTAACATTCTTTGTCTCTACCAACTTCTAATGTTGAAGGCATTGTTTAATGTTATTGTTCACAAATTCGTGGAGGTTGGTCATAGTTACCTAGATTATAACAGAAATTTTGGTCGGTTTGAAAATATATACAGAAAAATGGAAAATGTTTACATACCTGAGCAATACACGACCTAATAAAATTTGCAAACCCAAGAAACAACTTTATGTGTGTTGATATTAAAAATTACTTTTATAATTTTGATTAAACTTGTTTAATAAAACAAAGAATAGCCTGGCCGAAAAACAGAGATTATACTAAATGAATTAGGATTGCGTATTACAGACACTATTTATACAAAGAAAGCCTCGATGAGTATACACCATTTCTGAGGATGGACTTATTAAATAAATGAAGCTGGGAAGGTCAGGAGGAAGAAATTACTTCTAACAGATTTAGAAAAAAAATAGGAGGACTATATATAACAGCTGCAAAATTGGACAAATTACCTGAACAAATGAAATTCATAAAAGAAGAATACAAATGAAGAAATCTTTGAACAAAATGAAGAACTTCCAAAGAAGAAAAGGGAAATTAAATAGTTTTAAGAATAAAGTTGTTTTACATTAATTTACTTCCTCACCCCTCAGTGAGGGTTATGTATTCATGAAAAAAATTTTGAACATTTTTATTGCATTTCTGGACGAATCTCGACGAAGTATGACGATACACAAAATTTCAGAAAAAAAAATGTTCTGTCTGTGGTTCGCGATAGCAGCTACATTTTTTGAGATAAAGCTTTTAAATTTGGTACACACATTCTAAAGGTCAAGGAAGAGATTGAGTTCGTTGATAAGCAAAATCGGTCCAAATGTCTAAAAAAAAAATATTTGTGACTTTCCACCAATGTGATTTTTTTGAAACGTCAAAATGTGACTTTTTTGAAACGTCAAAAATGTGATTTCTTTGAAACGTCAAAAATTACTTTTATTATGAAATCTACCACACGTCGAGTTTTCCTACGGTAAGGAAGTTCTGATCCCCAAGTAATAATTAGCAGCGGTTTTTTAATATCACAATAAAACATGTTTGGAATCATAACACCTTTTTCAATCTTTCTGATTTTCAAGGAATTTCACGGAATTCCATATGCTTGTACACTAGTCTTCCAAACAGGTTTACCCCTCGTATAAATCCATCCTTGATCTACTTTCTGGACCATTCTCGTAAAGTCGATTTGATTTAAATTTTATATAGATTTTAAAACGATCACAATGTAAATCTAATTATCGATAAGGCTTCACCGAACAAGTCCTTGTGAATATCAAAATATTTTTAGAGCATAAAACTTTCAGTCTGATAAATTATTGTACGGTACGTACAACTAAATCCCTGACCTGATTCTTGTAAATTTAGTGTGCCCTGGACGCGACATATAAACGGTTGATTTGCGATTTATTTACACAGAATGAAAACAAATTAATCTGTTTTTGCATGTGATATTTCGAGTTGTGGCAAAAACATGGCGAATATGCTAGTGCAGATGAGGCAAAAACGAATAAAAATACAAACTATGGATAATTAACACTAGCTTTCGAATCATTACATTCACATTTACATATTTACTTTTTCTATGATATTTACACCACCACTGAAGATGATTCACAAATACGAAAACACTGCGCATTACACTCGATGTGTGTTCACCAACCGAGATGATATTATCTGGAGATGATTAAACCTAAACATAAACTAAGAATCACTGGCCTGCATGGTTTTAGGGGTCTACATTTTTTTTACATTTTTAGAGCAAGTTGTTCTGAAGTCTGCAGTATTATTAGTTTTCGTGTATCACGCACTGTTTACTCTAAACATACATAACGACATTATTAGTAATTAATACATATCTTTTTTAAAATAAAATTGTTAAGGACCACTGCCTTTTAATCTAGACGTTTCTAGTTAGAACCAGAATATACACATAGTATTCGAAAAGCACATACAGCAGTCAGTAGTAAGTTAACTGTGGTCGAACGTGTGCTTACAGTATATAATAGCGTGATAAAGTTATTAAAAATTCGTCATATCCTCAAGACATTGTAAAAACAGCGCCGATGTGTTTTGTTACATTTGTGGTTCATATACAGTTAAAAAAAGACACAAGAAATATTACGGAATTCGTGAAAAGAACTTATCATGCGTACTTTGGTGTAAAGCTTGGAGACCAAGACAAAACATGGGCGCCACACAGAGCTTGTCATACATGTGTTGAATCGTTACGGAAGTGGACTCAAAATAAAAAGAAATCCTTACCTTTCGGCATACCAATGGTGTGGCGGGAACCCAGCAATCATGCAGAAGATTGTTACTTTTGCTTGCGTGACGTAAGTGGCTTTAATACTAAAAATAAGAAAAAAATATTTTATCCGAACCTTCCATCAGCAATAAGGCCAGTAGCGCATGGGCCAGATGTACCTGTACCTGCTGTACCAGAGAATTATACTCTTTTGTCGTCTGATTCTGATTCGCAATTAGAAATTGAAGATTCGGATGAAGACTTTTCATTACAAAGTACTCAGCCTCAGCTTTTTACTCAGAATGAACTAGACGATTTAATTCGTGACTTAGGACTTTCTAAAGAGTCTGTTGCACTTTTGGGATCTAGACTGAGTGAAAAGAATTTACTTCTTCCAGGAACGCCATTCTCATGGTATGGAAAACGTGAAACTGAATTTTTAGAATATTTTGATCAAGAGGGATCCCTTGTTTACTGCCATGATGTTCCGGGATTGGTTAGCAAGTTAGGAGCATCCATTTATCAACCAAATGACTGGAGGTTGTTCATAAACTCATCTAAAAGGAGTTTAAAGGTTGTATTGTTGCATAATGGTAATATATACGCATCAGTCCCGGTTGCACACTCTGTTCATTTAAAAGAAAGATATGAAGATTTGAAACTCCTACTTGAAAAGGTGAAATATGCAGACCACAACAGGATGTTATGTGGAGATTTTAAAATTTTAGGTATGCTCTTATAGTCTAGTCTATAAGCTTAAAATGGTGTTAATTCTACATACTATTATTAAAATTATGTGGTTTAGCTCATTCGATCCGGAATGATGTCTAGATCATTGTGCCAAATAATTAAATTAGCCCATAAAAAATTCCAAAAGTTATAAACAATTAAACACCTTCAAAAAATAGTGTTTGGTTTGTAGCTTATTGTTCGTAAATTATAAATATTTTCGAAATTTGAAAAAAAAGATCCTTAAAGAGGAGGAAATTTAGTAAAAAAAAGTTCCAACTCCCGGAACTGTACCTCCATTATTTATAATTTTAATTTAACGCTGAAAATAGCCCTCCGCGCGCCATTGTTAGGTTGCGCGCACGGCCTCGAAAGTGAGTACGTCACTTAAAAAAATTTTTTTTAAGTACTTAAAGTTAATTGAAAAATCTAAAAAAATTATAGTATAATCTAAACACTTTAAAGAATTGATTCCCGTTGGAATTTTTCATAAAAACAAATTTTTCAATATGCTAGACGATTGTTAATTAACAAAATTTTTTGAAACTTCCTTCATCGTTCTAAACTAAAAAAAATGTTTAAATAATTGCCGTAAAATTATTTCGCTTCGTGGAGCTCTTCTTATATACATACAAAACAAGATTGCGTCATCAAAGTTTTAAAAATGTTAATACTTTGTTTATAATAATTTTTTTAAGTTAACAAAAAAAAGACATTTATTAATTGAAAAAAATAGTTTTTTTCTCCATTTTATAAAAATTTTATAAACAAATGGACTATTTTTATATTTTTAAAAATTTTTTTTTCTAATTTTATAGAGAATTGTCAATTATGATTTTTGAAAAAAAAATTTTTTCTTAATAATTATTTTTAATTGTTTATAATCGTTTTTTCTATATATTTGTTGTTTAAATTATTAGTTAAGAAATTTTTTTTTTTCTAAAAATCATAATTGACTTTTCTCTACAAAATAACAAAAAATAATTTTTTTTCATTAACAATTACATTGTTTATTAACTTTACAATTTGTTATAAACAAATTCTCAACTTTGTTTTATTTTTTTTCTGAAAGTAATAATAATTACAAAAACGACCTCGTGCATTAAAATGCCTTGAAGTTCAATAACCGAATTCGCATTATTTACAGAGCTAGAAGCCGCAGAAGTTCGAAAAACCCCAAAAAATCTTCAATTTTTATAAACAAATGCGTAAAACAACAAATTAATAATAGGTAAAAAATATATGACTGACATTATCTGAAAGATAATTTCATTGTCTACAAAAATGACCTGAATGTTAATTGTCGTATCTTTAATAGTTTAAAAGTTATATTAGCTTTAAAGTCAACAAATGGATCAGCTGCTGCAATTTTTGTAGCACGTATATTTTCAAAATTACATAAAAAATAGAATGAAATTTTTTTTCGGTATTTTAATGCACGAGGTCGTTTTTGTAATTATTATTACTTTCAGAAAAAAAATAACTCAAAGTTGAGAATTTGTTTATAACAAATTGTAAAGTTAATAAACAATGCAATTGTTAATGGAAAAAAAATTTTTTTTTGTTATTTTGTAGAGAAAAGTCAATTATGATTTTTAGAAAAAAAAAATTTCTTAACTAATAATTTAAACAACAAATATATAGAAAAAACGATTATAAACAATTAAAAATAATTATTAAGAAAAAAATTTTTTTTCAAAAATCATAATTGACAATTCTCTATAAAATTAGAAAAAATTTTTTTTTAAAAATATAAAAATAGTCCATTTGTTTATAAAATTTTTATAAACAAATGGAGAAAAAAATTATTTTTTTCAATTAATAAATGTCTTTTATTGACATAAAAACGAAAATATAATAATAAATAAAGAAAAAAATTTTCTTTACAACATTATTGTGTTTTTTCTTTTTTTGTTAACTTAAAAAAATTATTATAAACAAAGTATTAACATTTTTAAAACTTTGATGACGCAATCTTGTTTTGTATGTATATAAGAAGAGCTCCACAAAGCGAAATAATTTTACGGCAATTATTTAAACATTTTTTTTAGTTTAGAACGATGAAGGAAGTTTCAAAAAAATTTTGTTAATTAACAATCGTCTAGCATATTGAAAAATTTGTTTTTATGAAAAATTCCAACGGGAATCAATTCTTTAAAGTGTTTAGATTATACTATAATTTTTTTAGATTTTTCAATTAACTTTAAGTACTTAAAAAAAATTTTTTAAGTGACGTACTCACTTTCGAGGCCTTGCGCGCAACCTAACAATGGCGCGCGGAGGGCTATTTTCAGCGTTAAATTAAAATTATAAATAATGGAGGTACAGTTCCGGGAGTTGGAACTTTTTTTTTACTAAATTTCCTCCTCTTTAAGGAACTTTTTTTCAAATTTCGAAAATATTTATAATTTACGAACAATAAGCTACAAACCAAACACTATTTTTTGAAGGTGTTTAATTGTTTATAACTTTTGGAATTTTTTATGGGCTAATTTAATTATTTGGCACAATGATCTAGACATCATTCCGGATCGAATGAGCTAAACCACATAATTTTAATAATAGTATGTAGAATTAACACCATTTTAAGCTTATAGACTAGACTATTAGGCCAACAGTCTGGCTATACTAAAATGCCCTGTTTCTTATGCGAATGGGACAGTAGAGCACGAGGTGAACATGGCAAAAGAAAGAATGGCCATGTAGAATTAATTTAGTACCTGGTTTAAAAAATATTGTACAAGAAAGTTTGGTCGATCCGAAAAAAGTTCTTCTGTCTCCGTTACATATTAAGTTGGGGCTAATGAAGCAATTTGTTAAAGCTCTCGACAAAAACTGTAACTACTTCAAGTATTTATGTTCAAAGTTTCCTAGTTTATCAGAAGCCAAGTTTAAGGAAGGTATTTTTGTTGGGCCACAAATTAGAGAGTTAATGAAAGACAGAGTGTTTGACTCAACAATGAATGATAAAGAAAAGGCTGCATAGGTTGGCTTCAAAAATGTAGTTCAAAAGTTCTTAGGTAAAAACAGAGATTCCGATTTCAAGAATATAGTCAACGATATGTTAGAAAATTATAAAACATTGGGGTGCAATATGAGTTTGAAACTTCATGTTCTTCATTCCCATCTTGACTATTTTCCAGAAAATCTCGGGGCGGTGAGTGAAGAACAAGGTGAAAAGTTTCATCAGGACATTAAACAGATGGAGATGTTATATCAAGGAAGATGGAACGGCGCTATGATAGCTGACTATTGTTGGTGTTTAAGGGGAGAATCTTCTGAAGGTGAAACTTCACATAAACGGGTTTCAACTAAGCGTTCATTTGAATGCAAAAGAAAGCGTTTTCATTCGCAAAGAGACATGTAAAAATGTTAACAACTTTTTTGTAATATTATTTTCTTGTAGGTACTTGTAAATTTTGATTTAAATTTAATAATTAAAAATGAGAAGTATTTTACTGTAATGCATTATTTTAATACATTTTATTAGAAAACCGTTCATGTATTTTTACTTTGTGAAAAAACCTTGCGTGATAGGGCAAAATGCAAGTCATTTTTGGATTCGGCATGAAACAGTCATACAGAATTACATTAAAATATAGAAACCCCCCACCATAAGTTTCATTTTGCAGGCCTGTGGAATTTATGAACCATGATCCAACTATTAAACCACATTAAAGCATAATGTTATATTTCTGCAAATAACACATAATTCACAGCAATATTGAAATAAAAAAGTGCATTTTTTATCTAAAATTTATCGCTTTATAAGAATCCTCTATAAATATCTTTGTCAGGCAGTAAAATCTAAGTATGCCTGGATTGTGTATGTATCCTATTTCTTTAATAATGATATTTACACCACATAATCTTAAAATCATGCATAATGTTTTAATGTTAGGGGTCGTCCAATCGTTTGACACAAGTTAACAAAGTTTTAATATTTTATTTCTTGTATAAAATTATTTTATTGGAAACCTAGTTCGTTTCTATCCCTCATTTCTACAAGGTGTTTTATGAATCCCAATTTGATATGAAAGCGAGACAGAACAATCTTAACAATATTAAATAATGGCTCGTTTTGAATGTTGTTAGCGCCGGGATTTAGTGATTGCCTTGAAGGCCACTCCTTTCTTATATAATACAAAGAACATGCTATGCTGCACATAGGAAGCAACAAAATTTTATGTAACCCAGCAGCATCCCTAGTAATAGGGCTATAACTTTCGGATCACCGTAAATTTGCAACCGATATTCCTCATACTTAATACATTTAAGCATGTTTTATTGTGGCTAGGTAAGTCTGATGTTATATTTCGCTTGGCCAAATGGTCTATTTTTTCATTATCTATGAGTCCTATGCTTTTACCCACACAAAATAAATTTGTCTACCTAAATGGTATACTTTCCTAACTAGATCTTAGAAATTAAACGATTTGAAATGATACTTCTTATTTTGCAGGGACTTTAAGAATGATAGAGAATCCGATAGAATTATTGTAATGTTATTGTTAGAGTCGATGGTGTATTTAATGGCCTCGTGAACTGCAGTTGCTTCGACTGTGAATATCGAATGGTCCGGTGAGAGTTTAATTTTAAATTCATGATTCTTATTAGGAACATAGAGTGCACAATCGTGCTTGTCCTCGATTTGCAGCCGTCTGTGTAGATACATTTTGCAGGATTCCACTTATCTAGAATACTTTGAAGGATATATTTATTAATGGATTCACTATCGCTATACTTGGGAATCAATATAGAATTAGTTGTAAAGCTGTCTGAACAGTGAATGAAATCGTTTGAATTTAAAAAATTATAAAGAAATGCTTGACTTAATGGTGGTGATGGTTTTTTAATCCAATATTTATTCGTTAAATCGTATGTGTTGAGAATTGAAATATTTTGCAGAAGTGGAGGGTTATTTATGCTTATTTTCAAGAAAAATCTACTGCTAAGGAGTTGACGCCTTAGGTTTAGTAGGGGCTCAAGGGCCTCAACATGGAGAAATGATTGACTATAGCATATTAATAATAACAGTGTATAGACCTCCCAATGGGGATCATAAATTATTTTAGATTGTTTTAACAAGATACTTATCAAATTAATGAATACGAAACTGAAAGTTATTATAAATGGAGATTTTAACATCTGCTTTCACACAAACGATGTAAATACTGTAAACTTTGATGATGTATTAAACTTGTTTGGTTACAAAGCAAACGTATTAAGTAACACTAGATATAACAGATGTCTGGATAACATTCTAACAAATTTCAATGACTTGTTTGATATAGAAGTGATTGACCCCTACCTAGCGGACCACAATGCCATAATTATCAAAGTAGACATACCCAAACTAAATCATACTTCTGCAAATATTAAAATTCGACCGGTAACTCAAGAGGTTATCTTTCATTTATACCACCTACTAGGATTGGGGTTTTGTAGATATAGAAGTCAATATTGATATCGACTCTAAGTTCCATGCTTTTATAAACCTAATAACTCAATACATGATAATAGTGTTTCCAGAAAAACATAAAACTGTCTCAAATAAAAACCAGTAACTTTGCTGGTTTACTCCAAAATTAAAAAGTATGCGTGAACATTTAAACTTTTTAAATTATATGCACATCAATTTTTCCAACTTGTGCTAAAAGGGATTATTATAAATTTTCGTAACAAATATAGACATGAGATTGTTCAGGCCAAAAAAAGGATATTATTCAAATCATATTAAAATATTAAATAGTTCTGCAAAATCTTATTGAGAAGTTATTAATATCCATCAAAATAATATCAGACCTAAAAACACGATTATCAATTTTGGACCTAACGAATTATATTTTATTGTTATTCCAAATGATTTTTTTTTTTGCCTAAGACAAAAGTTAATAAAACAAAAATAACCGATATACAGGAATTTGCCTTTACAGAGGTCAGTCCCATTGAAGTAAGAAATGTCCTTACCAGTTTAAAAAATAAAAATAGTATGGATTGTTATGATATGAATGTACAGCTCATAAAAAAGTATAAAAGAGTTAATTCTAGCTCCCTTTACTAAGTTGATAAACCAGTCAATTAAATCAGGAATTCTTCCATCTGTCTTTAAAATCGCCAAGGTAATACCTATTCATAAGGGTGGTGACTTAAATACACTAAACAATTTCAGACCAATATTCTTTTTGCCAATTGTCGCCAAGGTCTTGTAAATAACCCTAAAAAATCAAATATGTAATTTCTTTGAATGGAATAACTTATTTTTTTATAAATCAATACGGTTTTAGACCAAATAAATCCACCAACAAAGCAATCGGGTATTTAATAGATAAAATTGTAAAAGGATATGAAAATGGAGACTACGTGGCCTCAATTTTTTGAGACTTGCAAAAAGCCTTACAACTGTGTGTCCCATGAAATTTTGTTAGACAAAATGAGATTTAGTTATAATTTTAATGCTCTAGTCTAAATTTAATGCAATCCTATTTAGTAAATAAAATCCAATATACCGATGTAAATGGCGCTTCATCTGATGGATGTGAGGTAACCCGTGGAGTCCCCCAGGGATTTGTGCTTTGGCCTACCCTATTCCTTTTATATATAAATAATATTGATGAGGGATTTTTGGGTATTGACCTGACACATTTTGCTGATGATACCACACTGACTAGTGAGTAGTTCGCCTCAATTGCGCTCTGCTTAAATGCACAAAAGACTAAATGAGTTTTTTTTTTCACAGGGAAATATCAAATTTTAAAAACCCTCCATATATTAAATTCATTGGTGTCCACTTGAACCCCAAACTTAGCTGGACATCTCACGTCAAATAAAATTTCAAAAAATATTTATGCTTTACGTAATTTGATTAATATTGTCCCTGATGAGTCTGCCTACCACTCACTAATAATGTCATATATGACATATGCATTAATAGGTTAGGTTCATTCTTCCAGTGCCAAACGAGTGTTTGGATTACAGCGTAAAGCTATCCGTGTAATAACCGCGTCTTATATGAAGGATGTACGTAATAAATTTATTGAGAAAAGATTACTAACGTTTCCTAATCTGTACATAATAATTTGCTAAGACTTAAAGCCAGTTGTCATGGGCGGCATTATTTTGGTTCAATATTCTTTAATTTATTACCTGAACTTGTAGCACAATTACCTATGTGTAGATTCAAGCCTTCTATAAAAGAGTTCCTTATTAAAAGTGCTTTTTGTAGTATTGAGGAATACCTAGATTGTGAAAATTTTGTATTCTAATTTAAAGTTTATTATATACCCTTGATGTATTTTTGGTGTTTCTTTGAAAATTGTACAATTCTTTCTTAACGAGTTAAAAAAACAATTTAATTATAAGTCAAACATTTATCTATAAAAGATTATATGTAGGTTATAATATAAAATATAATAGTTAATCTTCTTCTTCTAATGAAATATCTAAACTCATAAGAAGACAAAACTAGGTTAAAATGAATACAGTGCAAACAGTACTTCACCACTTCTTCAAACAAAAACACACACAAAAAACAAAGACAACGACTCTCCATAATTACTCGAAAATTAAACAACCCCACAAACAATACCACAATCATGTTTGGACACTAATTTGTTAAAATGCCAACAATATTGATTTAAAAGCTGCTTTCAAAATTTTTTAATTTTTTTACATTTGGTATAGAACTGAAATTGTTTTTGTAAATATGGTCAAATTTTAATAGATATTTATAAGACTTAATAAGAGTAACTTTACCATTAAGAGTAATAAAGAAGTATATTTAATAAAATGTATGATCATTTAGTAAATTTTCTCTAAAAGACTGGCTTCATTTTAAGACAAAATGTCTCCTTTAGTTAAGTAAAATATAAATTGTGGCATATATGTACCTATTTTATATATTCAAAATTAGAAATGGTCAATAATAATTTTATCAGTAATTTTATTATGGGTATTCGGTAAATATCGTGCAGGTTCTTAAGATTTACTTTCTGTCAAAGTATTCTGAAATGAACTAAACCCAACTTCTCTTTTATCTGGTCAGTTGAAAGTCCAAGAGCCATAAAACTTCCTGTTTTAAGACGTATTCAAACAAAACAAACATCTCAGTGATGTTTCTGTTTACATACATCAGCGTCCGCAATAACCTGTATAGATGAAAAATGAAAAAAAATATATAAGTATATATATAAGAGAACAAATTCTTTTAGCGAGAAAATCTTGGAAATAAAGAACTAACTGCGTAATTTTATCAAATCGAATATACTGGATGACTACGTAAATAGGTTCACCATGTTCTGCCTTTATTTTTTAACATAAAAATTTTAAAATTTGATATTCAAATATATGTACAGGTTCATCAGGCGAAAATGTTCTTTTTTGAGATAACTTTGTTATTAAAAAGGTATAAAAACTTTCATGAATTAATTTGTTCTCAGAATCCAAATTTTGAATAATAAAAAAAACAATAGCACCTTGGGTTTAATGAATACGACATCGTACTTTGTTTTTAAACGGAACACCCTGTATATTTTAAAATAATTCGATTTTTCTCATTTTTCGATTTCGAAAATACCAACATGTTATCACAAAATGTTTGAGATATTTAGATTTTATTAAAATATCGTTAACCATTTTGTTAAACGTAGTTGTCTTAGAAAAGAAGAAGAATTAACCATGACAGATATTGAATTTTGAGAAACATTACCTTGACAAGTAAACTGCATCTTTATTTCAGAAATATAGCTATTTTGTTTTCCCACAGTTCATCTTGTACTGCCAAAATAGAGATGAATAGGTTATCGCGGAAATTATCACTATTTTTCACCACCCTCATGTTTGGTTGAGACCCACACCTTTCCAAATAAACGTTTGCAAGTCAATAAGACTCTTATGTGTAGCTTTGCTTATTATATTTTATGTGTGTTTTATTGGTGTTTAGTAACTTGATATTTGGCGACATTAATATTAGGTATTTATAGAGTGATATGTTTTTTCTTTTTAATAAAACAACAAGGAATTGAGGCTGAGCAACAATTTTTATTTAAAGTACAATCGATGCAATTATGTTCTGAAAATGACATCAATAAAATGGCAGCCTCTGTTCCACTTATCTGACCGAATTCAATGAACCCAATTTTCAAGTACTTTGTTCAATGAATCAGGCTTTATGTGACGAATACAGTATTCAATTTTAATGCATGAATTGTGTTTAGTTTATTGACATAAACCAACGACTTCAAATGACCACACAAAAAGTCTAAAGGTGTTAAATCACAACTTCTTGGAGGCCAATTGACATAGCATTTTTCGGAAATAATCGCCTCACCGAACTTTTCACGCAATAAATTGTGTCAGGGGCTGTGTGGCATGTAGCATCGTCTTGTTGAAAGAGATGTTGGTTAAATCAATATCGTTCATTCAGGCCATAAAAAGTTCGTTATCATCGACCTGTACCGCTCACCATTGACAGTAATGGCATCTCCGTTCTCATTTTCAAAGAAATAAGGACCCATGATGCCACCATGCCAAAAACCATACCAAACGGTTACTTTTACGGAATATAAAGGTCTCTTGTGTATAATTTGTGGATTTATCGATCCACTGAGAAGAAAATGAGCTTTATCTCAGACAACGATTTTCTTAAAGAAATCAGCATCATTTTGAAGTTGTTCCGAGGCAAAATCAGCGAATTCACGGCGTTTGCGATGATCCAATGGTTACAATACTTGTGTGAGAACAATTTTGTAAGGATGTAAACCATCCGTAAAATACGCCAGGTGGATGTTGCAGACAGTCCCAACTCTTGAGAGCGCCTTGGAATCTATAAATTTGGGTATTCTATAACACTTGCCTCAACGGCAGCAATATCCTCATTACTTCGAGCAGTTCTTTGTCTTACTGGCACGCTAACATTGTGTAAAGAAAAAATACCCTTAAAATGTTCAACATTTCGATGAATTGTGAGCACACTGGGTCGAATATGACTACCATAAATTGGTAAAAGTGCACGGTAAGTTTCAATAAAATAATGATTATTTTGATAAAAAAATTGGATAATTTTCAATTTCCATGATTAAATTACAAACCTTACTGAATAAATAATGTTACTTATAAATGATGTTTTTAATGACTATAAATGTGATTTTCTTCTACTCACGGAGCACTGGCAACATGACACTCAAATTAGAGCAAATACCTTAAGTGACTTCACTCTTATTAACTCCCATTGTCGAAAAAATTTAGGACATGGTGGTGTAGCCATCTATAAAAATAACAGCTTTTTTCATGATGTCTCAGTTTTTTTTATAGATGAATTTTGTTTAGACGGTCTTCTTGAATGTACCTCAGTAATTCTAGACTCTATTGTCTTGTTGATCGTTGTGGTATATAGGCCACCAAATGGAGATTTCAATCTGTTTTTAAAACTATTTAATGGTTTATTAGAATATCTCTCAATGAAACGAAAACGTATAGTTATAGGAGGTGATTTTAATGTAAATTTTATTAAATGCAGTAGCAACCTGTCACTTTTGACAGATTTATTAGGATGCTTTGATTTTACTGTTACTATTAAATCTCCTACTAGACAGACAGCTACATCAAGTACCTGTATCGATAATATTTTAATAAACTCAAATATTGATATCTTCAAAACTAAAGTTATGAATCTTTATCTATCTGATCATCTCGCTCAGTCAATTCATATACAGACTGCTTTTACTGAAAATACAAAAAACAAATATATACAACGTAGAATTTTCAGCAAAGAAAATATTAGTTTATTTTGTGATTATTTAGAGCGGGAAAATTGGCAAGAGACATATGCCCAAAATCGTCCAAATAAGGCTTGCAAATCTTTCAGTGATACTATAATGTATTATTTTCAGCTATGTTTTCCACTAAAAAGGGTTCCTCTTGTTAGATCTCAACATAAGGATAATTGGATGACCGATAATTTAAGGCAGTTAAAGCAAAAGGTTACAACTTCTAATGACATCAAAAAATAAACCTGGCCTATAAAGAAGTCAGCACATTTTTGCAGAAGCAATATTGTAATGCACTGGTAAAAGCTAAAAGAGAATATCATGACAGACAAATTAAGAATTCAGATAATAAGTCAAAAGCAATGTGGAATACAGTAAATAAAATAAAAGGTAACAATAATAAATCCCAGGTTATATATATAGTTGAAAATGGGCTAAAAATATCAGATATCGATATAGCTAATAATTTTAACCAGCATTTTACGCTGACAACAAGCAATAATTTTACATACGATTCTGATTTCTTAAGCTCTAATGTAAATTTTTATGAGAGGTCACTCTTTTTAGTTCCAATTCTAGCATCGGACGTAATCTCACTAATAAATAGGTTAAAATCTTCCAGATCTAGTGGATGTGATGGAATATCGAACAACCTAATAAAAAAATGTAAATTAAGTATCTGTCAGCCATTAGCTTTTCTAATAAACCTCTGTTTTAACACGGGAATATTCCCAGATATTTTTAAGTTAGCCATAGTTAAACCTATATACAAAAAAGGTGACCCTAATGACTATGGGAACTATAGAGCAATTAGTCTGCTGTGTAGTATATCTAAACTCTTTGAGCTTGCATTAAAAGATCAAATATCCTTTTTCTTATATGATAATGATCTACTTTCGCCCTATCAACATGGATTTTCTAAAAATAAAAGCACAGACACAGCCCTCTGTGAATTCTATGAGATGATTGTAAATGCACTCGATCGGAAACAATATGCCCTGGGATTATTTATTGACTTCTCCCGTGCTTTTGATGTCGTTAACCATGAACTACTGATCGAGAAATTAAATAGATATGGAATCAGGGGAACTCCTTTAAACCTACTGTCCTCGTACCTTGATAATAGAAAACAAACTGTCAAATTAAACGATGATGCTACAAGTGACATATGTGACATAACACAGGGTGTTCCTCAAGGATCTGTTTTGGGTCCCCTTCTGTTTAACATATTTGCAAATGATTTAATAACATATCTAAGTAAGATTCCAAACGTTTATACGGTATGTTACGCCGACGACACGAATCTCCTAATCATAGATAAAGACCTAAATAATATTAAACATACTGCTGAATTATTGTACTCAAATATAATCAAATGGTCTGAAAACAATAAGCTTAATTTGAATAGAAATAAAACTAATATGTTATTATTCACTCTACAAAAAAATAATGAATTTTGTCCATCTGACAGTAACATAAATATCTGTACGTCAGTTAAAATATTGGGAGTTACATTTGACAGGCATTTGCACTGGGGTAATCATATAGACGTACTAGTAGTGTAATAAATTACGCAGCAATTGTTATGGTCTACATTTCATGTCTAACCACTGTAGCAGAGATGTTCTCGTGCCTCTTTACTATGCAAACTTTCATAGCCATTTGAAGTATGGAATAATAAACTGGGGGAATTGTGCATATACTAACTGCGTATTTATTCTGGAAAAATATGCAATACGAATTATTTCTGGACTCGGTTACCGTGAGAGTTGCCGTAGTACTTTTAAGAAATTAGGAATTTAAACTGTATCTAATTTATATATACTTGAAGTATGCATATATGTATACAAAAATAAGCATAAGTTTCTTGCTAATCAGACCGAACATGATCACAATACAAGGTCAAAAGGCCTATTACAACCAAAGTCGTGTCGAACAACGTTGTACCAAAAAAAGTTTCTTTTATAATGGCTGTAAATTTTTTAATTTTCTATCCGATGATATTAAATGTTCTAGAAACATCCATATTTTCAAATCTAAATTGAAGAAAGTGCTCTTGGATAAAAATTGTTATAAAACCCAGGATTCCTTTTTATAGTTACGTTGTATGTTTTACTTTTAAGCTGTATGCTCCACTTTTTGGACCCATTCTACAATATATGTAGACGTTTTGTACAAATGTTATATGTGTAATACAAATGTTATATGTAATGTATATGTCTATTATTGTTTTCATTTTTGACTCTATACTTATATTGTCATGTAGATATCTTGCTATTTATATGTTCGTTGTTCGTTCATCTTTATTTTGACTTGTGTAAAACATTTTCTTTGTTATATACATCAATAAATATTATTATTATTATTATTATTATTATTAATACAACTGACAGTGACAGGCGATTTTGATATTTCAAACATAGCCACAATGTCAAATTGAAAACATATCACCCCTACTGAAAAACCTTATATTTAGTAGTAAATATTTTACGGGGAAAATACAAACCTGTGCATTATTAAATTACAACTCTAAAGCACGTAGACGTTGTGAAAATTCTGTAAAATGTAATAATTTTAATTTGTGACACTTTATGCAGATCATGACCGACAGAAAAATATCTCTCTTTGTACGCCCCTGTGACGTAATCCCAAGTGTTATTTGATGAAGGTTTGCATGCAAAGTTGGTTGCGTGATGAGGCTTGAACTTATCCAAGGGGTAATTATTTTAATATTGAGAGCACGAGCTACATTAATTAATCCATATTTATGTAAATCGATAACTATCTGAAATTACTAATTAATATTATGATTGATTCTGTTACCTTTTGATCTATAAAAAGTGCATGCCAATGTGTAATTAAGCACAAGCTAAATGTTTTTAATTAAATATAGAGTGGACACATTCTGCGATCTGATCTGTATTAAAAATTTTCATCCATGAATGAAACAACGAATTGCATTTATCTAAGCAGAAATGGATTTAAATAATGAACAAAAATGATCCTTCTCTCCTAGAATCTGTACAATTATAGTTACCGATTTTACATCTCTGGTGTAAAATCTATCTACGGAGCTGATAGCAATTTGTATAATTTTTTTCTTCAAACCTAGTTTTTCAGGTATGTTAGACCACAATGTTGGTACCGCGTAAATCGTAGATTCCATCTCATTTGACACTGGCTACAAATTTTTATTGTTGGAAAGGCAGAACTTGTCATGACCATTATTTTATCAGTTCAATCGAAAAGATTTTAAATATTTTGAGTAATATTTTGCAATACTAGGGTTCATTCCTATGAGTGAAACGTACGGTTTTTATAAGACACCATTTTGGATCTGGCCTTTACCATCGGATATAAGTGCTCTGCATCATTCCTTTTAAGGAAGTTAGATAAATTCTGATAAGAAATCCTACCTTACTAATAATAAATGACATTAATGAGGAATAGTTCAAAGGACGACCACATGTTTATATGCAGTGAGGAGAATAATGAAAGAAACGTGGAAACAATAACGCTAATACAAAAATATAGTATACACAAGGTGCCCAAAAACTAATCTGCCAAATTTCAGGGATCTATAGAACACCTCAAAATAACACCACAACTAGGATGAGATACTTCGAGACGTACTTCATGGGCAAAATGAGGGAGATAAACTATCAAACAAAAAATAAAAGAAACATGAAGAGCAACTAGAATCACATTATGAATATAGAGCCAAGAGTCTAATGCTAAGAAAAAATAAGAAGTGGATGGTATGACTGTTCATCAAAATACATCAATGACAATAGCAAAAGATCGACAAATGAGGTAATAAAAACTATCACGAAGAGAAATGACGTTCAGGAAATAATATCATGGGCACACGTACAAAAAATACCCTATACTCAGAAATGCGTGGAAACATAGCTCTGAGCCTGTATAATAATGGAAAATGGTGCGGGGAAAGAGGTCTCGCAGTTAATTCCACTAAGATTAAGATGATCCTTTTCACCAAAAGAAGAAAAATAGAGGATTTTATGGAACCAGTCATTATGATAAACCTCTTGCGCTCGCACAGGATGTCAAATACCTGGGAGTGGCCTTAGATAATAAACTATCATGGGGACCGCAGATTGGCAACGTCATCAAAATGTTGATTGCAACCCTCTGGCAATTGCGCCGAGTTGTAGGTAGGAACTGCGGCCTCAGCCAACGGATCCTATACTGGCGTACACGACGATCATCTGGCTAAGGTTCCAGTACGGATCTGTGATAGTCGAGCATAGACAGAATGCCGAAAGTAGGCAAAAATCCAGAGACTAGCTAGCCTAGGCTAGGGATCATTGGCGCAATAAGGACGACACCAATAATTGCTTTGGAGGTTCTGCTAGGAATGCCAATGCTTCCCTCGTGGATAAAGAAGAAAGCTATGATAGCATATCTAAGAATGCGGGATTCTGGGAACTGGTGATATTCAGGCAGGACTGAAGGTCACGCAGCAATTGCTGGACTGGCGGAAAGGGAATCCCCATCTCTACCATAAATGTGAGAGAAGCGAAAGCTATGGCTAGAAAAAAAATATTCTGAAGGTAGAATTGACTTCCCTCCGGATTCTTTGGTGTGCTGAATAGACGGTTTTCGCATAGCCGGCAAGCCCCTCCTCCGGGGCGGGAATATATCTGGAAGGCAGAGGAGTGCAGGAGAACGTTGCTCTTACACCATAGTCTTCCACGAAGAGGTTTACGCCATTCTAGTGATGGCAGGTAAGCATGAGATAAGAAACATACCAAACAAAAGACTGAAACGAAATCAGAAAACATATACATCACGATATGAACCGATACAACAGCAAAGATGGCTTAGTCCTACAAGATTAAAGACTTTAACTACACTTTCCCCCAACTCATCTTTACTTCTAATATCCCATGCCGTGCAAGACTCTCCCAACAATAATAAATAAGTAATGTATCTTAGGTTTTTCCACCTCCCATTCAATCTATTTGATAAATAACTTTCATTTTAATAAACAATTGTTGATATTGATGCAAACGGCGTCCAAGGAAACTGTTTACCAAATAAATTTAACAGGAGATGGAAAGAATATTGTAAATAGTTTCCTTGGATACAATTGTATCAACACTAGTTGCCATGAAACTTATTTATTAAATAGATTTAATGGAGGATGAAAAAACTAGCCCTTAGTATGACCGGCTCGGTGGAGTAGTTGGCTAGAGCATGCGATGGCAAGTGTGACTAGATAATTTCTCCATCGTCCTGCGGGTTCGAATCCCGCCACCGGCACTGGCAATGCCGGTGGGATTGCTTGTGTGTCCAAGTTTTTTTTATATGTTTAACCCTCGATCGTACAGCTTTGGCTTTGGAATCGAGGATTGTCTGATTTCTGTGGTGTGTTATGTTTATGTTATGACGAGGTATGAACTAATACATGCCTTATTTTGCACTGGACCTATATTTTGAATTAGGCAATTTCTTTTCAGTATTTCTTTATTACATAAATTCAATAGCAACATCCAAATTCTAAAATAATTTTTAAGGCAATATTAAAAAGGAAATATTTTGGCAGACTAATTTCCATTTAAAATTACCTATTGGGTTAGAGGTTTCGTACAGAGGCTATTTAATTTAATTTTATTGTTGATAAACAACCACATAATTTTTCCCGATATGAAAAACTTTATTTGCTGTTCGCTTAAATAAAGCTAGATGTCATGTCACAAAATTATTGCGCAAATTCTGAATGTTTGTTTAATTGGAAGAAAATATCAAATAACTTCAGAAGAAGGGAGTGCTGTTTGCCTCTGGCATTATTGATGTATCTATGTCTACGTAGGAAAACAATTTGCAAAATTATGATTCCTAATTTTCCTAGATAAATTGGTTCTGTGGTGTATAACATTCGCAAATATTTACTTTTTCGGTTTGCCGTCTTTATTGCAATTTCCATTATTCATTTTTTATCGTTACGGATGCAGACACTGCGAACTTGATATCGTTTCATTTAAATGGCTCTTTGCAATAACAATTATGGAGGGACACTGTGTTGTAGCCAAATGGGTGGATTTAATGAATTTAATACGGATAAATATATATTATTTTAAAAGTTTATGGATATAAAATCAGAAATATATAGAATAGTAAATGATTTCGTTGTAAATTGTTATTGTTATAGTTTTTAAATATCATAAGAAGTTTTTGGATAGATAAAAATATACAAGGGACAAGTGATACAAAAAATGTGTTTTGTTTAAATGAAACACATATTTGACATATCGTCGCTGTCAAGTCAAACTCTGCTATATGGAGATTTTGCCATTTTTGTGATATGGATGCTATAGTGGTGCTACAGTAAAACCAGCTATGTGAGAAATCGTTCTTGATCGAATTTATTTACGACTTTAAAATCTACTATGTGCGTTTTTAGTATCTCCTGTAAAATTTGGTAATCTCCATATAGCAGTTTTTGACTTAACAATGCCGATATTCATTTACCATTTACCAATTCACGTCCACTTCGCAGGATGTAGAAATAAGTCACAAGCAATTTTGACAAGAAATTATTGTCAACAATAGATTTTAATTACATGCCGACGTTTCGGTGGGTGGTTCTTTCCATATTCAGGGCTACAATAATGTTTTAAAATTCATGTAAACCATTTTTCACATCATTTTATAAAAAAGAACTTTACATTATAACAACATATAAAGGATAAAATTAAAATTAAAAAACCTTTTAAAAAATTAATTAATAATAATTGTAGTCAATTTTAAATGAGAAATTCGATTATAATTAAAATTGACTCCACAACAATACATTAATTTAGATAAACTCTCTTTTTTTAAATTTTTCGAAAAGTTATTTTTTATACAGGGTGATTCATTAAGAATGGTAAATCCCGAAACTGGAAATTCTAGAGGTCAAAATTAATCGAAAATCTGAAAGAGCGTCCATCTTTACATAAAACTGACTCATGATTAATTTCGGTATCTTTATTCGTCTTCGAAATATTTGCTCTTAAAAGTTTCAATGTATTTCGTTTTAATACAATTTTTCATCCTTAAAATACAGTGTGCTGGGTAAGTCATAAATAATTAATATTAAGTTATGATTCTGTGTATCTGTGATACTTCTATTAATTATTTATGATTTATTCAGACACTTTCTATTTTAAGGATTAAAAATTGTATAAAAAACGAAATGCATTGACTCCTTTAAGAGCAAATATCTCGAAAACAGATAGAGATATCGAAATTAAAAGAGTCAGTTTTTTGTGTAAAGAAGGACGCTCTTTCATCTTTCCAATTAATTTTCCCCCTAATTCTACAAGCAAAAAAAATGCGTCGATTTATCAAAGCGGTAGAGTATAACTAGCGCCCTCCATAAGCAACGTTAAAATTAGTTGCAAATTCTTATTTGTTATGCCAAAAAACGTAAACTGCCAATTTTCAAGTTGATACTATGAACATTTTCAAAATAATTGAGAAATTTAAAATTAAAATTCAAATTTTGACCACCCTGTATCTCTTATATCAGCAATATTTGTATAATGCATGTTGAGCTCAAACGTCATATTTTTTGGTCTCTGATATCTCCAGTTTCAAAATTTCCCATTCTTAATGAATCGCCCTGAATAATGATGTGAATAATGACTAATGATTTACAATAATTTTAAAACATAATTTTGATTTAAAAAATTATAAACACTTTTTTATTACTTGTCTAATTTTCACTTTATTTGTTATTTTACAACTAGTTTCATCCTATTCGGACATTTTCAAGTAAACTAAATTATACACAGATTTTACTTTCATTTAAATATAAACTGAACTGAATAGATGGATGGTTGATAATATAATTCAAATTTGTACAGATGTTATGTCTTTAAATGTAGGGGTTTTTTCAAGATAGTAAAATTATATTATGGTGTGATTTTTATTAACAGCAGGTTATCTGAATAAGTTTACTAACGGAGAATTATTTAAATCTATTTGGTCGTTCAATATGTTGTAATTTTTATTCCTATTTAATTTATTAATTTCTTGCACTTCTAATAAATTAAGTTTTTTACTTTTCCTAAAAATATGTAATATTTTAGGTTGATAGTCATCAGTTATTGTATGACCAGGTTCTATCAGGTGTTTATAAAAGTTGGAATGTTGTTTTTGTGTGTGAATATGTTCTCTATATCTTACTCCGAACGATCTACCTGTTTGACCTACATATGAGGCGTTACATTCTGGGCAATCTAATCGATATACACCACATTTTATAGAGATATCAGTTTTTTGTTTTGCATTGAAAAGATATCTGCCTATATTTTTGTTAGAACTAAAAGATGTTTTAATATTAAATTTGGAAAAAGTATTGCCAATTGAATAAGAGAGTTGACCTGAATATGGTAATGAAATGTATGTTTGAACTTTTTTCTCATTAATAGTGGGATAAAGTTCTTTTAAGAGGGACTTCTTTTGTTTTTTGTAGATTAGATTGTTGATTACAACAAATAAAGTGAAAATTAGACAAGTAATAATAAAGTGTATAATTTTTTTAAATTAAAATTTATTGTTGAAAATAAATTTTTGGTCCAAATTGTTTGCGACATCTCTCTCTATATTCACTTATTATTAGTTAAATGAATTATTGTTTTTTTTTGTCATCTGTTTAAGAAGAAATCTGATTTACTCTTAACTTTGATTATTCTTTCTAACAACTAGAGAATTATTATAACTAATATTTTCAGATAAATAATATTTGTTCTATTGGGTAGAACTCTTATAAAAAACATCTAATCTAAATATATATATATATATATATATATATATATATATATATATATATATATATATATATATATATATATATATATATATCAGGGTGAGCCACGGTGGGTGGAGTATTAGAAGTATATGGAGAATGGATCAACCGATTGCTTTGAAATTTTGGTTACCAAGATAATCGAGCATGATCTCTCCAACTAAAATATTTTCGAAAGTGCGGTGTTGCCACTTATACGTAAAACTGGCAACATCTTCGTTATTTTAAATGGAATACCCTATATATTTTTGCGTTTTTTTGAATCGTCGTCTCTTTCTGAGTAACTTTTATTAATATTTCCCTATATCTATCTCAAGCCGTTTTCGAGATAATAATTCTTTTCTGAATTTATTGCCAAAAATTTGACTTTCAGTAAATCTTGTTTTCTCCTACCTACGCAGCAATTAAAAGATAATTTTTTAGTTGCGGCTAGGCAAGGCCTAGGGGCATCTCCTCCATTAATCAAATGTTTCGAATATCATACAGGGTGAGTTAGAGAACGGTTTCTACAAGGGACTTAGAAAAATGCACGGAAGTCAATTTTTTTAAATAGAATGCCCTATATATTATTACTGATTCGGAAAGGCGATACATTTACCTATTTAAAAAGGTAATATACTCTATATCTAATGCACACCGTTTTCGATTTATGGGCACTTTTCTGTAACCTTACCAAGAATATTAGTCTTCTGGTATATCATAACGGGTGGACCATGGAATTTTTGTTTTGTCATTTTGTAATGACAACAGATGTTATTTTTCTAAATAAATTTGACGTTAGTGATATTTGCACTTAATTTGAATAGCTATGTAGCACAAATATGGCAGAAAATAATTATACAAACACGGTTTTAATTGATTTGTTTATTATCCATGGACAGTGCAATAAGATTATCAGCAGAACTTGTAGAAGATTTAATGAGAAATATCCGAATTTGCCGCAGATCAGAGGAATTTTATAAATTTTGGTTCATCATTAAGAGAACAATAACAGTGTCAGTATTAGGAAAAAATAATAACTAAGCAGCAACAACAGTAACAAAGTCTAAGTAGCAATAACAAATAATACCAATAACAGTAATAAATATAAAAATCTTAAAAATATTGTTATAATTATTCGAAATGTAGACCGTTAACTTCCAGACACTTTTGTATACGACGATGGATGACGTTTGTTATAGCAGCTCTTATTTCAGCGGGGTCCAAGTTTTCAATCCCTTGAATCACTCGACGTTCTAATTTTTCCCTGTTGCGGACTGGAACTTTATAAAATCTATCTTTAAGAGTACCCCAAAGATAAAAATCTAACGGGGTAAGGTCAGGGGACCTCGGAGGCCAATTCCACATCCCAAACGTCTAATCCAACGATCATCGAAAAAGCGGTCCAACTCCATACTAATTTCGTGTGTACAATGTGCAGGAGCCCCGTCGAGTTGATATCAACAAGTTATATATTTTTCAATTAACATAATATCAAGGAAGTCTTCCACAATTGTTCTAATTATATCTAAATATTTTCTGGAAATCAATTTTTCGTCGTATATGTAATATTTTATTTTGTCATCCATTACAAAACACATTGAAACTAAATTTAACTTAAAAGCCAGCCTCTCTAGTAACGTGGGGTTGTCTGTGGCCCAATGGTGACGATTTCGTGTGTTACAAATTCCTTCCCTAGAAAATTTTGATTCATCAGTCCATATAATTTTCTTTAAAAAATTGGAGTCCTCTTGCATACGTACAAGTAACATTTCATAAAATTCTATTCTCTGTAGATAATCCTGAGGCATGAGAAATTGGACTCTTGTAAATTTGTAATTATGCATTTTATGGTTTGCTAGTATTCTTCGAATGGATGAATATGGTAATGCTAAATCTCGCTCAGCACAACGTATGGAATACTGGGGATTTGCATAAAAATATGCTAGCACATTGATTTCATTTACCTCGTCAGATGTCAGAGGTTTAGGTAAATTTCTTGCTTCTCTTAATGACGAACCAAAATTTATAAAATTTCTCTGAATTCGTAAAAACTTTCTGTTGTTCATCTGCGGCAAATTCGGATATTTCTCATTAAATCTTCTGCTGATAATCTTATTGCACTCTCCATGGATAATAAACAAATCAATTAAAACCGTGTTTGTATAATTATTTTCTGCCATTCAAATTAGGTGCAAATATCACTAACGTCAAATTTATTTAGAAAAATAACATCTGTTGTCATTACAAAATGACAAAACACAAATTTCATGGCCCACCCGTTATGATATACCAAAAGACTAATATTCTTGGTAAGGTTACAGAAAAGTGTCCATAAATCGAAAACAGTGTGCATTAGATATAGAGTATTTTACCTTTTTAAATAGGTAAATGTATTGCCTTTCCGAATCAGTGATAATATACAGGGCACTCCATTTAAAAAAAAAATTGACTTTCGTGCATTTTTTTAAGTCACTTGTAGAAAGCGTTCTCTAACTCACCCTGTATGATATTCGAAACATTTGATTAATGGAGGAGATGCCCCCAGGCCTTGCCTAGCCGCAACTAAAAAAATTATCTTTTAATTGCTGCGGAGGTAGGAGAAAACACGATTTACTGAAAGTCAAATTTTTGGCAATAAATTCAGAAAAGAATTATTATCTCGAAAACGACTTGAGATAGATATAGGGAAATATTAATAAATATATATATATATATATATATATATATATATATATATATATATATATATATATATATATATATATATATATATATATATATATATATATATATATATATATATATATATATATATATATATATATATATATATATATATATATATATGTTGTTTTTCAGGTTTTCGCGGGTGGTGAATGTTAAATTCGTTTTCCGGGTATACTCCCGCGTAGGTGATAGGCCCCGAGAGGGACCGTGGTTGTCTGAACGACGTTTCGGCAGAATCTCATCTGCCATCTTCAGGTTCTAACAGATAACTGCCTACTGCGGCCCCAGGGGCCGCAGTAGGCAGTTATCTGTTAGAACCTGAAGATGGCAGATGAGATTCTGCCGAAACGTCGTTCAGACCTGGGGCCGAGTAGGCGATTTAGAACCTGAAGATGGCAGATGAGATTCTGCCGAAACGTCGTTCAGACAACCACGGTCCCTCTCGGGGCCTATCACCTACGCGGGAGTATACCCGGAAAACGAATTTAACATATATATATATATATATATATATATATATATATATATATATATATATATATTTTTTTTTTCTTTTCTTGACCGTTATTATCAATTAATATTGATAGTTTTTTTGGGGGATTTCGGTCAGGTATAACTAATTTAATTTTTTTTTTCTAATGTTTCCGGTTTATTACACCATCATCAGAGAACTACAATTAATATAATATTTTAAAAACATAGTTATGGTTATTATACATTAAAATTTACTTACAGTATTAATTATTAGGAATTTGTTTTAAAATTTTTTGTTACATGTTGTTTGGTTGTCTGTTTTTTAACGCAACTTAGATATTTTAACATAGTTTGTGGGCTCTTAAAGTTTTGTTTATGTTACAGAGATAACGTTGGAATGTATATGGTTTACTATGGGTGTTTTGCTTAAATAGTGGATATATAATAAGATATTTTATTTCAAGAATTATTATTTTGTATCGGTCAGATGTAAAAATTGATTTCGTGTTGTAATGTACCCCAATCATTTAATTAAGTTAAAATAGGTTTCGCTTAAATTTTCTATATCAGCGCGATTATTTAGACATACCAACGCCATAAATCATCGCACTGATATAGAACATTTAAGCGAAACCTATTTTAACCTAATTAAATGATTGGGGTACATTACAACACGAAATCAATTTTTACATCTGACCGATACAAAATAACAATTCTTGAAATAAAATATCTTATTATATATTCACTATTTAAGCAAAACACCCACAATAAACCATATACATTCCAATCTTATCTCTGTAACATAAACAAAACTTTAAGAGCCCACAAACTATGTTAAAATATCTCAGTTGCGTTAAAACAGACAACCAAACATGTAACAAAAAATTTTAAAACAAGTTCCTAATAATTAATAGTGTAAGTAAATTTTAATGTACAATAACCATAACTATGTTTTTAAAATATTATATTAATTGTAGTTCTCTGATAATGGTGTAATAAACCGAAACGTTGGAAAAAAAAAATTTAATTAGTTATACCTGACAGAAATCCCCACAAAAAAAAATATCAATATTAATCTAATCTAAAAAGGAAGCAGAAGGCTTAGACACTTTTCCCTTGTAATTTGAATTACATGAGTACTTTCATAAAATGCGTATACATACCTTCGTGAGCGTGTATAAAAGTATCTAGGACGTAGATTGCATCACAGGTATAATCCAACGTCCACCACAGTGAAGGAATGGCATTATTTAGTTCCCAAAACACGGCTCGTCCCAAGACGAAGATAACATTGTAGAGCACGGCTAAAGATACTACCATTAACCACTGAAAAAGACGGCAATGTATTAGTTTCAACAACTCCATTGCTTTAAATACTGAGTGTAGATAGAATGATAAATATGTTAAAAATTATTCTGTATTATGCTGGTACTTATTTTCTGGGTTATTTGAATTTTAAGAGGTGTTAATTATGTAGATAAAGTGAATAAAACAAATGTACGTTTATATGCACCGTGTTTGCAAAGGAAGCGTATATAAATTGTACCGTGTTTGTTTATCGACCTCTAAAATATTACATCTACAAAATTGTTACAATAGAATTACAGTTTTATTAGAAAAGTTACAGTGTAAATTCAATTAAAATATACATAGTATGTAGACATTTACTGCCTAAAAATCTGTCAATATTTGGTCAATATTGGTTGCATTTTATAAATACCTCTTTTTATGTATTTTATAAATACCTCTCTTGACTCTGGTAAATTTCCTGATAATTTAAAAACTAGCACAGTTATTCCTATAGAGAAAGTTAGCAACATTAGTGTTGCTAACTTTCCATGGGAATTTCGACCAATTAATACTTTGCCAATTCCTGAAAAACTTTTTAGAAATCAGTTAATAGATTATTTTAATAGTAATAACTTATTTTTTGTTAATCAGTCTGGATTTCGTGCTAATCATTCCTGTGGATCGGCCCTGCAATTAACAATAACTGAATGGAAACAAAACTTAGATAAAAGAAATTACACTATAGCTGTTTTTCTAGATTTGAAACGGGCCTTTGAAACTATTGATCGTAATATACTAATAAAAACTTGCTATGTATGGCATTCAAGGTAAAGTCTTAACCTGGTTGAAGGACTATTTAACTGATAGGGAACAAATAACGAAAATTGGTGAGGACGTATCTTTACCAATAACTAATAACTATGGAATACCACAGGGAAGTGTATTAGGTCCCTTATTATTTACTATATATATATATATATCAATGACATAAACGAATATCATGATTATGATTATTTAAACTTATTTGCCGATGACTCTCTACTGTCTGTAAGCAGCGATAATTTAGATATAGCCATAAATAAAATGAACAATTCACTCAAAAAAGTTTCTCAGTATCTCAAAAATAATAAATTAAAATTAAATGTTTCTAAAACCAAGGCAATGATTATTACTACACCATATAAATATAAAAATATCAACACTAACTTAATAAATCTAAAAATTGACAATAACAAAATCGATACAGTCAGTGAAGTAAAATATTTAAGATTTATGTTAGATAATCATCTACAATTTAATGCACATTTTGTTTATATACAGAAAAAAATCGCAAAAAAGTTATACTTCTTTTCCAAAATATCCCAAAATTTATCAGTGACAACTAAAATTACTGTTTACAATACAATTATCCAGCCACACTTTGATCATTGTGCCAGTATTTTGTATTCTTTTGATTTAAATAAAATAGCTACCCTTCAAAAATTACAGAATAGAGGAATGAGGGTTATTTTGAAATGCAACAGATATACTCCAATCCAACATATGCTGTCTTCTCTTCAGTGGATATCTGTTAAAGATAGATTGCTTTATTTCTCTATGGTATCCATTTTCAAAATTTTAAATAACTTGTTACCAGAATATTTTCAAAAATACATAACTTTCACGAACCAAATACATCAACATAATACAAGAAATAACAAGAATTTCTATATACCAAGGCAAAATCTGAGTCAAATAATGAAAATTTTATTATACAAAAGTCTCAACCAGTATAATAAATTACCAAATGACGTAAAGGAATCTATTTCTTTAATGGAATTCAAGCGAAAAATTTTAAGTTATATTAAATCAACAAATTAATTCAATATATAGCAGTATGTATTCACTTTTATGTTCATTATTATACATATTTTTTATTTATCTATAAGGAAATATAAATATGTTTACTCGATTATGCACATGTGTGTGCGTGTGTGTGTATATGTGTGTATATGTGTATGTATATATGTATGTGAATTAATAAATTAATTAAAACAATATATTTACGTTGTAAATATGTGCACGTATGAATATATGCATACATTTCTTACTAAATTTAAATTAGTATTATATATTATTTTTATGATGAATTATTCATAATTATACTATATTTTAAAATAAATTTGTATATTAGGATTCTCTATTTCAATAAAGATTATTATTATTATATTATTAATATTGCCAACTGCCTATGTCGTTGTATAAGTAGTGCCAATTTAGGACTTTGTTAGTTTAGAAACTAGAAATACGTTATTATGGATCACTTGTATGCATGTACTATTTCAAAATTGACAATATCTTAAACAGACGTTGCATGTGTGCATTCAGATTTTTGAATGGTGAATATTTACTTAAGGAGTAACTATTAGGGAGAATGTGGTTTTCTAAACGATTTGGAATAAGTTACCATCGTATTAACGGTTTACCTCTTCAACATACACCATAGATTTCCTGATCGATACGAAATAATTTGCTAACGTATTCAGTTTTTATCTGCACCATACATCGTACACATTCATTTGATCAACACCCACCGCAGCTTTTTCTGTTAGCTTGCACTTTCATTACTTAATTAGTAGAAAAATACACATTATAACATTATAACATTCAAATATCAAAATTTGGATACATTGAAGAAATACAGCAATACTGAGCTAAAAGGTAAGAACATTTCTGTTCAACAAAAGGAAAACCAAGGTAATATGTATTGTCTTTATTTTAAGCTAACCTTCATTGAAAATCACTTTAATCGACGATTTTAAAACTTCAGCACCTATCTAATTAATTGCTGAAATCCATTTCGTATTATTGCATTTTACAATTAACAGTAATAATTGTGAATTATTTTTAATACATAATGCAAAATATCAACAATTTTCATAAATTGCATAAAATGAAACCTAGGTATCTAGTGCATTTAAAATTAATAATACATGTTATTATTGTAGATGAGTGGAAAAATAAGACTTATTGGTGGAACTTCTGGAGAAAGAAAAAGGCGCTGCATTTAAATTTCTGTGCAGAACAGTATAGGGCTAGGAGACAATAAAAGAAAAAAAAATAGAAATGAATATGGCGTTTGATATAATATTATGTTTTCGTTGAATTTACCTGTTTCTTACTTTTATTGTAATAAAGTATTTTTAATTTTGATATCAATTATTTTGATATCAATGTTGCAAACGTAAACTGCTAATACGTCGGTAACTTATTCACAGTTGTTCGGAATACCAAAAGACTGAATGTGCCGATAACTTGCCTAGCTTCTTGATCAACGACTAAATAGTCTAACGATTAAAAAATCGTATAAATGCATTCGTTAGCCTCTAATGTATATTAAATCTATTTACTTTTGGTTTATTTATCAGTTTATTTAACAGTTTTTGAATAAGAACTGCAATCATTAAAAAAATTATGCGTACTCAACAGGACGTAATAAATTTATTTAACGAAACATATCCTAATCAGTCATCCACCAACTTCTCAAACTATGGTTAACCGAAATAATAGTTTAAAATGTGTACTTAAATGAAAAAGGGGATATGTTGCTAATATTTGGGGAAGCAAAGCTTAGCAAGACGCTGTACATTATCTGAATAGAGTAACACCAGATCATAAAATATTTTTTAGAATTGGAAAGAAATTTACGAAATAATGAATACGCCTTTTCATCAAGAAAAGGTAAAAAAATGAACAGTGTAGCTAGTGATGATGTCATTAATATAATTAACTATTTTGAGAAAATCCACTAAATCTCATTCGTCGGATTTCCATTGTCCTCGGCATTTCAAATCAACCATTCAGAGAGCTTTAGAAGAGAATAATTTTCATGATTACAAAATACAAAATTTGCAATAGCTCACTGATAATGACTGCGAACGAGGCATACATTTTATTACCTATTCAAATGATCGTAGTTACTGATGATGAAAATATATTTTTTAGTTATATTATTATCCTTTGGACTGATGAAAGTAGATTTGTAAGTAATGGTATACCAACCAAATCGCAGAAATATGCATTACTGGACCGATGAATATCCCTATGAAATAAATCGAGTACAAAATCAAGATAAGGTATAGTTCGGCAGCATTTGGTAACAGCTTATTTTTTTGAAGAACCTCTGATAGGCCAAGTCTTCTTACAGTTTTTAGATAGAGAACTTGCAGGTTTATTGAAATTAATTCCATCAAGAAATTTGTGGTTTCAGTTCTAATTCATTAGTTGTAGGAAACTATTTAAACTGATGGATAGGACCGAATGGTCCAATACAGTGGCCTCCAGATCATCGGATCTAAGTCCATTAGACTGTTTTCCTTGGGGAGGGCTCAAAACTCTAGTATATACACAGATAATCTTGATCCGTTAAAACAAATTATAAGATTAACCTGTGACAATATAACTAGAGAAATTTTATAAAGAAGCATAATTTGTGAACTTGTAAAAAGATTTAATTTATGCTTAGATAATGATGGCAAACAAGTAGAACAATTTTTGTAATTTCTTTTATGGTTTCTTTTGTTAATATGTATTGTGTTTAACGTGTTAGGTATAAGCTACCATGTAAATATGACTTTCTTAATGATTGTAAATAAAATAAAAGTGTATTTGAGTTTTGTTCCTGAAGGTAATTTTCTTGCTCTATAGATGTATTTCTGGAAAAAAGTATAAATGACATCGCGCGCCGAGCGCCGCTCGACTTGAAAAACAAAAGCTACGTAGAAATAAAGCCTGACCGCCTACCTTTAAAATGATTTTGTTTGCCAACAAACAAAATTGTGGGTTACGGGAACAGTAGAATTCACATTGGGAAGTACGCACACCACATCTCCAGAATGTGACGTATGGTGTGGTATCGTAGGACAGAGTTTTGGGTCTTTACTTTCTTGAAAACACCCTGACAGATGGAATTTATTGACAAAACACCTTAACTAGTGAAATTTATTGACAATTTAATCATGAGTTAATTAATATTATTATTTATCAACAAGACAGTGCTCTTCCTCATTACAAAGCGCGTGTTCAAAATTAGTTAAATGACACTTTCCCTAACAGATGGATAGAAAGTAGAGGAATGACCATGTAGATTACCGGATCTAATCCCATTGGATTACTTTTCCATGAGGACTACGTAGAAAGGAAAGTTTACATAAATAGACCAGCTAATTTAGAAGATGTAAAAGAGCCCAAATGTATGGAAATTTTTTTAAATTTTAATTTTCACAATTTTAGAAACGTGTCACCGCAAAAGTATCAATATCTTCAAAAGTGCTTAACCGAAGTGTGAGGTCTTTGGATTGGTAATTTACAAAGAATGTGCTCATAGGGTAAATATGTTAGTTTGGAAAAACAATGCAAATTTTTGATTACTACATTTTTTAAAATTTTCCCCCATTTTGTTCTTTAGGAGAAAATTTAATTAGCTTTATAAAGCACTTACAGTATTCTTCTGGTTACAATTTGAGTCCAACATAGTGAAAATTGAAAAAAAAAATAGTGAAGCTACTGAAAGAACGAAAAGTTCCGTGACACATTAAATTTGGTGAATGTGGTGCCATCAGAAGAGACATAATGAATGAAAGAAAAAAAAGTTACAATTTCGGGAAAAAAAATTAAAAATTTTTTATTGCATTTCTGGACGAATCTCGACGAATTATAATGAAAAAACATAACTTTATAAAAAAAATCTGTCCGCATGTCTGTAGTATCGCGATAGCAGCCACAGTTTTTGAGATAAAGCTTTCAAATTTGGTACACTTGTTCTAAAGGCCAAAGGCAATGAAAAATTCGATGATGAGCAAAATTGGTTAGCTGAAAGGGGTGTCACGGGAACCAAACCTTTATGTATTTTACTTTACAAAAACATATTCTTGATCAAAGATTATAAATCATGTCTACTATATCAAGCGAATAGAATATATTTTCCAAGTACTTAAATAAAGTTGATGTAAACTGAAATATTTTACACATTTAGCCTCAAAAAATGTGGTTAGAATAAATTTAACAGTTTGACGTTTGAAAGGTCTGATTTAGTTACAAAAATGTCAATGTCAATAACAAAAAAATTATTAAAATATATGACATGAATTATTGTTGATAGTATCGAATGATGCTGATAATTATTTAAAAATTTTAAGGAAACATTTCAAGGTACGCTATTAAAATTTAATTGAGGAAAGTGAAGAATTAAATAGATTGATATTTTTAGATCAGGATAATATATACTAGTATAAGAAAGTTATATGCTGGCCACATCAGATATTTTATGCTACAAATAAGTTTGAAATAAACTTTAACTGACAGCGACGAGTGACACAAATAATTCCAAACAGTATTGGAGCGACATGATACAAGGAACTAAACTCCATTCACTTAAACTTTGCAGTGTTGGGTTGGACTTAAGTGAGTGAAACGTCCAACTACGACCTATGTTTATGAAATAAAATAAACATGAAAATGAACCGCTATAGGAACTTTGCACTTGTGTACATTTCTCTGATGTCTGCACCAAGAATCAACGCGCATTTTGTTCTCTATCCTGACTAACGCTGCAAAGTTTAAGTGAACATAGTGATCTGGCAGAATACAACAGTAATGTTAGTGTAGAACAATAGTTTTAATTAAATCGAATATCATTTAGACATTTATACTCCAGAGAAATAAAACTTCCTCTGCGGAATGAGGCTGAACAAGCTGAATTTTTGCAGAGACCTTCGTATTGATGTTCTAATGAAGCACAAAGAAATCTCATATGCCTACCCTTGTGCGTCTTGAGATATCGAAGGTCAAAGGTCATGAAAATCGGTTTCTCGCGAAAATCTCGCCTCCAGTGCATCTGATGTCGTAAGAACTCATAACAAAACTTACATAAAATAGTATTATCTACAAAATTGTTCATATACATTTTTTTCGTACGACCAACCGTTTTCGAGATATAGCATTATAAAGCGGGAGCGCGCATTCGTAATAGGTAATACTGTATTATACTGCAGAGCTATAAATATAAAAGCACTTTTCTTAATCTGTTAGACTGGAAAATTAAATTCCCATTATTAAAACCGTTGAAAATTTGTTTATTTATAAAAAAAATATATAATAAATAATTAATAACAAAAAAATACATTCTTTTCCACACCACGCCTTATGTTTCCTTGCCTTCCTCCTCATCTTCGTCGGGTTCCACTAGCACCTCGATCAACACATTATCTTCGTCAGACGCTTCCTCTATATCTGTTGGCTCTATGTCTGTTGGCAAAACCTCTTCAGGCTCAAGGTCACTGAAGTCTTCGATGTTTTGCAACTCTGTTGACGGGTTCAGGCATGCCTGTCCGTGACACTGACCACAAACTTTGGAGTATGGCAGCCCGACTTTTCTACACCCGCACTGCGCACCACACCCCTTTTTACAATTACAGAATATTGTATTTAATAGTTCGCCTGGAGCAGGTGGCAGTAGTGTTGTTGTCGGCTGTAATATGTCGTCTTTTTAATTCCAACCCCATTCTTCGGGTTGTAGATTTTTCCCTAGCCAAATCTGTACTTGGTAGTAGACCCGATAAATATGCTGTCGAGCGGCTTCACTGGTAGGTGGAAGGGATGACAATTTAACAGGTCTATTAAGTCGTGTAACCTTAATGAATTTGTCAAGGTTCACTTAATCTTTTGGAGCATCATACATAGCTAACAGAAAACGCTTTCCGTTCTGAAATACTGTATCTGGCGGGCAGTTTGCTGCTTGAAGTATTTGAGCCGAGTGAGTCAAATCGGGATGTTTCTCAAACATTGTCATAACCTTAAGTTTTCCCTTGTTGAATAGTGTCGATGTAGTGTCGCATCCAGTGAGGGCATGCAAAAACAAAATATGTTCTTTGCAAAGACGATATTTGTCGAGACTTTTAGACGAATAAATTAGTGTTGATGTAGTCCCTTTGCCAAGCAAATCAATGTCTTCTCCAATGATGATGGCGGTTCTTTCTTTTTCCGATACTTCCATGGCTGTTTCGATGATTAGAACATCTGCATCATCCTTGACTTGTTTTGTAGCGATGTTGGCAGCTTGTAGTTGTTCAATAAGCATTTCAATATAATTTTTTTTGTAGAATCGGTTTGATAAGAACTTTTTTTATAACTTTGATTATACTCTTCTTGTCTAGAATAAAGAAATGTTTTTTATTTGCATTATAATATATAGAGGCTTTGCATTTCATTACAAAAGTGGTGTGAAAATAATACATTGATTTGTTATTAATTATTTATTATATATTTTTTTATAAATAAACAAATTTTTAACGGTATTAATAAGGGGAATTTAATTTTCCAGTCTAACAGATTAAGAAAAGTGCTTTTATATTTATAGCTCTGCAGTATAATACAGTATTACCTATTACGAATGCGCGCTCCCGCTTTATCATGCTATATCTCGAAAATGGTTGGTCGTACGAAAAAAAATGTATATAAACAATTTTGTAGAGAATACTATTCTACGTAAGTTTTGTTATCAGTCCTTACGACGTCAGATGCACTGGAGGCGAGATTTTCGCGAAAAACCGATTTTCATGACCTTTGACCTTCGATATCTTAAGACGCACAAGGGTAGGCATATGAGATTTCTTTGTGCTTCATTGGAACATCAAAACGAAGGTCTCTGCAAAAATTCAGCTTGTTCGGCCTCATTCCGCAGATGGCCTTTTTTTTACCTTATTTCCCTGGAGTATTATTTTTATCATATGGCCGCGGTCGGCCTATTATCGCTTCCAAGGCCATTTATGGACGCCAGGAGATAAGTTCTTCAGTGCGTGTGATAAATGACAATTAATTAGAAAACCATTAGCATGTCTAGTGATGTGAGCTTGGATATACAACACGCTCACGCCACGGTTATAATGAAAATGACTATCATGGTATTTTGCACTGTGACGACAGAATTCCAAAATTGTCACTTGTGTCATATATTAATATGACGACGTTATTTTATTTATGACGATCAAAACAAGCCGATTTCTGCTTTTGTCGAATATGTAAGTGGAAGAAGCAGATTAATTAGTGAATTAAAATGGTCACGTTTTCGCAATTGCTGATTTTTTTAGTAGAAAATTTAAAATGCTTTGTTTATTTGATTTTGTAGCTCATACAGGAATTATTTATTAAAAGCAGTGCCATATACAAACTTCAGCTCAGTTGTATTTTAAAGCTGAGTTTTTACCAGATATCCAACTTAATCTATAAATCACTGTTTCTTCTGTCAGTAATATCGAAAAACGAAGATATATGATTCATCCTAAATACCATACAGATTTAATATATAACCATATAGCCAATCAATACTGAAGCGCATTTTTTCATTAATAATTTTATATATTAAATCCATATGGTATTTAAGATGAATCATGTTGTGTTTTTAATTTTTCGTTCTCATCAATAGAAAAATTTTAATAGCGATTTCAAGTTTTCTATAGATTATCCTTGCGACGAAGGCGTGCTAACGCCCCCTTAAGAAGCAATAACTTCTTAAAATTTATACTTTAAAAAATTATTTATTTTAATTTTCTTTTTTAAAGACATCAAGACATTCATACTGTTTTATTTATAATATTTTTACACAATTTGGAGTTAGTAACACAATAATATTTTGTTATGTTTTATTTCTGTATAATTACCGTTATTTTACATCACTAGGTATGTCGATTTCGAAAAAAAAAAACTTATTTAATTATTTAGGTAAATTATTTTAACGTAAAATGCTGTTATAGTCGGAGCATGTCAAAATCATTAAGGATCTGCTTATCCTCTTAAAATGTTGCATACAAATTATTAATCTGAACATCTTTCCTTACTAATATTTTGCTGCCTTTACAGAAAATGTAGTTTACATAACAAGTAAGTAGTTTTTGCTTAACTATCATGGCCTACGTGATTAAAAATAAAATAAAAGTCCTACACCAAAAAAATTCTTTTCAGTTAACCAGGGATGAACCCTCAAATTGCAAAAAAAAAATCTAAAATTTGAGGTACATATCACCTATTGCGAACTCAATCGGGGGACACACTGTATATGTATATTTTTTTGTTCTGACGTTATGTTTTTTTACGAGCTTCACTATTTATTTTCATGTTTTCTGTTTTCATTCTTTGTTGTGATATAGGTTTTTTTAATATTCAATTATTGTTCTGTTTTGTGTAGCAATTATTGTTATAATTTTTTTCATATTCTTAACTATTTTAAAAACTGTGTTTTTGTTGCGCTTTATTTAGTTTAATTTTTTTTTTAATTTATGGCAATTTTTAGTTATTTTATTTATTTTTATGAGGTAATAATTATTTTAATCAATGCTTACTTGATATGATACATATATTTATATTGTAAGTGAATCGCCTTTCTCTTATTTATTCACTTGCTTCCTATATCCTACGCCTCTAGCAGAACAAGCTGGATCGCGGCAACTCGTAAGCTGATCTCTTTACGATCTGTCTGCCAATTCGAACTAGCGAATGGCCGCCGTTTAATACCCTACCACAATTTTAATATATTGGGCCTGCGGTTCACTAGTAAACAGTGAAGTAAACACTGATTTTACAATACAAGCTGACTGGGGCTACACTGAATAGTGTACAGATTTGCCCATTCATAAATACGTTTTCAAGGTGAAGGTTACTACTGTCGTTAATTTAAAGAGAACATTTTGTCTTTCTTCGATTAATTCTTTTATAATTTATTAGGTAGCAACCAAGTAGTTTTTACGTTTAAATCATTTCATCACCTCTTTTTTTGTGGGCAATATATTCGCATCATTTTCTTTCCCATAGTTATTTCTTAATTGTTTGCTTAAAGATGTAGGTTCTAGTGTATTTTGATCAAGAACTTTGTGTGCAAAAGATATAGATTACTGCTTTGTCATTGAAAAAGGAGAAGTCATCAATCATAGTTAGAAATAACGAATAATGAATGAATAAACATGCGGAGTTTGAAACTTATTGCGACGTGAATTTGGCAAATTGGGTTCAATGCAAACCGCTACAAATCATGCCTGCTTTTAATGTTTTTATTTTCTTTTCCATTAAGTGCAGTAAAAGAAAAAATAATAAGAAAAATTTGTAATAAATTCCAAAGATTAATGTAGGTATCACTACAACGATAAGAATTGTTGGTAGACTGAAGAAAATCTTATATTCTGGCTACTGCATTTTTTGCAAAAAAGAATGTTTATTAAAAAATACTCGTCGTGGTTTAGTGACTGATGTTTTTTTTAGGTAATATAAGACCCAGCGGAAATATTTCTTCACAGTAAATCAATATAGCTTGAAAACATCTTTCAATAGGAAATTTAGTGATTCAGACTTCGTCTTTTATTGAGAAGTGTATAATAGAAGATATTACTGGTCAAGTGGGAGAAATGTGAAATAAAACAATTCTTTTAAAAAACTGGTATATCCTAGAGTTATATCTTGTCATTTATACTACATTTTATCAGGTCTTCTTTAAAATGATTTGATCGATAGGGTATATAAAGATTGTATATATATGTACAGGGTGGGGCAATAGTGCGTCGGACTTCGATAAAACGAGTTCTACGATAGCTAGAAATTTTTAAAAAAATTGCAAGTAAACAAGTCTATAACTGGTAATTATTTTCGAACATACAGGGCAAGCCAAGACGAAATTACAGGACCAAGTGTCTTTTTTTTAAATGGAATGCTATGTATATCAGTATATTTTTTGAAGCTTCTTTCTAGGCTCTGTTCATTCCTATATTATTATTGGCTTCCTCCCAACCACTTTGATGTAATGAATTTTTTTGTTGAAATAATGCCATCTGCAGATGGATATTAAAAAAATCACCACAGTCACAATTATGGGTTTTAAGAAAAACTTTTGTGAATACCAGTTACGAGACATCTAATTAATGTTTTTGAATCATTTTCATTTCCTAAAAATGTACAGGGTGGCCAAAAATTAGTATTCAATTAAGAACTTTTTAAATTGAATTTTCTCAATTTTTTCAAATGGAACATCCTGTATATTTTTCAACGGTATGATGTAAAAATGAAAAAGGAATATTTTTTGTAAGTACTTTCCTATGGCTAATTGCAACCATTTTCGTTTTATAAATAAATAAGTGTCAAATTCAAGAATTTGAATTTGAAATTTGAATTTGAATTTGAAATTCAAGAATAAACTTAAAAAAAGAGGTTCCCTCAAATAATTCATTAGAAAAATTTATAATAGCTGTTCGACGTGTTGCTCATTTTGATTGACACACGTCTTTATGCAATTTTGAAATGAGGCCATTTAGTGGGACCATTTCCATTGAGATGAATAAATAGTATTTAACCAATCCTTTACTGTAATGTTTTTTTGTACAATTTTTTGCTGTTTTCGTTATTCGACAAGCAATAAAACCTCAGTTTGGTATAAATTGTCGTGTAGAAAGGAGCATTTATCACACTTATCTGTCGTTAGTTACAATTTGTATTGAATTTAAAATATTTGGAATTTTACAATATGAATTTTAATAAAGCGGAACTTGCAGACATGACTTTTGTTTTGGGCGAGTCAGACAGAAATTGTTTACGTGCCAATAGAATTTATCACCAACGTTATCCTGAAAGAAGGCTTCCTGATGTTAGCACCTTCCAAAACCTTCTCGATAGATTTCTGGAAACTGGAAATGTCGAATATAAAAAAAGTGAAAGAATAAAACGTGTTGTGAACGAAGAAAATGAGTTTTCTGTGGTGCTGGCAACGGTTGAGAATCCCCATGTTAGTCAAAGAGAAGTGACCTCATTAATAGGAATAAGTAGACGGTCTGTGGGTCGAATCTTAAAAACAAATAAGTTGCATGCATATCATATTCAAATGCACCAGGAATTATCTGATGACGATTTTCAAAAGAGCCTACAATTTTGTAATTGGGCCAGAGGTAAAATGCAAGTTGATGTCAACTTCTTCAATAATGTTTTATTCACTGATTAGGCAACTTTTCATAAAAATGGATTTGTTAATAGGCAAAATTTCCATTATTATGCTTCGGAAAATCCTCACTTTTTTATGCAAGTTGATAACCAACACAGATGGTCTATAAACGTTTGGGGAGGAATTATTGGAGAACATGTAATAGGGCCACATTTCTTTGATGTTACATTGACTGGAGCTATTTATCTTCATTTTTTGGAAAACTATCTGCCACAATTATTGGTAAATCTGCCTGGAGAATTCGAAATAGGATGTGGTTTCAGCAAGATGGTGCTCCACCACATTATTTAAATGCAGTTAGAGACCACTTAAATAATACCTATCCTCATCAATGGATTGGAAGAAATGAACCCACTAAATGGCCTGCTAGATCCCCAGATCTTACAAAAATGGATTTCTTTTTATGGGGATACGTGAAGGAAATTGTTTATAGAGACACACCAACAACAGTACAAAATATGAAGAAAAGAATAATAACTGCCTTTAGATCTATCACACCGGCAGTTTTAGGAACAGTGGGAACATCATTTCAAAAGCGCATAGAGATGTATGTCAATCAAAATGACCAATATGTGGAACATTTATTATAATTTTTTCTACTGAGTTATTTGAAGAAACCTCTTTTTTTTAAGTTTATTTTTGAATATTGTAATTATTGCTCAATAAAACGAAAATGGTTGCAATTAGCCATAGGGAAGTACTTACAAAAAATGTTCGTTTTTCATTTTTACATCACATCGTTGAAAAATATACAGGATGTTCCATTTGAAAAAATTGAGAAAATTCAATTTAAAAAAGTTCTTAATTGAATACTAATTTTTGGCCACCCTGTACATTTTTAGGAACCGAAAATGATTCAAAAACATTAATTAGATGTCTCGTAACTGATATTCACATAAGTTTTTCTTAAAACCCATAATTGTGACTGTGGTGATTTTTTTAATATCCATCTGCAGATAGCATTATTTCAACAAAAAAATTCATTACATCAAAGTGGTTGGGAGGAAGCCAATAATAATATAGGAATGAATAGAGCCTAGAAAGAGGCTTCAAAAAATGTACGGATATATATAGCATTCGATTTAAAAAAAAAGGCACTTGGTCCTGTAATTTCGTCTTGGCTCGCCCTGTATGTTCGAAAATAATTTCCAGTTATATATATAGACTTTTTTATCTAGTTTACTTGCAATTTTTTTAAAAATTTCTAGCTATCGTAGAACTCGAGAAATCGAGGTCCGACGCACTATTGCCCCATCCTGTATATTAAAAGTGCTTGAATTTAATTTTTCGGTGGAAATACACTAATAAAACACTGAAAATGTGCTTTGAAAGTTAATCGTTTTAAATAGCTTTTGAATTCACAACTCGAATGTTTCAGTTCACCGAGGAGCTTTTATTTTTTTGGGGTAAATCGAAAACAGTTAACCGTGTGCCTTTTGTAGCAGGTCAATTACGTCACAGAATGAGCATGACGAAGAATTTGTGCCCGCATAAATGTATTGTTATGAAAAGAACATTCAAAGCATTATTTATTCACTGTTTACAATGAACATGATAATTTTATTAGGGAAAGCTCTATAATTTCTGAGTATTATTAAGGTCAATGAGTTCATAGTTTTGCGGGTTATTTTTAGAATTTTAAAGTAGAAAGTTTATATTCGTGAAAATTTTAATTTTTATTAAATAAACCCTGATACACAAGGTACAAAAAAATAATTTTTTCTTTCTTATATAAAAAAAAATCTTTTACAATACTAATTTAACAATAAAAAATTTTTCGTAATTTTATAACAAAATTAATTTATTTATTTTAAATTCATAATGATTTTATAAAAGAAAAATAATTTTGAAAGCGACGGACAATATGTACATATTTTAGAGCTTTAAGCTTTTCTATTAAATTTATTTTAAAATAAAAAATTAAAAAAAATTTCTTGAATATGGATTTGATAGTAATTTTAATATTTTAATTGAAATGATTAAAGCTCTAAAATATGTACATATTACCCGTCGCTTTCATTTTAAAATGAAATGAATCGTAACAAAGTAGGCTTACTAGAAAGTGAGCCTAGAAATAACAAATTAGAACTTGATATAAATTATTTTATTTACACTAAAAAAGTTAATTGTGACATTCAATTTAATTTTAATTATTTAAAAAATTATTTTCTTTTTTTATAAAATTATTATGATTTTAAAATAAATAAATTAATGTTATAACAAAATTACGAAAAAATTTTTGTTATTAAATTAATATTGTGAAAGAATTTCTTTTTATATAAGAAAGAAAAAATATTTTTTGTATCTTGTATCCGGGTTTACTAAATAAAAATTAAAACAAAATTTTTCTCGAATTTAATAGGATAGAATATTTTCTTATTGTTAAATAAATATAAATATTTTATTAGAAATGAAATGTTATTCATTTTTTCATTTTTAAATATATCTAGTTCTTTTTTAGAAAACAATTATTACTATTTTTTTTAATTTAATTAAAAATCGTTTTTAATAAAATAGATTATATTTTAAAACAAATTTTTAAAATTTAATTTAAAATTTATAAATTTATAGGATTAGAAATTTTAATTTTAAGTGAGAGGTCTTAGGATTGGTAATTTACAAAGAATGTGCTCATAGGATAAAAATATGTTAGTTTGGAACAAATAAAAAAATATAATAATTTTTGATTACCTACTACATTTTTCCGCATTTTGTTCTTTAGGAGAAAATTGAATTAGCTTTATAAAACACTTACAGTATTCTTCTGGTTACAATTTGAGTCCAACATAGAGAAAATTGAAAAAAAAGAATAGTGAAGCTACTGAAAGAACGAAAAGTTCCGGGTTTCTTTAGACAATTCGATATAGAGGAAGTAAATTAAGAATAAACCTGTGACTTCACAGTTTTTCACACCCAAATAAAAACAATTCTAATAATATTTTAATCAGATTCTAATAAGATTTTAGTCAGTTTCTAATAAGATTTTAACTAGATTCGAATAAGATTTTAATACGATTCTAATAAGATTTTAATCAGACTCTAATAGGATTTTAGACAGATTCTAATATGATTTTAATCAGATTCTAATAAGATTTTAGTCAGATTATGATAAGATTTTAGCCAGATTCTAATAAGATTTCAATCAGAGTCTAATAAGATATTAATCAGACTCTAAGATTTAAGTCAGATTCCAATAAGATTTTAGTCAGATTCTAATATGATTCTAATCAGATTCTAATAAGATCTTAATAAGATTCTAATAAGATTTTAGTCAGATTCTAATAAGATGTTAGCCAGGTTCTAATAAGATTTCAATCAGAGTCTAATAAGATATTAATCAGACTCTAATAAGATTTTAGTCATATTCCAATAAGATTTTAGTCAGATTCTAATATGATTCTAATAAGATTCTAATAAGATTCTAATTAGATTCTAATAAGATTTTAGTCAGATTTTGATAAGATTTTAGTCAGATTCTAATAAGATTTTAATCAAATTCTAATAAGATTTTAATCAGATTCTAATAAGATTTTAATCAGACTCTAATACGATTTTAGTCAGATTATAATAAGATTTTAGCGAGATTCTAATAAGATTCCAATCAGAGTCTAATAAGATATTAATCAGACTCTAATAAGATTTTAGTCAGATTCCAATAAGATTTTAGTCAGATTCTAATATGATTCTAATCAGATTCTAATAAGATCTTAATAAGATTCGAATAAGATTTTACTCAGATTCTAATAAGAATTTAGCCAGATTCTAATAAGATTGCAATCAGAGTCTAATAAGATATTAATCAGACTCTAATAAGATTTCAGATTCCAATAAGATTCTAATAAGATTTTAGTCAGATTCTAATATGATTCTAATCAGATTCTAATAAGATCTTAATAAGATTCTAATAAGATTTTAGTCAGATTCTAATAAGATTTTAGCCAGATTCTAATAAGACTTTAGTCAGATTCTAATATGATTCTAATCAGATTCTAATATGATTTTAATTAGATTCTAATAAGATTTTAGTCAGTTTCTAATAATTATTCTTGTAACGACTGCATCGTTATTAAAAAAACCCGGATCTCTTCTAAGCAACTATTTTGTCACCAGGAGAGTCAATACTTAGTTCTGATACAAGATCTTTCCAGTTTGCATCATATTTACAGATCGTTGTTGCCTCTTTCTTACAAAAACAGAAATTAAACAGATGCATAAAAGTATTTTATCCTATCTGCAAACTATGTTTGAAGGCGTGTGAGTTGGCTTTTATATGAAACTGTTTCATATTTTATACATTATAGTGATTTGTACATAAAATGGGTGTGGTTTTACTTTGGATATCAATACAAAATAAAATGAAATCTACACAGATACTTTAATATTGAAAACTTGAACCATGCACATTCGCTGGAGGAAGGGGTGAAATTATATCGACATTTTTACCTTACATAAAATATTTATAAAAAGTAAACGGCCTTTAGAGCTTTCTAGATTTTGTGGTTTCATTCGACATGCCATTGATTTTAAATATTCCCATAGAAAAAATCAAGTGAGGTTATATCTGGTGAATTTGCTGGCTACGCGCGAGGTTCTCCTTACCTATCCCTCGCCCAGGAAATGTTTGATCAAAAAGTTTTGCACAATTGTTTCTAATCGTTGAAAGAAATATCGCGCTACGTCCATTCTTCTTGCATAGTCTGTTTCACGAAGATGATGCAATATTTTAATTTTAATGCCCTCATTTTCAAGTCTTTACGAAGAATTTTGTGAACTGTAGAATATGGAATATCAAGTTCGGCGATTTGACTTTTTTTGAATGAGGAACGCCATTTAAGATTCCTTAAGATTGCCTTGGTTTTCCAGTTAACTTTTCTTTATTCAAATTTGCAGTTTCTGAAAATTTAAATGCCCATCGACGAATTAAATTGCTATGAGGCGGTTGTCTTTGGTCCTCTTTTAAAACGAATTTGAGCAAGAACAATTAATTGAGCCAGTTTTGTTATATAAATTCACTATTTGCGCTTTTTCTTGTGGTAACGACATTTTACTTTTATCAATAGACACAAGTTGTTTGTTAGTACTAAAACAAAAATTCATAGATTTTGATGATGTAGTTTTTAAATTGTTTCAATATATTTATTATTTTGCACAATTTTTTAAAATCACGGTGTATTTAAAATAACTTGCATCTGTGTTTGAACTTTAAAAATTTAATCATCTCGTTAAAAAAAAGTTAATGTCTCCACTAGCCATTAAAAATCCTTCTCCACAGATACATGTTGATTTTTTTCCAATTAAATGGGTATTGTAACAAAAGCCATATCTTATAAATCTTCCATTTTTTCCGAGTCCCCCGTTTTACAAAGCTACGCAAATAGGTTGTCCGTTTCTATGTCAGTTTGGATATTGTAATCTCTTTTTTGTTTGAGTGGTTGTGTGAAAATATAACACGCACGAGAAAATGAAACATTATGCCTGAACAAATTTACCTAACCAAATGGCTTTTAATAGCCTCCAGCTTGAAAACGCGAGCTGTAGATAATACAAAAGCCTAAAAAATAATGTAAAGTGAATTTTGTATAATAGCCTCCATTAATATTAGATCTGAAGTGTCACGGGTGACAAATTTAGTCTAGTAGAGTAGCGAAAAGTAATATTGAGCAAAAAATAACAGCTAAACCAGATAATGAAGTATGTTTATGGCCTTTGTGATAAAAGTTAAGTACTTTATAATTGTATCTGCACTAACATAATAAAAAACATATGTAATTAAACAAATTTATACATTATTTGCGTTTATATTTATTTATTTAACGAAATCCAATATAGTACAATATATTATAACCAGACAAAATGATTTTCATTGTTCAGTTTTTACTACAATTGTACCGGAAATATAATTAATTAAAAATAAAACAGGGCGATTTTTTAAATAAGTACTTTAATATTATTAACTGAATAAATTTTTGATTAAACAAATTTATATTCTAAAAATCATTAAAAATGTTACTCGTGAAACAAAGCTCTCGAATAATATTTATTTATTTGCTCAGTACATAACAGGTTACAAATCCAAATAGTACAAAATTGATGTAAATTATTATATTAACTAACCTTAAAAATTATATTAAAACTAAATATGTTAAAATTTTGCAGTATTTAAATTGAAGAAATTTTTGTATAAAAATAAATAAGGAAATACTAATCTAGAACTGCAAATCGTATTTGCAAAATTTTTTCAACTGCTCAAAAATAATGTTAAATATGCCAATATCATTAGATATATAATTTACACTTTGGCGTAAACGATGCTTCATTGAATGTTGCCCATATGTTGTTATGATGTTCGATATACATTAGCTCTTGATTTCTTGTGGTATAAGATAGTATTCGTAGAGGAAAATATTTCCTTAATTCCGGTACTTTATGCATGTTGTTTATGATCTTGAAAGAAAAAGTTATCTCGTTTATAAATCCTCGTTTTTCTAGTCAATCTAAGTCAATTATATATATTCGATCATCGTAATTAAGCTCATTATAGTTAAGATTCAATTTTTATAAAATAAACTTGACAAATTTATTTTGTAAATTCTCAATCTTGTTTATATTATTCCTGTACCTATTTTGGATTCCAAATTACTGAAGAGTATTGCAAACCACAAACTACTAATGACCTATACATTACTAAAATTGCATTTATATCTTTAAAATCGGCACAGTGCCTATGGATAAATCCACACATCTTATATGCCCATTTTATTTTATTTTTTTTTGTCAATATGTAGGTTAAAACCAAAATCGCTAGTAAATGTCACTGCTAAATCATCTATGGAATTCAAGATCCACTCCATCTATGCTATAATTAAATAATATTGGAAACTTCTTCTTGGAAAAAGTTAACGTTTTACATTTATTTATATTTAATTCGATTTTATTATCTGCACACCAGATTAATATTTTATTTAAATCTTTTTGCAATATTTGACAATTGGAATAACTTTTTACTGTAATAAATATTTAATACATCATTTATAAATACTAAAAATAAGAGTGGACCTAATTGAGAACCTTGAGGGATGCCAGACGATGGACAAAATGCAACTGAACTATTATTTTTTTATTTTGACTATCACTTAAGTAACTTTCAAGCCACTGAAGAAGGGATCCACCAAGACCTATGTCTTTGCATTTTCTTTATGGTCCACCCGATGGAATACTTTTTTAAAATCAGTGTAAATAGAATCTAGCTGCATACTCGCTTCAATAGCTTCGGTAATGTGATTACTATAAATAGCCAAATTTGAACAAGTTGACTTTTCTGTTAGATAACCATGCTGTTCAGGAACTATTATTATTTAAATTTTAGAGCATAATTTGCTTGTTACTAGCAATTTGAAAACTTTAGCAATAGAACACAACCCAGAAATTGGTCTCTAATTAATACCATTGTTTGCATTACCTGACTTAAAGAGAGGCGTGAGGAAGGCACGCTTTTATAAATGAGAGAATAATTATCCTTCAATTAATGAAGTATTGAAAATCACATTAAAGGTAGAGCCAGTGATGAACTACACATTTTTACGAAATATATTGTCTGGTCCTGCCCTCTTGTTACAGTCAAAAGATTCAAGCTCTGCAAAAACTTCGTACTGAAAATGGGCATTATTAGTTGTGTAGACTGATTCGAAAAATTGAGCATATATTTGGGCCGTCTCTGATCCACTAGCAGTGTTTACTCCATTATAATGAACTACTTTAGGTATTCTCGAGTGGTTCTCTTTGATTTAACATAAGGCTAAAAAGATTTTATATTATTATTTAAACCTATCTGAATACTGTTCAAAAAAGAATTATAATCATGCCTAATATTAGCTTTGCGTAGATCTGAGGTTACTATATTTATTACATAAAGGAATACTATTTCTATTTTTTTTTTTTAGTTTATAATAAATTTTGTTTTTTTTTCTCTCAACTTTTTCTTCGTTCCAATTTGAAACCATTGAGGATATTTATCTGACTGAATAAATATTTTTGCCATATATGTATCTATTGCAGTGTGTAAATAATATCATAAAAAATGGTTGAAGCCTCCTCAGTATTCTTAGTTAGTATTGCGAGCCAGTGAATTTTTGATTTATTTCTGTATAATCTGCATTTCGAAATTGGTATTTCAAATAATTATTTGAAATTAAATTATTAAAACTTTGATCATAGTCTATTTCTATATATAAAGGAGGATGATAGATGTTAGGTTCCATTATATTGAAAGCAGATTTGTTTAATATAAATTTATCAACATTTACAAATAATAAATCTGGAGTTCTTAATAAATGATTCAGCATCTATTCTAGTACTACTAAAAGAAATCTAATAAAATATTTTTAGGGTATCTGGTGGTGATTCTACAGTCAAAAATATAAAGAAAAGTTCCTATGAATATGAGTCTGGAAATGGTTATTGAGGTTACTACACAGCCCTCTGAAGATAATGTCTAAAATGTGGTTTCTGTAGATTATTTAAAAACTACTGGGGCTAGAGAGATAAAATTTGATACGGAGAGTAAATTTTACACAAAACATTTTTTCTCTGTTTTGGGGTTTTCTACTTTTTGACTAGTATTTTCCATACGATTTTCTAACAAAGGTAAAAGGTAAAAAAGTCGTTGGGCGTATCGTTTCTTAAGAAAAACACGGTTATAAAATTTGATGCATTGAGTTACAATTCAGTAATTGCGACTTAAAGAAAAATCGATGTTGACTTGATTCAAATCCGAATTGGTTTCTTTCAATTAGTCACAAATTTCATTCTGATTAATTTCTTGTCAAATCTGTTAAGAAAGTTGTACTAAAAGGTTTAAAAATGATAGATTACTCATTTGAGGTCTTATGAAGAAGCATTCCCTGGCAGACGGATTCTCTACGAAAGAACTTCCATCAGTTTACATCGAAGTGGAATAGGAACTTAAACCAAATAAAAACAACTGTGGGACACATAGTATCACTCGGACCGTACAAGCAGGGGAAACAGTCTTCGAAAGAGTAGCATCTAATCCGAGGATAAGCACCAGAAGAACTGCAATCCAAGAAGGTATCCAAAAAGCTCCGTTTGGGAAATTCTTGCTCTTAAAATATGAGAATCTGCAACATATATGCAATTCTATCGATGGTTAAGAGGAAAATGATACCACGACCGCAGCCGGGTTCATCAATATTTGAGCGAGGATGCTTGAGGACCAATTGATAGGACCCTATATTTTGCCAAACAGGTTAAACGGTCCAAATTGTCTTGTTTTTCTAGAAAAAGTTTTAACAGATTTAGTTGATAGTGGCCCTATTAATTGAGGAGGCACATGTATTTTATGCACGATGGTGCTTCGTCACGTTTTAGTTTTCATGTTAGGGAACATTTGGACACCATGTCCATCCTCAGCGATGGATAGGACGAGGGGTCCCTGTCGTATTGCCTCCTCGTTCTCCAGATTTAAACCCAATTGACTATTTTAAATGGGGCTATTTAAAATTTCTTGAATGTTTAGTGACCTGCTACATATTGATATTACAAATTAGCGGGAACAGGTTAATGAAAACAGAGAAACTACTTTTTTAATTTAGTCGACGTTTCGCTATATTTATTAGCATCCTCAGGACCAGATAAATTGTGTTATTTTTGTTCATAATTAATAATAAATTAAACAAACGAAAACTAGTTCAAGTAAATACAACATAAAAATCAATTTCTCAACAATACAAAGCAGATGCTCTGTATTGTTGAGAAAGTAAAGACCGTTTATGTGTTGTATGTTGTATTTACTTCAATCTGTTTTTTGTATCAGTTTTCGTTTTTCGTTTCGTAAAAAAATAGTTTTTCTACAAACACCATTAAAAACTAAATTTTTAACACGGCATATTTGAATTAAAAATGTAATATTGTATAAACTCGCGTTAAAAATGATCACATGATTTACTTTTAACACTAGTGCAAAAAGTAAAATGACAAGTCGTTTGTCATAATGACATTTTTATATTTATTAACAAAAAATTACGAGTTACTTAGAAATATTTATATTAATTGTACAATTGGAGCAATTAGTAATATTTATCCCTTGTGAGGAAGCTACTTCACAAGAAGAAATTGTTGAAGTTGAACTTGAAGCAGTGGAGGAAATACTATTAATATGCTCTATTTCTGAATTGTTAGAAGAAGGGCATTATTTGGAAGAATGTGACAAGCAATCCTCTTTTTGTTTTCTAACGAATCTTCCAAGTATCCTTCTGCAACGCTCGAACTTTTCCATCCTCCATGTCTTTTTATTGTACGTAAATTTGCACCAGAGTTTGCTAACAAGCTGGCGGATGTCCGACGGAAACAATGTCCGGTGTAAAGTTCACTATTTGGTAATTTCAAAAATCTTGCAATATCTGTAGGCATCTTTCCAAAAATATTTATTCCATCAGGTTGAATCGTACATTTGTTACTAGTGTATTTAATAAAAAGACGTTGGTGGTTGACATGAGCTGGACGTAATGCTAAGTACTTATGATATAAGTCAATATAAGTCTCAGTAATAACAGTAAAGGTTCTTGAAACTCTAGTCTTGCTATCTGGAATGTTTACCACTAGTGTATTTCCTAAATCCTCAATATTGTTTAAACTCATTTGACAAAGTTCTTTACGGCGACACGCGCCTATTATACTCATTACAGCAGCTACTTTAAACATCAAATACTTGTCATCTGGCGCCTCTGCAATAAACTTATCAATATTTTGGCGTGTAAAAATTTTTGATTTTTTTGGACCATATCCTTCTCCTTTGCGCTTCAAAAATGCGATGAGTTTATAAAACTTACTTATATCTTGGTTGTTTTTGACATTTAATATAGCCTTTATCATTAAAAAATGTGCCCAAAGCGTCGAAGACTTCCAAATTTTAGAATTTTGCTCGAAATAGGCCAACATTACATTTTCACTGTACTTGCCTGCAACACTGTTCCGATCGCACCATTCCACAAAGTGTTTGTACTCTAATTTATATTGTTGTTTGGATTTTGTGGGCAACAAATCTAAAGTTGCCCTTGTAGCTGCTTCTTCAATTTCTTGAGGAATCGATTCGCTGCCTTCTGGACTATAATTAATATTGGAACTCATCATAATGCACTAGTTTTTCACATTTGACAAGCATGTGTCAAACAACGGGCAAACTTAATTTATTTATTTCATAAATCCTACAAACTACTAGAATTATGAGGTAACCATTAAAAGGATTTGAAATCTTTTTTAAAGAAACTTTATTGTTCTTTTAATGGTGTTTGTAGAAAAAAAACATTGTATGATACACGTATTAAAAGTGACTTTATTTTGTTCGTGGAGTTGCTCCACTTGCTTACGCTCGTTTCGCAAACTTCTCCACTCACAAAAAAAAAAGTAATTTTTAACACTTACTTGTTTCATGAATAACTATTTTCTGCTTTGATTGACCTATTCCTACTAATTTGGTCTAGCTATTTAAAATCCTTAGTTTACGCAGTTCCTGTTCGAATTCTTGGAGAATAGAGCAGCGGGTGGCGAATGAATGCAAAGTCATACAGCACAGGCCTGGTATTTTTGGAAAAGTAAGAAAATCTATGAAACGAGTAAAGAAATGCATCGAATTGTCTGTGGGGAATTTTGAATACTGCCTGCCATATTAATAATAATCATTATTATGATGAATTTAGGTACGTTATGAATTGTTAAGTAATTATTGTTGTTAATAAAATTCTTATTTTTGTATATGTGTCTTTACGATAGTTATAAAATAACATCGAACAGAAAAACCGCACCGGTGTGAACAATCAAACAAGGTTAGGATTTCATTAGTCACTTCTTATATGGAAATAATTGTATATAGGTTGGGCCGCCAAACGAAACAGGCGTGGTTTTTTGCATTTAAGCTCATATTTCCGAAAATGCTCGGACCCATCAATTTTATTTTCATTGGGTATTTTCGATCACACCACTTCAAGCTTTAAGAGATGGTGGAATCCAGTCCTAAAATTTTGAATGGCAAGGGAGTCAAGTAGCACATCATTTTAGAGTTCGTTAAATTCTCTTTACTTTAAATTTGGACTAATAGTTTGCGAGAAATTGCGTTCTAAAAGTACCTAAAGAATATAATGAATTACCGAGTAAATGTCTTAATATTTTGATGCATTTACTTTGTTTTCTTTTTGTTCACAATGAAGGTAAACAAAACTAAGGCTGGGAATTTTCCAGATTTTAGTATTCGAATATTCGTTCGAAAAAATATTCGATATTCGAATTATTCGAATAATTCGAATATTCGAATACTCGAATAATCCGATTTATTCGAATAGGTATCCGAATAATTCGGATCCTCGAATATTCATTATTAATAGGTATAGCACTGAATACTAGTGAATAGTGAATACTCTATTTGAGTATTTGATTGGATAGACCACAATAATAGTCGTGACGTAATCCACTAAGCAGGCAATTTGATTTGCTTTCCATACTCACAATAGGGGTATGTCTCCTGTACATGTGCTTTAAGGGTCAGAATTATTTAGTTAGTATTTTATTTTGGGATTGAGGCGCTATTGTTCACATTTAACTATTGAAGCTTAAATAAAACGAAAACAGAGCTATATTATTATACTTCTGTCATAACTATTTTTCCTTTTCGAAAAAAAATAAAAGTGCTCTAAAACTAGAATGTTTTTAAAAAAGTTGATTGTGAAGGTAAAACAAATACATGAAAAGTCAATAGTTAAATATTTACAGGTTTTCTAAAATTTAAAATTTAATTTTAACCCCTGCCTTAGTACAGTAAGAATAAGATCGAGGCGAGAAAGAGATGGAATAGTTTGACTGGGAGTAAAACGTGCCACTAATGTGGTCTATTTATATATTTGGATTTTAGAATAGGTACCCACCTATACCTACTATTTACCTACTTTGGTTGGATGCATACTGCATACCCATTCGTACATAATTTAATAATATATTTTAATATTCAAATTTACTCAATTATAATCGAATATTCGAATACTCGAATATATTCGAGTATTCGAATATTCGAGTATTCGAATAATTCGAATATTCGAATAATTTACCATTATAATAATTCGTATTCGAATACTCGAATATTAGAATACTCGAATTATTCGAATTCGATTCCCAGCCTTAAACAAAACATTTAGCTGATATTATTAAAGCAAAACCAGTCAATCCATAGCCTGTGACTTTATCGGCAAGTAAATTATATTTTATTCTTTAATATTAGAACGAAATTTCTCGCAAATTTAAAAAGTAAGTACTGTTGTAAAGAGAATTTAATGAGTTTTAAAACGACGTTCTAATTGACTCCCTTGCTATTTAAAATTTTATAGATGTGTATATACTACCATATGACAAAATTATCTGCTATATAAATTGTAACATTAAAATGAATATAGACTAATTTGCTACCATCTTTAATAAGAGTTAACATAGTTGAGTGCAACCACAGCAACATAAATCACTAGAGATGCAAAAGGAAATATCATTTTTCTGTTTTGGATTAGGACGAGACATATTTGCAGAAAAATTAATTTCGTTAAAATAAATCACGTATTCGAAACTAGAAACACAATTAAAAGAGCATCAAATATACACCGAACGAGTATGTTTTAAACCGTTATAAAATAAACATAATTTATCTAAAACATAAAAGTTTATCCAGCTCTAATGAACAGACTGGACATATGGCCCAGTTTCAATATGAAGAATCTTATGTTTTTATTTTACATGTGTGGTTACATATTTTTGCCCAGCACTAAATTGCAGTGTGTGTCCGGTTACAATAAATTTAAGTTATTTCACCTCAAATAAAAAAAATAACGAGATACTTGCTATCTACGGTCATGCACTTTATAGATTTGTATATCTCTATTTTCAATACATGGATTTGTAGGATTAAAGTTTAATATTTTGGCATGCAGGAGTTTTTGCTGACAAATAAACAAAAATATTTTAATCGCAAAAAAATTCAATTCCAAGACTTTTTAGGAAGTCGTGTGTTTGACTGTCTGGTTATATACAGGGTGCGTTTTAAATAATGTGCCATAGAGTAACTAGAGATTCTTTGGCTTAAAATAATGAGAGTTAATGAAATAATTTTTTGGGTGCTCAAAAACTACATGGAGGATCAAGTTCAAAATCGGTACAGATAGGCTTCTTTTTAAAACATCTGTACGAACATTTCTAATTGAAATTATGGTGTATTTACAAATTCTAAGTAAAAACGGTATACTTGCCTGAAGTCGTTTAAAAGGGAGAACAGATATTCGCGATCGCGATAATGATGGCGTTGGCGATCGGACGCGTCTTTAGTAAACAAGTGAATCCGCACATACACGATCGCGATCGCTATAGCGATTGTGATCTAGATTGCGCTTAATGTGCTCCGCTTATATCAACTGTTTTCGATTTATTTAAGTATTAAAAATTAACCACACTACACAGTATTTTCATTATTAGTAAGTAGGCCTACGTCATATTTTTAATTTTAGTAAAAAAGTATTGTAATTAAATGCTCATTATTAATGTTGTATTGTAATTGTGAAGTAAACAGTTAAACGGCAAATTATTTTCTGATTGAGAAATGAGAGGTATGATTTGTGTTTATGCCCAAAAACATTTTTCTTGATGCGCAGCAGCAGAAAATATCATATTTGTATCCAAATCGAAGACAGCCTAACCACAAACTGTTTAAATATCTTTATACCCGCCTAGGTGAGGCAGGTTTCTTTGATCCTAAACATCGTAATGGCCGTCCAAAAATTCTACCTGTCATATGGAGTTACATTGAATATTAGAGTGTAAAGACAATATTAATACTTGGGGCAAATAATAAAAATACTGCATAGTGTGTAGTATTCAGTTAACTTTTGATCCTTAAATATCTCGAAATCGGTTGATTTTAGCGACTTCAGACAAGTATACCATTTTTTACTTAGAATTAGTAAGAATTAGTAAATACATCACAATTTAAATTAAAAATATTCGTACAGCTGTTCTGAAAAAAATTAGATCACATTTTTATCATTTAATGTATTGTATTGTATAACTTAGGTTGAATCTAATATGAAATTATGATTTCTCATCACAAGAAACCTACCTCTACTGATTTTGAAACTCCTCCGTCAAGTGATTTTTGAGTTAGACCCAAAAAATCATTTAAAAAATTATTTCAACACCCTGTATCTCATTAACTAGGCACATTTTACCTAAACATGTTTGATTAAATCTTCATATTTTGAGCCAAAGGATCTCTAGTTACTCTATGGTTCACTCTTTATAACTTACCCTGTATATGAAAACAAGAGTAAAATAATTTATATTAAAAAAACTAGTATCATTCGACAGCAGCATTTCTTAAGGACATTCCTTGAATCAACGACCAATATATAAATCAAAAATCGATAATTGTACTTTAATTCAAAAATAACTTTGTCGTATTCCGATACTTACCTTATAATGTGATGGTAACGCAGGGTCCACAACAATGTGGTGTCCCCAACAAGTGGGATGTGAAGCATCTTCAACGTCCGCATTCTCGTCTTGATGGCTTTTGTCTACGAACCAGTCGGGAGGATGCGACTCCTTGCGGGAAAACCGCCGGAATCTTATGGCCGCCTGCAGAGAAGCCGCTACTTGCCTTAATCTTCCCCGCACAGCTGAGAATAGTCGGCTTTGTTGAGTATTGTCCTGTAAAAAAGAGAAACTGCTTGTATCTCTTGAACAAAGGAGTGAAATTATATAAAATCTCTTTTAAAGCAAGTCGGTGCTGGAATACAGGGGTATAAAGTGTTGAAGTTTTACTGAAAGCGTTTCATCATAAACTGTGAGATATTCGTTTCGTAGACTTTGAAATATTTAAATAGAAAGACTACTTTTGAGAGTTTCGTTTAAAAAAATTATTTAAAGATGATAATGACATAATTCAAGAGATCGTTATATAAGTTTTTTGGTAAGAACCATTTTTAAATCTTTTTTTCTTCGTTAAGTAATAAACAGCGATCGTTTTTCTAAATTAAGTTTAAACAAATGTTTATTAATTTTTCTTTTTCTTTTTTGAGACCTACTACCACATGAAAAATTCTTCGTTTTCTAAAAAAATATAGTTAATTACCCAATATGTTACTGGAAAAATAAACCCCTGCGCTTGTTACTTTACGCCAAAAGATTAGTCAGAGGGTGTTTTTTTACAACTAATATGAGACATAAAACTACTACCGTTTAGGAAAACCAATCTGTTTCCTTTTTCAAAGTTATTTATATATTTATTAAAAAATGTCAAACGTGGCATATATATTATTTATTTACGTAATATCCATAGAACTGTTGATGCTTAAAAATTGTACAATATTAATTTTGTTCAATTCTTCTTTTAACATCGGTAACCACGTTGTACCAAAATCTACAGAGCAATGGGATAAACATTTTTCTCCATTCAATAATATTATTGCTGATTCGTTAACTTCTCTTTCTTTCTGTCCGCTTCTTTCATTAAAATTTTTTCCAAATCCCAGTTTATTCTATGTCCATTTTCCTAATAATCCAGGCACTTAATCCAAAAAGGAGGGTCAACCTCGGAATGAGAGATAATAAGCAGCAAACTTGTATAAACCTTTATTTTAGCGTTCTAAAAGTTGCTTCAAAAGTCTCATAAAATCTCGTATCCGCATCTTAAGATATTCAAGGTCAAAGGTCACAAAAATCGACTTTTTGCAAATATCTCGCTTCCTATGGTTTTAATGCCATTTGCATTTATTATAAAAATTGTAGAGAATAAAATTCTCTACAACTTTTGTCCCAAACATTTTTCTATATACTCAACCGTTTTTGAGATAGAGGGCGGAGAGCGCGCCGCGCTTATCTATTCACAGCATAATGCAAGGTCAACCGTAAGTCCCGGTAAATAATACGCCGCATAAAGTCTATAAATCATTAAAAAATATATAATTATGAATAATTTGCATTGTTTATTAATTAATACATTATATTTAATAATATTTTTCATTTATCGAATATATTTGTTTAATATTACTTACCTTTCCGTGTAATCAAAAAATTGTTGAGTGGAATACTTTAAGTATATTTTAATTATATTCTAATATATATGTTAATTATATTTTAAGTAGAAAAAGAATAGAGTAAATACATTTTAATTATATCTTTATTTAGAAATACTTTTTCATATATTTATTACAGTTGAAGTTCAAATGTGGGGAGGTAATGTGAATAGGTAAGTGCGGCGCGCTCTCCGCCCTCTATCTCAAAAACGGTTGAGTATATAAAAAAATGTTTTGGACAAAAGTTTTAGAGAATTTTATTCTCTACAATTTTTTTAATAAATACAAATGGCATTAAAACCATAGGAAGCGAGATATTTGCAAAAAGCCGATTTTTGTGACCTTTGACCTTGAATATCTTAAGACGCGGACACGAGATTTTATGAAACTTTTGAGACAACTTTTAGAACGCCAATAAACGTTTATACAAGTTTACAGCTTATTATCTCTCATTCCGAGGTGAAACCTCTAATGTGACTGGACTATAAGCATTTTTGCAAATTTTCGATTTTTCAATTTCACCCTTTCTTATATAACTTGTATGCTCACCTAACCTTACACTGAAAGGTTAGGATGACTCTTTGTTTATTACACTCACACGAAATACTTTAAATACAGTTTTTTTGAATTTTGCTCAATTTCCTGGTTTTGTTTTTGTTAAATTGGATATTAAAGTATTACTCGTTTGAAATACTGTCCAAATATGAAAGTCATCTCCGACACGACGTAGTTTTGTATATAAGGAATAGTTGTTGTATATTTTTATTTAGATTTTTGTTGTAACGGATTATTAAGTCTATTTTAATATTTATTAGAGTCATATCAACAAAAAATTCGGTATATTAATTATTTATTAATACCTCGTTAATAAATTGTTTCTCGTTATTTAATATTTGATCATTAGATGAAATTATTTTCGCCCTGACATACAAACATTTAACAACACCCCTTTTAACAATAATTGCCTGGCTAGATTTGAAATTTAAGTAAGTATCTATTAGTTTGAGTTATTTTTCAATACACACTAGTTACAAATGTGTTACCAATTTTTTTAACCAAAATATCCAAGAAGGGTAATTAATTATTTTTCTCTATTTCCAAAGTGAATTAAATGGATGGTTCTTTATCATTAATGATTACTAAAAAATTATGTAATCACTCGATATTATGAGGCCAAATTGCAAAAATATCGTCAACATATCTCCACCAAATAATCGGTTTATGTACATAATTTGGTATATAGTTATTTTCAAATCCTCCATAAATATATTACTTAAGATTGGATATATTGGAGATCCCATAGCCATACCGAAATTCTGCTGATAGAATTCATTATCTAATTGAAAATAAGTTTTCTTAATACAGTCAATAATTCCATTGTTTACACTGAGTTTAGTTATTTCCGGTAACATACTAGGTAACCAACTATATTTTTTGGATCACGAAGGATTACTCATGTGGTAGTAAGTCCCAAAAGAGAAAAAGAAAAATTTAAAGAATGCCACAAATAACGTTCAGACAATATTTGTATTTATTAATGTCCTACTAGTCTGTTATTTTGCAATAATAACCCTATTTGGAGAAACATTAAATGAGAACTAACGCCCTAGGGCGTTATGAATATCCATAACGCCCTAGGGCATTATAAATTTATAACGCATTAGCATTTTCACTACACAATACAAAATAACTAAATGACGACGGCGTTATTGAAAAACAAAATGTGCTGCATAGTTACAGCGTTTACAACCAACTTTGATTATTACTTTCTTTTAAATGAAATCAAATTAATCAATCGTAATGTTAAAGAATTTTCGAATTAAATAAGACTAGTAGGATAATGGCGCCCTCGGTCGACGCACATTTCCTCGGGAAAGAGGCTCTCGGGAAGTACACTGCCGACCTCGGCAAATTATTATCCTGATAACACCCTTGATACCTTGATTTTGTCAGTAAGTAGTTTCAGGACAAACGGACTTCGGATATAATTTTTTACGCACTCTAGGTTATTAAGAATGAAAGACGATATAAATCAGTCTAGGGGGTCCTCGGTTTTTGTATTGTAACTGGAGAGAATCATTTCTTAAGTGTAAAATTTTTTTTTGATTCAATATTTTTTTTAATATTAATATTTTATTGCTTTTAATACTAAGAATACTGTTATTTAATTCAATGCAATTCTTGTTTCAAGGTTAAGTAGTTGTTTTAATAGTTTCTGCGATAAAATATATTGGAAGTGATGTGTTTGATTCACTACTACCTAAAATTTTTATACTAGCACAATCATATTCAAATAAGAATGACAGTATATAATAAAAAAAGAACTATATGTATTCATTATTGTTACCATGTTAGGTTTGAAAGGATGTTTATATAATTAATATCTACTCAATTTTTTTTCTAAAAATGCATAAATACGAAGCAAATAAAATGTCAGATTTTTTAAAATCGCTCTCTATTTCTCTCTCTCGTATGAAATGATACGAGAACATCTTAAAATTCATAACCAGGTTTCACTTTCCTTATTCAGTAAAATCAAAAATTCTCCTATCGGGGAAGACATTACTATTGCACGCATGTACAACATAATTAAGAAGGTTCACGCACAACTGAAATTAAAAAGATCACGTTCGTGACCGGAATTTCTATATGTAGAAAAAGACAAGTCATCGAAATAATCTCTAAAATCTAAGAAATTTTTGTAATAGAAATTGAGTCGTACACTGAAAAAATCTTGTTAAAATAAATTGCAACCAAGTTTAATATTTCTAATATTTTGATGTATTAAAACTATTAAAGCAATTTTCCTAATACAGTTTAGTATTCCTATAAAATTGCCACTGGTATTGTGTTATCCTAATAATCCTTATTATATATCCACCAACATTTATTAAAGGTCAAGCTATCGCTATTAAACAACACTAATAAAATTTTCCTTAATTACTGTTATAGAACCCAGCTACGATAATAAGGTGTACGAGTACTATTTGCAATAGAATAGAGGTTATTAAAGTGTCCTTCTAGCTTCTCTTAATTGGCGTCTCTATAAACGACGCAGATCGTTCGTGTGGAGATGACAAAGGCATATATTCGGTATATGAATAATATATCTTTCCTTTGTTTCGACTCATTGAGCGTCAACAACTAGTTATATAATTATCATAATGAAATTTGTAGAATATTTTACAAATTAATAATAATTGTATTGACAAAGAACTGTGGATATCCTAAATGATACAGGGTCTGTTTAATACTTACAGAAAACTGAATAAATTTCTCGGCACAAATTTGGACAATTTTCTTAGTAAAAAGTTGGTAAAAAATGGTTCTTTGTAGAGGTACAGGTTGGTGAAAAAAGAAGACGAAGGCTGAAGGATGCCAGAAAACACGTCCCAGCTAGTGATGGGACTCGAGTGACTTTTTCACTCGAATAACTCGGTAGGTTTCCGAATTTACTCAAGTTGAAACTCGAGTCGAGTTGAAACTCGGTTTCATTGTTATAAAACTCGAGTCAAAAGTTAGGTCGAGTAAAACTCAAAAAATCGACTCGACTTTTGACTCGAGTCGCTTTTTGACTCGAGTAGATTTTTGAGTCGAGTCGATTTTTGAATCGAGCCGCTTTTTTGACTCGAGTTGCTTTTTGACTCGAGTCGCCTTTAGACTCGAGTCGCTTTTTGACTCGAGTCAAGTTTATTTAATTTAATTGTTTATGGTTTTATTAATATTTTTAAATATTCTTTGGTGCCAGTGTGATTTGTTTATATAGTATAAATATGAAAGATTATTTAGATGAAGGCATTGAAGGCACTAATCTTGTAAAAGTAATAAAGATGAAAACATGTAACCATGAATGAAATCACTAATCAATTACTATATCATCGGGTCATCGGGATCGGGAATTCCCCTCCAGGTTTGTTGTTTCATGTTTGTAGGTCAGATTGTATAATTATTAATTAAAAGGTTTGTTCGTAGAGCAGTTTCCAACCATTTGAAACTATCAGAAGCATGCGCACATTGTTGTAGAGATGCGCTTGTTCAATCAGAACGTTTCTTATTGAAGAGCTCTCGTAATACTCGCATCTCTATAGTCAGAAAACTATCACAAATCGCCTCTACGTACAAACCTATAATTGTTACATACGACGTTATTACGACGTATTAGAAAATTAGAAATTAGAACTTAGAATTCTTTAAACTCAAGACTCACACGACTCCAGCAATCAAACTGGCATTCATGTTCATAAAGATTTGTTTTTCGATTCAATTAGTTCGAAATAAATAAAAAACCGTAATCGGTGTGTACTAAATATTAAATACTGTATTTATTTAATATTTTGTGCTAAACAAGAGTTTAATTTAATGTTAATTTAATAAAAAAAAATTATGTTGGTTTTCTTTATATACAATGTTAATTAAATATTTAATTTTCTATTTGAATTGTGTTGATTTGCCGAAAAAATAATATTTGACCTGGGTCCATTTATTATTTTGTATTTCAATTATTATGATTTATGTTTATCCTTTCGATTTTTCAAACTTATGTTGGAATTAGATGGTAGTGTTTTAAATGCTGAAAGATTACCAAAAGAAAAAAACCTAAATACACTTTAAAAACTTACCGTTTAGCAAACCACTGAATCATCTCCAACTACTTACTCTATAGTTCGCCTCGAGTTTGATTTCGACTCTGCCCTGACTCTAGACTCTAGTCAAACTCAACTCGATTTAAAACTTAAATCATATTAACTCACTGATTCGAGTAGCAATAACTCGACTCGAGTAACAACTTTACTCGAATTGCAACTCGACTCGATTTAAAACTTGAATGATGGTAACTCACTGATTGGAATATCAATAAATCGACCCGAGTAACAATTTTACTCGAATTGCAACTCGACTCGAGTTAAAACTTGATTCGAGTAGCAATAACCCGAGTCGAGTAACAACTTTACTCGAATTGTAATTCGACTCGAGTTAAAACTTGATTCGAGTAGCAATAACTCGACTCGAGTAACAACTTTCCTCGAATTGAACAGCCATATGACTCGAGTCATTCGAATCGGATTTTTACTCGAGTCACTCGAGTATTTTCACACTCGAGTCCCATCACTAGTCCCAGCCGACTGAGGTCATCAGTCAGTACTAGAGGAGCGTACATATTTCGTAATTGAGGACAGGAGAGGTGAGGGAGCAGGATCACTTTCTATGGCCAGTACAAAACAATAGTCCTGTTAGGTTCCTATCGTCACAGACGGTCACAGACCACCACCAAAGCTAAAAATATTGGTCGGGTAATAAAGTCATACCAACTAGTCTTCTAGAAATATCTCCGAACTTCTATTATTTCTATCTTCTTCATATTTGGCATGTACTTATCGTGAAAAAATTGGAAAAAAATGGAAAAAAGGCATAGTGGAAAGTGGAACGAATATGTTGACCGACTAATGTTGGACATTCCGATGGGTCTTTCGTTGGAATGTTCAATGTGTTAATATAATTTTTTTTTTGTAAATATACCTGGTGACTATTAAAAAACGAATCCAGTTTGAAATCCATTTCATTTTATCTCCTACAGACAAAAGGTTGAAACTAGCGAATAACGATTTTATAGTTTCAGTTAAAAAAAACAACTATACGTAATCTCAAAATGAAATGGATATTTTAATACTATTACTACTTAAAAACATGTTGTATTGGACTTCCATTCTACAAATTTAATACTCTCAGTCAATATTTAAATTGTAAAATAGCCTTTCTGATTACATTTAGACACACTTCTGGCCAAACTTCTTCTATCCGACAACGCAGATCTTTTAGGTTGGCAAACGCTTCTCGTTCTTGGGCATACACATACACTTTTTCCTGTAATGCATTCCATACTGAATAGTCCAATTGATTACAATCAGGAGAATTCGGTAGACACTGATTTGCTTGTATAAAAAATGGGGTGCTTTTTGCAAAGAAATATCGTGTTCTTAGAGCCCTGTGACGGGGCATCATCCTGAATAAAAACGTAATCATTGTTCGGAAACGACCGATGTATTTCAGGTATTAGACCTTCTTGCAAATGGTGGACGTAGTTATCTGTTGTGTTCTTTATCAACTGCGAATTATTAAAAAATAAACGACATTTGCCATACCAGGATATTACGCAGGATACATACCATGAGCTTCTTACAAAACCTGAACTTGTTGTGGTATAGACTTCACAATGTAGGACATCGTACCTTTTTTACTTAACACAAAATTCTAAGACTTTCCGGGAGTTATTTCAGTGACTTGAGAGGCAGTTATAAAAACATTTAAGGTTGAATATGGTTGGTTTTTTTATGTAGTTGAATAAACTTTGTTATTTTGAATATTTTGAGGGACTTGGGACATAAAATCTTTTCATCTTGAAAAACTGAATGCTGTAAATCTGGATTCGAAAACTTCCTATAAAGCCGCAAGCCGTAATGATCGACGCATTTTTGCATTTAGTGAAATTGCTAGAGTTTGCAACCGTTTGTATCGTTTAATGCCTAATCGATTTAGAATAATTTGTAGACCTGTAACTGATTCATAATTTTTTTGCTATTTTACGTTATGATAAATGAGTTTCCGGTCGATTTTCTTGTGACAAAAACAGTTCATGTACCATTTCTAAATTTTCATTATTTGTAACAGTAATAGGCCTTCCACTCCCAGGTTTTCGGAAAGTTGATCCAGTTTCTATCAGTCGCCTCATAGCACGATTATGCTAGAAAGTGGCCATCTCTTCCCTAGAAAATTTTCCTTAATATTTTTGCCACGCCATTTTTATTTTTATTTTTTTTTTGATAACAAGTTGCAATGATCACTAAAACGCCCTACACAGGTTACAATATATCGTACTACGTGTTGTACAATACGAGTCGAAACTACTGTACTGACGACAATCGTAACATTGTGTAGGCAAACTGGATGACATGTAGTACGCAGCGGTCGATTTGGATCACAGTATGGGCTTTCCATAAAATATCGCATGGACGGGTCTTGCTTGACAAGTTTTAGCATGTGTACATGTGTAACTGTTGTAGTTACGATATATTAACAGTTGTAGAAAAAAGTATTGACATGAAATAAAACTATTGAATTTAATGTATTTAGTCACATTCAATAGTTGCAGTATTCAAGTTCGCTTAATATAAATTGTTAGTAGTATCCAGCAAGAACCGCGAGGAGATATGAGCATTTCTTGCCAGTGATGAACTTTGATTTTCTTTATCACTGTAATCACTATCACTTTCATTTTCACAAACACAATAAGATGTAGACGTAGAGGCCTCCCACGGTCGAAACATTTTTACATTAAATACTTAAATTATTTTCATAAACACACCAGCAAAAAACATATATAAAATAATTATTATATTATAATATTACACTTACCATATATTACACAACGCACTGCAACCCGATAACCTTCTTAAATTATTTTCAAAAACACACTACCAAATAAACAGATATAAAATAATTATTACTTATAATATTACACTTTCTCATACAACACACTGCTAAACAAATCGGTAACAAAACTAAGAAGTATCACAGAATTTAAGTGAAACTCCGCTTCGGTCGTGTGCCAACAAAAACAACAATCATCTTTCTCGCTTTAATGTAAGCGGGGTAAAAGATGGGAGATGTCATGTGTTAACATTTCCCACTCTCATGTCGTCTCTTACCCCGCACTCCCATCACTAAAGCGATTTCTTCTATATATTGCAGTAGTTCGATATGTTGGATTGTGCGTAGGAAAAATAGAAATACTACAAGCTATACAATTTCCTCTACGACTTGCATTTCAACACATAGTACTATATATTGTAACGTGTATGGCATTTAAGTCAGTCTTAGTTAAGTGAGGAGCCATTATTATAAGAAATCTCGAGATAATTTCAAATTTATATCTCAATATACTCCGGAGTTATGAAGCTTTAAACGGGATTCGTTTTTAACAGCCACCCTGTGTATTATTTTTTGTTGAATTCGTTGTTTTCAACTTAAAACTATTTTTCCTGAGTACGATGAGTGATACAGCAAATTGGTCACCAAATTTGGCTTCAGCACTTTCAAATTGATAAAGATCAGCCACTTTCCGGTGGGAGTAAAAAATATTTTCTTACGGACTAGTGAATTCTGAAAATGTTACAATATTATCTTCAAAAAATATAAAATAGTTATATTAGTTACACTTGTAACGTCTATCTCTATAATGAGATAAATTTTCATCGTATGGCAAACATATTGATTTTACTAAAGAAATATTCATCTTCGCTAAATACTTAACCTACTAAAATCAGTAATTTAAGGGTGATTAATACAGTTTAAGTATTCACAAGCTAAATTCATTATAAATTTAAATCATTATGTAGGATTACCGAAATATCAAGGGGATGCAAACCGTGTAACCACAAGGGTTAACTATTGATGTAATCTGTAGGACGTAACTAATCACCAATCGTATACCTTCATATCTTAAGGCTGTGATAATTCTAATTGAATTTAAGGATTGGGATTAAATTGACAAGAAGAGATCTTAATTGGATTATTGTGTTTTATTTATTAGACCTTAAAATTCTACAGGGAGGAATAAATTCATGATGTTCATGTCAAGCCGATCATGAGCGTAGACTATATGAATGTATATTAAAACGGAAAATACCTGTAAGTTAAAAAATGTGGATGAGTTCGACTATACATTTGCAATATTTGCCTGCAGTCTCTTTCCTGAGGCGTGTCAATTCTTCGGACAAAACTATCTTTTCCACACGATTCAATATAGTTTCGTAATCATCGATCCACAACTTTAGCTATTAACAACAACTCAAATTGTGATAAACAATTTTAAAAATGGTATTTTTATTTATAATTCATTTTACGATCTCACAAAAATATTTGACTGTGTTAATCAGAATATCTTGTTACTGAAGCTCAGTTATTACAATTTAAATGTTAATAGTATATATTTAATAAAATTTTATCTCTCAGAGAGTTGGTTCTTATCACCGAAACACATCTGATCAGTCACCAATCAAACACGAAGTACTCCAAGGATCAATCCTGAGTTCGATCCTCCTTCCTGTGTATATTATCGATTTAACGGATTATGATGAAAAATAAAAAATTTCACTTTTTGCGCACGATACCACTGTCTTGAACAGCGACAATAAAATAAGTTCGTTAGCAGAAAACATTACAATTACCTGAAACAACATTAGGCAGTAGCGGAATTCGAACCCGCAGCTACATTTTCTTTACGTCTTACTAATGATGTTACAACTAAATAAGCCATCTCAATTAAATTTATTGGTGTAGATCGCGCTCCAGTCTTAACCTTGGAGGTACTCTGATAGCATTGCACAAAAATTATCCAAATAAATTTTTCTAGTACGTAATCTGTCCAAGTCTGCTTTAAACAAAATATTAATTACGACTTACTACGGGGTTTTCATCTCTATATGATTTATGCAATATTAAATTGATGACATGCACAGTGTTGCCAACTAGTTGAAACGGAATTACCGTACTGTCAGTTTCAAATTACCGTATTTTAGCTTCCAGGATCGTACTTCGAAAAATGCATGGGGAGGGGCTAGAAATGAACATAGAAAATTTTTTATTAAAAGTAACCTTTAAACAAACTAAAGAACTATGATTATTCTAATATTTCAAAATCACTATCATCTGATGATGAAGGTAGTGCTTCTTTCTTATCGTATAATTGACTTGTCGTCATACGACTCAACATGTCACAATTTACCTTAAGAGTTACGCATGTCCCTGCCTTCCTTACGCATTCTTTGCTTAACAAAGCACCGTGCGCATATAAGCATTCCTTACAGTCGTACGACAATGGAAGTATTAATCGCAATTCATTGGCCGTTTTAAGATAGCCGCAGGGCATGCGCAGTTACATGACATGTCAAGTGTATTAAATCCTTTTGGAATCATTTGTTAGTAATAAACCCGTTAGACGATAGAGAAGATACTCGCCTAGCACGCGGTAGGTCCAGGGTTCGAATCACAAACTTATTAACTTTTTTTTTTAAATAAGTATTCTTTAGTTCGTTAGTAAGAGTTTCCTTGCCCTTTATTATAGTTTGTTTAATTTCCTCGCCCTTTATTATAGTTTGTCTATTTTCACGGTGCCGAATTCTCCTTTAAAAATGATATCTGATGAGCACGTCATGCCGTGGCCTTGAAACGGCCAATGAAATTGCTAGAAATACTGCCATTTCCGTATGACTGTAAAGGATGCTTATATGCGCACCGTGCATAGTCTTCGTAATTAATCTATTTCTAGATTTTGTTTTAATTGAATTTTCGTTACTAAACACGCGCTCACATGCAGCATTTGAATAGGGTAGGGAGAGAATATTTAAAACAAAAAAAGCTAAATTCCTAAACAAAATGGTCGCTTTCGCTTTTAAAAGTTAACAGTTTTCCCCAAAATATATCTATTTCTGCATTGACGTAGGACAATAGGTAATTCCACTTGTCAGAATTGTTCAAATTACCGTACATTTGGGGTACGGTAATGGAGTTGGATCGTATATCGCATTTTTAATCAAATTACCGTAAAAGTACGATAATTACCGTACCATTGGCAACCCTGGACATGCACCTCGCAGTACTAGAATCTTCAGTCTCCAGCGCAAGCGCATTTGGATCACATCACAGCTCAGATATACTAGTTGAGATGATTGCAGAAACCACTTTATTAATCTAAAAATTCTTACTCTATCATGCGTCTTTATTCTGGAATTTCTAATCTATATCAAACCAAACATCGGTGTTTTTCACACACTCCCAGAATCATGCATACCAAACCAGATATGGAGACAACATGCAACAGAATTTTCTACGTCTGATGACCCGGATTATTATTGTATCCAATTGTTCAATAAATTGCTCCATCATATGAATTCACTGAACTTCAGGACCTTCATATCTAAGAAGCACAATAATGCACTTTGACAAGTATACAATAACGAAAACGACGAAACGGCAAAATTATTCTATATTTAAATTATTGAAAATTTGAATTATCACTATTATCACTTAGGCACTGAAACAGAAGGTTTTAATATTATTAAGATAACCTTGATAATTAATTAAGAAAGTGTGGGCCACTCTTTATAATTATCAATAATACTGAAAACTCTTCAGTATATCATAACGTAAGCAGATTACCATGTGACAGATTCTATTTCAATTATTGGGTTACAATTTTATGAACAGTGTTTCAATAAAAACTTAATCAATTATGTAAAGTGCAAGAAAATATAAAAGTTACAATTAAATAATTTTATATTTCCCGATTGGATTTGACGAAGTTTCAATACCAGGGTTGTAAAGGTTTGATTGACAATTAAATTATAAATATAAGTTCATCAACTAGCATTTTCTTTGTTCTTTCTAAATGATAAGTTCGTTTACATTGTCATTCGTATATTTAGATTTAATTAAGAATTTTATCATATTTTATGAGTGTTTTAATTGTTTAAAAGCAGTTTATGGCCCACGACGTACCTATTAACTCCGGTTTGACACGTGACATGATTTCAAATCCTAAATGGTGCTTATTATTAATCAATTAGCATCGAATTTGGCGGATTTTATTGCAGAATTACGTCAGCGAGGTTCAAATAATTATACTTAATTAATTATTATTTATGTATTTACATTGTGGTTGATACAAAGGTATATGTAGGTATTTGCACTTGGGAGTTGTATTTACACACTGAATGAATTTAGATTATATACAGAGAAATGTGTTAAAATAAGTAAATACTAGTCATTGTCGCAGATTGGGCTTATATCTGCAGTTATAATTGAAATCATTTTACACTTTTTTTATAAATACTATGTACGAAAAGATGGTCACGTAGGTCTTAAAATTAAAAATTACAAATTAGTAGTTCGTTTCGAAGTCTAGAAGTTGTTTCAAAAAACGAAAACACCTGCCCATATCACACTTAATCACAGCTAGAAGCTTTTCGATGTTTTAGTTCGTTTAAGATTATAAATTATAATATTTTTGATTCAAGTCGATTGCAATAGAACTAAATTTTCTACTGTTGCTACATAAAATGAAATACTTTTGGAGTTGGAATCTGTTCACAAATATTCATAACATTAAAACAAAATCGAGTTATACAAATAGTTGGTGACACCTCTATCTTGATATGATTTACCTCTTAAGAATATTATTGTATCGTGGGAGTTGCCCCTTTTTTCAATATCATAACTTAGATACCACAACGAAGGATCTAATTCCGTGCTAAATTATAATTAGTACTTATAGTTAAAATTAAGTATGAAGACGTAGGTCCACAGGTAGAAAAATGTATACTCAAAATTGCCATAATATTTTCTGGTACTGCATATGATGGCAATACTACAATGCAACAGATATACACCTATTACAGTTATGTTACCAACTTTGGAATGGATATCTGTATCAAATAGACTATTCTATATGTCAATGATATTTATATATAAAATTATTAACTCGCTTTTACCATCATACTTTTTTATTTGTTATTCAAATCAAGTCTATCTACATAATACTAGAAACAATAATAATTTTCACATTACTAGAACTAACTATAAAAACTATGTATTCCTTGATCTTTAAAGGTTTTGACCAATTCAATAAATTGACAGTTGATATAAAAAAGAGTCCAACTCTTTTAACATTTAAATCTAAATTAGTCATTTAAAAATGAGTCCTTGATATAAATACATGCTACAAATTTATTATTATTACTTTTAGTTTAGTAGGTAGTCACAATTCAAGTAAGCTATATATTTCTTCTTCTTTGTGACTTTATTATATTTATATGTGTATATCTATATGTGCTTATATGTAAAGACACCTGCTTTTCAAATAATTACTCCATAGTATGTAAACTTAAATTTCTTTTTCATGGTAAAGCAAACAGAAAAATTCTCATAAAATTCCTTTTATTAATGTGACCGGTTTCGTGAACAAGTAATTACTTCACATCTTCAGACACGGGAATTTTTATAAATAAAAACCAGGGTAGTCAAATTAAAATTAAAATTCCTGTGTCTGAAGATGTGAAGTAATTACTTGTTCACGAAACCGGTCACATTAATAAAAGGAATTTTATGAGAATTTTTCTTTTGCTTTACCATGAATAATTACTCATATGGGATTAACCTACCCACGTTAAATTTCTTTTGTATATTAGGATTTCCTATTTCAATAAATTATTATTATTATTATAATATTGTATTGTTATGTCAATAATTTACAAATTTTAAAGAACAAATAATTTTCAAAAAATTAATCTAAAATACTATACTGTTTTCTCACTGAAGTTGATTAAAAAACATATATAAAGATTTGAACAAAAATGAATGAAAAACTAGTAACAACGTTATATTCTTAATAGTTTTAAAAACCAAATTATAGTAACAATTTGGTGCTGGTGCTTATCCAAAAGGGCATAAGTCAAAAAACGTGGTTTTGAAATAATGGGCATTTCAGTGTTTTTGTAAAATTGAAATATTTTAAATATATGAAGGAAATTTGCTTTTTAATGTTTCAAAAAATATTTTATTACAAACTCTACACGTGTTTCGGCTTTTAGGCCTTTATCAAGAGTACAGAGAATACTCTGTACTCTTGACAAAGGCCTAAAAAGCCGAAACACGTGTAGAGTTTGTAATACAATATTTTTGAAACATTAAAAAGCAAATTTCCTTCATATATTTAAAATATTTAATAATGTTTCACAAGGAGCCAACCGCAGAATCAGTTCAGTGTATTAAAATTGAAATAATTCCACGGGTATTGGTTGTATTAAATGGTGGGTGAAACTGCAAAAAAAATAAATATATTATATTAAGCCCTATTACTCAATAAATGTGTATCTATCTTTGAGCACTAAAATCTGTTCATATTTGTTTGGTAATATGTTGTGAATTTCTGCATACAATTTTCCAGGACCTACAGTCCGTTCTGAAGCGGTCAAATATTGGACCTCGCGTGCAATTTTGTGAAACGATGTTGTGAGATGCGCCAACATTTTCAGAAAAATGTACAGATTACAAATATTGGTGGACCATATCGCGCCCACAAATTTCGTCATTCTGGCTTAACTATTAGTACTGGCGTCATGATTTTTTTTCACGAACGTAGTCCAATAGTGAGCTTATCATTCTGAGAAACAATTTTTTTTATTGGAACCGAAACTATCTGGAGAAAAAAATAATCTCAATAAAATTTTATTAAAACAAGAAATAAGAAGATAGAAAAAATATTTAATAACCATCTTAAGAACTTCTCTACTTTACTGGCAATAAACCCAACAAGCTTTATTCAGCTATCCCCATGACTTCAGATCGAAAATTTTAAATTTTGTGCAAAAAGTATAAAGGGCGAAAAGCACACTTTCTAATTAAGGTAGAAGGTATCATGGGTGAGGCCTGCCACACAGAATGCAAACGAGGACACATGTGTTTCGGACTTATCGTCCTTATCGGCACGGTGCTGCTAAGTTGAAAAGATGGACACAACTTAGGACATCGACACAACGGAAAACACTGGCTGATAGCCAATCGCTCATTTGTGGCTGTAATTGAGAGCTCTCGTGTTTACAGACAATATTACTACGGAGGCAATTATAGCTACTTGCATGGAATTCTCTACCCAAGGAATGTAAAATAATTGAGGATGGAAGATGTTAGTGCGGGAAGAAATAACCTCTATTATTTTACATTCCTTAGGTAGGGAATTCTACGCAGTCAGCTATAGTTGCTTCTGTGGCCTTGTAAACACGGGGTCTTTTAATTGTAGCCACAATTGAACGACTGGCTGCTTGTCAGTGATATCCTTTGTGTCGTTGTCCTAAGTCGTGACTATCTTTTCAACTTAACAGTACCATGCAGATGAGGATCATATGTCCGAAACATAAGTGTCTATGGTTTGCATCTTTTGTGCGGGCCTGACACATGATGCTTTCTGCTTTTTAATTGAAAAGTGGGATTCTTACCTTTTACATTACACAAAATTTAAAATTTTCGATGGGAAGTTATGGGGCTAGCTGATTGATATTTGTCGGGTCGTTTGCCAGTAAATTAGAGAAATTCTTAAGATGGTTACCAAATATTTTTTTCTATCTTTTTATTTCTCGCTAGAATCTTGTAATGTTAAGGAATGCTTTTTGTATTAATAAAATTTTAAGATTTTTTTTTGTTCAGATAGTTTCGGTTCCAATAAAAAAGTTAAAAGGATGATAGGCCCACTGTTGCATTACGTTCATAAATAAATCATGACGCTAGTACTAATAGCTAAGCCAGAATGACAAGATTTGTGGGCACAACCGGAGTTTAGCTAAAAATACACGAAAATTTAAATAACTCCTAAACTAACAAATTTCGCATAACACAAATGGGGGTCAAATCGATGCGCATTGAGGTCCCCTATCAGCCTGCGCCAATTGATCCGTCCTCAGTGAAACACGCTATATTTTGACTACCTGCATAAAACTAGCACACAATTTAATTTTTGCGTCAGAGGAGTTGGTGAAATTCAGAGGGTGAAACTGGATAACCTTGCACATTTGTGGTTTGTCAGTAATTGGAGGTACTACTAGGATACTAAATAATTAATTGAACAAAATTACACTATATACTTTTATAATGATTTTTTTTTATATCATCCACCCTTTAATTTATAGTCTTTTACAAAACTTTACAAGCATGTTTTTCACTTTTTGGCAATCTATTTGTAAGAATGTATTTTTTCCTATAAGGAATACATAGGGGTGATTTTCCCTCCTTTGCCACCTCTGTGAGATAAGATTCATCGATATTCGTAATGCATATTTTTCTGAAATTTTTGACGTATCGCACAACATCGTTTCTTAAAATAATTACACAAAGGATACACATTCAGAACGAATATTCTCTTAGACAATAATTTTGTAGTCAAAATAATAGAGATACACTTATATTCTTTTGTAGAAACATAGAGCATCGCTTTTAGAGTCGAGCCGTGTAGATTACTCATTTTGTACAGAAAATTATTTATGCCTTTTTCACGCGCACCAGCGAATAATTCTCGTTAAAAATTGCATGTATTGTGGCAATGCTTTGAAGTTTCTACTAGATGCTACTACCTACCTATGCAGGGTGTCCCAGATTTAAACGGACATACTCTAGTGGAAGGTAGAGCACACTCAGCTGAGTTCAAAACACCCCTATACTTACCGTTGAATGTGAACCGTTTTTGCGATACGGGGTGTTTTATGGTTTTTGACCAGAACTTTAGTACGCCATATTTTTGAAATGACTACACATATTTAGATAAAATTTGGTATACATATTATACTCTCTTAGGTTAATAAATAGCTTAGGTAATTTTGGAAAAATTCGAGGACCGACCTCCATTTTTTTAATATGGCTCTTAGGGTCGTTAACATCACACTGTATACTATTTTTTTGGTAAATGTTAGTAAACTTTTAAAAAGCCTATGGACCAGTTTATGAAATAATGTCATAATATTTGATGGCACGTTTATGGTTATTCTTCAATAAATTTTCAAAAGTATTGAAAGACCAAATTTGACATTCTACAAATAACACAATCCAGTTGCTAACATCATTATTTTATTAATTTTAGCTAAATACCCCGCGTCCGTGTTCTTCACGTCTCTCTTGTATCATATTTAACTAACACGGATACAAATTTTTCGATTCATTTTCTATATAAATATATTTTTCGTTGGACGTTTCCCAACGACTAAAATAGATGTAAAGAAATTGGGTCGCTGCACTGTCGAGAGCATTTATTTACATTGCAAATAATATTGAATTTACACTAAGTTCAGAGACGTGTCAGAAGATCGTCTGAATAACTAAAACGGAGACTTTGACATTTCTATTTATAGGATTCCCAAACTAATGCCAGTAAAATTCTGCATCTAATTTAATTAAATTGGACTGTTACTATTTGTTAAAAACTTTTATTTAATGACTTCCTAAGGGTTTGTTGCCCCTAAGAGGGCGCGTGTAGATGCAGAATCATGTTTGCGGCGGGATAAGAATATACAAGACTTTACGGCGCGGCGCCGGAAATTTATATCTCTTTGCCTTTGCTCTTTGCCACACAACGAATGAAAAGAAACATAATTTGAATTGGCTGAGTGGCGTTAATTAAAAGTGTTAATTTATTTTCAGTATTCTCTTTGTTTGTAAAATGGCTTCGAAAAGATATCTGTTCTGTTTATTTTTTGAATATTTAGGTAATTAGCCTTCGGTAGGAGATGGATCAATGTACTTGTTCATGAGAGGTTTAACACTCCAATAACTGACACAGGCTACACGATTTTGTTAGGTTGCAATTGAAATCAAATGAATACATACAATATTTCGTTAAAAGTGAATACAAGGTAAATTCAGCAGAATATACAGAAAATGCACAGGAATATGTAATAAATGCTATAAAATAATAGAGATACAGGGTAAGCAAAAAGTTCCATATGACACCAATAACTTTGCAAATATGGTTTGTTTAATAAAAGTTGTTTAGTATATCACAGCAGATATTTATCTTGTAACGAAAACATACGGATATGATGTTCAAGTTCCACCAATTAGACGAAAAATTCATGACCAACCCCACGGAAGTTCGCAACTTTATCAAGGTATTAGGTATGACAAAGCACTGGTCAAAGACACTATTGATCTGCAGATGCATATTGAAAAAAATCACCAAAGTCACAATTATGGGCTTTAAGAAAAACTTATGTGAATACTAATAACGAGACTTCTAGTTAATGTTTTTGAATCACTTTTACTTTCTAAAAATGTACAGGGTGGCCAAACATTATTTTTCAATTAAGAACTTTTTAACTTGAATTTTATCAATTTTTTAAAATGGAACATCATTTTTCAACCATGTGATGTAGAAATGAAGATCGTACATATTTTGTGGTACTTTCCTATGGTTAATTGCAACCATTTTCGTTTTATCGACCAATAAGTACAAAATTCAAGAATAAACTTAAAAAATAGAGGATTCTTCAAATAATTCATTAGAAAAAAATTATAATAACTGCTCCACATGTTGTCTGTTTTGATTGACACACATCTCTTTCCGCTTTTGATATGAGGTTTCTACTGTTCCAAAAATGGCCAGTGTGATAGATCTAAAAGCAGCTATTATCCTTTCCTTCATATTTTGTGCTGTTGTTTGTGTATCTTTATAAACAATTTCCTTCACGTATCCCCATAAAAAAAGGATCTAGCAGGCCATTTAGTGGGTCCATTTTTTCCAGGTCATTGAAGTGGGTCGGTATTATTTAAGTGGTTTCTAACTTTATTTAAATAATGTAATGGAGCACCATCTTGCTGAAACCACATCCTATTTCGAATCCTTTAAGGAAGATTCATCAATAATTGTGGCAGATAGTTTTCCAAAAAAATGAAGATAAATAAGTCCAGTCAATGTACCATCAAAGAAATATAACCCTATTACATGTTCTCCAATAACTCCTCCCCAAACGTTTATAGACCATCTGTGCTGGTTATCAATTTGACTAATAAAGTGAGGATTTTCTGAGGCATAATAATGGAAATTGTGCCTATTAACAAATCCAATTTTATGAAAAGTTGCCTCATCAGTGAATAAAACATTACTGAAGAAGGTGACATCTTGCATTTTATCTCTGTCGCAATTACAAAACTGTAGACGCCTTTGAAAATCGTAATCAGATAGTTCCTGGTGCATTTGAATATGATATGCATGAAACTCATTTGTTTTTAAGATTCGACCAACAACCTACTTATTTCTAGTAATAAGCTCACTTCTCTCTGACTAATATGGGGATTCTTTCACTTTTTTATATTCGACATTTCCAGTTTCCACAAATCTATCGAGAAGGTTTTGGAAGCTGCAAACATCAGGAATCCTTTTTTCAGGATACCTTTGCTTATAAATTCTATTGTCAAGCAAACAATATCTGTCTCACTCGCCTAAAACTAAAGCCATGTATACAAGTTCCGCTTTATTAAAATTCATTTTCCAAAACTCGAAATATTTTAAATTTAATACAGATGATAACTGACGACCGATAAGTTCGATAAATGTTCGTTTGTACAAGACAATTTATACTGAACTGAGGTTTTATTGCTTGTCGAATAACGAAACAGCAAAAAAAAAATTACAAAAAAAAAAAAAACTATTACAGTAAGGGACCAGTTAAATACTATTTACCCACTTCAGTGGATTGGAAGAAATGGTCCCCCTAAATGGCCTCATTTCATGAGCGCATAGAGACTTGTGTCAATCAAAATGGGCAACATGTGGAGCACTTATTATAATTTTTTCTAATTAATTATTTGAAGAAACCTCAATGTTTTAAAAGTTTATTCTTGAATTTTGTACTTATTGTTCAATAAAACGAAAATGGTTGCAGTTAGCCATAGGGAAGTACTTACAAGAAATGTTCATTTTTCATTTCTACATCACATCGTTGAAAAATATACAAAGTGTTCCATTTGAAAAAATTGATAAAATTCAATTTAAATAGTTCTTAATTGAAAAGTAATTTTTGGCCACCCTGTACACTTTTAGGAAGTAAATGATTCAAAAACATTACTTAGATGTCTCGTAACTAGTATTCACATAAGTTTTTCTTAAAACCCATAATTGTGACTTTTGTGTGATTTTTTCAATATGCATCTCCAGATGGTACTATTTCAATAAAAAAATTCATTACATCCAAGTGGTTGGAAGATAGTCAATAATAATACAGGAATGAATAGACTCTAGAAAGAGGTTTAAAAAAATGTACTAATGTACATAGTATTCCATTTAAAAAAAAGGCACTTGATTCTGTAATTTCGTCTTGGCTCGCCCTGTATATTCGAAAATAATTTCCGGCTATAAACTTTTTTATCTAGTTTACTACTATTTTTTTTTTGAATTTCTAGCTATTGCCCCACCCTGTATATGCCCCATATTTTAAATAGTTCGATTGCAATATAATCACGCCCATGACAAACTTCAACCATACTTCAAGCGCAAAAATACATTTTGGGTAGGGTAACATTAATAACAAATTTGGGTTATAAAGAGTGAGTTCAATGAAGGTTTATTGACATGATTTATTAACATGTCTGTCGGGCTTATTACGGACGATTCTTCGCTGTTGAAATTAATATTGGTTGTTGAAATATTACAATATTGAATAGTGATGGACAATGCCAATGGAAGAATTGAAAAGTATTTGATTCTCACAAGTTTTCACCGTTATCGAGATCTTTTATGAAGTTATTGGAATATCATAGTTCTCGGATGAGTTGCCGGATACAATGTGATATCCGAAATTCCCGATTCACGATTCCGGCACTTGTACTCACCGAGGTTCGCGTTGAATGTCTGTGTCCGTTAACACTTTTAAATCATAGATTATAGATTCTTTTGATCCAGGTTTCATCTTATATGTAAATAATATTATAGATATATTATCATAAGTAGGTGCACTATGTGAAATGAATCGAAAAAAGCATTGCATTGCAATGTATTAGTTTTCATATTCACATGCTGATTCCTGATTCCATTCCAAGCCTTTGTTTTCAATTTCCGGATACTTTTTTTAATTCTTAAAAGTATTTGATTCTTGAAAAGATTTTATTCTGTCTATATCACTAATTAAAGAAAAAAACAGTATTACAAGTGTACCATGGTTAAAATAAAGTTAATGTAAATCTAATAAACATTGATTGATGAAGTGGATGCATTGAATAGCTTTTAGCTTACCAACGTGTCAAAATTACAATAAAATTTGTAAATTAATTTATTATATGAATTTCTCTCTAAAGTATAGTTTACCTCAGATTTACTTGGTACATAAAAAATATCGGCGTGTTTGATGGCGCGGTGAAGATCAAAGACGCCGACATTTTTTATGTGCCCAGTAAATCTGAGGTAAACTATACCACTTTTTAATACATACAGTTTTTTTTTGGTTAAGTTAATGGGTCTGAGTTACCTCTTCTTTTCTCCATTTTATTCCTTTGTATAAAACAATGTTAAAAATGCCTAAAAATTAAACATTTTTTGTACCCACTTCCTCCTCATTTTCCATAGCTTTTATTAATAAAAGTAAATTTGGACTTATATTTTTAACAATAATTAATGTTTATCAAAAAAAAAAAATGTATCACATGATAGCAACAACAAATAATTAGATTTGATTTGATGCGTTTTTACTTGTTTACTATGTTTTTCGACTAAAACAATGATTGAATTAGTTTCGAGTTGGGTATTTTAAATAATTGAAAAATAATTTGGCTTCCGATATTATTCAAATTAAAATAAAGGTTTTTGAAAATGCTTTTCCTTCTCTTTTCGCATTCCAGTGAAATTGCTTCACCCACAGCCGTCGCACCGATTGAGGCGTAAATGAGATTTGCATTATTATCTGACTATATTGTTCAGCTCGATTTTAGAAAGTTCTTGCATTCATCATCTTGTTTTCCAGCTTTACTTGTACAAAGTTAAATTAAATATTCAAATGGCAATTTGAAAAGAAAATGTTTACCTTTTATTGAACGTAATGGCATTTCTAAAATTATTTTTATTGCAAGTAATCGCAATGATTATACAGTGTGTTCCTAAAATAACGAATTCGATAACATTCTTACAGGAAATTTTTCTAAAAAAAAGGAGTTCCTTGCAGAATTTGTTCTTTTAAGTTTTCTGTCTTGTTAGGCAAATCTTTGAAGCCTACTCTTTAAGTAACACCACAAGCAAAAATCACGTGGGGCTGGATCTGGTGACTTTGCGTAGATCACTGTATAGTTTATTTATTTAAAGGATCGTTGGAATAGTATAAATGAGAGATCGCCGGCGATCCTTGAAGTAAATAACTGGATCAGCTCCATGAAAACGACGTATTTTAAATTTATGATGTCAGATCGAAGTAAAATTTGTCGTGGGTATACTAGACATCGAATGTTATCGTTCAAATATGCCAAAAGGGCCTTAACCTTAACTTTGCCTGATTTCGATCTAACAAAGACATGAAACATGAACATGAACATGAAACATGAACATGAACATCGATGTCTAGTATACTCACGTAAAATTTACTTCGATCTTACATTATAAATTGAAAATACTGACGTTTTCATGGAGCTGATTCACCTCGCCCTCTCAGTTGGCATCATCAGGTTCATATTTCAAGTTTCATCTAAATCCAGTGCCATGAAACCATCAGCGGCGCGTCACGCAAGAACAGCCCCTCTAACCCCCACACCACACTAATTAAGCAACCTCTGGTCATTGACGACTTCTTGCACACCTCTTGGACATTGCCGATTGTACCCATCCGAAGAATATTACGCAATATTATGAAATTGAAATGAGTCATAAGAATTACGTCATGGTTTATGCACGAGATCGTCGGTATCAAAGAAGTCACGTAGCGGAAATCATAAATCCTCGATAACTGACAGTTTGTTTATGTCATCAGTACGTTCTGCTTATATTAAAAGAATCACATTTCAGAGATAAGATATGAATCAGCAGAAATTCCTGGAATTTGTTAATATCAAAAAGTCTGGTCATGCTTGATTACCATTTTTCTCAAAGCAAAAGTTGCGCAATAGTCACGTGATCCATGACCAATTTTAGCCTTGAAATACATTTGTTTATGTTATCGACGTCAATTTTGAGAGTTCTTCAGCGACATCTACAAAATAAGAGCGGCAGAACTCCGAACTAACCCTATGATTTGAATTTTTCACCTTAGGAGAGGGGGCTGAGCTAAGTTACTTGATACTAAGGGGCGCTAGGAAAGTTACTGCGCATGCTCAGAGAGTTCTGAAATTATAGTGTACCTCAAGGATCTGATTTTATGTACAAAAAATTACCACATTGGATCTTCATAAGAAATAACATGGAATTTTCAGCTCGAACACACATAGCTTATCTACTATCGTCGTTGATTTTGATTACGATTAATCACTATCCATAATTTTATCATTCGTCGTTAATTTCTCTTGACATATACTTTATACATATATTTAATGTTAGTAAGGGTAAAATATCAAGTACATCAAGTTATTATTAAACACTTCTTGTCTAGTGTTCAGGTGCCGGAAATATTTGTCATTTTTCAGAACCGACAGATATAAAAAACTATATTTTTTAAAAAACTTTTATATAATTAAATTAACTGATAGGTACGCGTTTATTTATATACCTATATTATTGGTTAGAGATCGTGCAACCAGGATCTCTGCGGGAAGTCGGAATTTAACGTTTAAAATATGTAGGATAACTAAGCACGTATTCTTCTGTTGGCAGTTGACCTTGTCTTATACGACCACGAAGAGTAAGTATATTTCCCGGAAATGTGTTTAGCATATGATTCGCTACACAGTAAAAAATATTAAGTCATTTTAACACTCACTACTGTGTATATAGTCCACAGTACTCAGTGTTATGTTTGTTTTCGTATTCTTACTATATTAAGAAAAGTAATTTGATACAATAAATATTACATATTAACATATAATTGAATTTATAAGAATTATAAGAAAATTAACATGTAATGTTGATTTAGAGCCGATCCAAGAGAAATACCTCTTTTTCCATATTAGTGTACATTTACGCATTTTTTCAAACAATTTAGTTAATATATTGTGTTATAGTTTATTTCAAACTTATTTGCAACATAAAAATTGTCGGCTTCTTTAACGGCGATAAAGGGATCAAAGAAGCTGACGTTTTTTAGGATTCAAAAATCAAGTTGCGCATATACCTTATGCAAAGACCAAGTTTTGCAAATAAAATATGCAAATACGGGTAAAATAGTAAAACAACTTCAATTTGTTATTTAATTATTAAGAGGAAGGCGCAACAATCTGGCCAAAACTGTATTGCAATATGTTGCAGCACATTTTTGAAACTTTGTAAAATTCCAAGAACTGTATATAACAGAAAAAATATTTACTAGTTATTTAAAAATATTTTATTTATTTAAATTAAATTCATTCAATTAAAATTTATCAAGACCCTGTTGATTTTAAATTCAGTAAACATTGACAGTAGTTTTGGCAGCAAACATGTGCTGGCCTACGTGGTACATAAAACTGCACCATGATTGGTTAATAGCAAATATCTAGTTATGCATCTGACCGAAGCAAACAAATATCGAGTTAACACCGTCACAGATGACATACGCCAATTTGGAATACATATAAGTGAAACGCAGGAAGCAATCTACTAAAAGATTATTTTCGCTATTAAATACTTACACATCAAAAGCAACCCCATATATGATATATAGTTTGAAAGAGAAAAAAAATATCCTAATTAACCCATAGCCAATTACGATTCCCGTTTAAAAAAATACAACTTTATGCCATAACTCGAAATTGCATCTTTTTTTTTAAATGTTCTCGACGACAATGTATTATACAGAAAAAAGTGTCTCAAGAACATAAAAGTTGTTTTTTCATAACTTTACAAACAACCAAGATATTGTAGTTTTATTAGTCGGTTTGGATAAAATTTGTAATGAAAACCTCAAATTCTCATTTAGTCGACGTTTCGACAAAATTTATTGTCTTCCTCAGGACTACAACATATAACATAAATTATGTATAGATTCAAATAAATAAAGATGTAAAAACATTTAAACACACAGTATGACTCTTTTTTTTTTTATTTTATAGATAACAATAATTTAAAAAAATTGAAAAAATTAAAATTAAAAAGTTACATAAATACACAAAGTTAAGTAACAAAATGAGGAATAAATATATTATTTAAAAGGTAAAAAATTATTTTTGTTTAAATACAAAGTAACAAAAAGTAATAAAATATTAGATTAGAAAATCACTCTTACCACTCTTTGGTTTTCAGTCAACATAATCGTCAAATAAATAAATAACGTTACTTATAATAAACGGATTCTTGGGTCAAACAATGACCAATGGGCAATAAATTAATGGTTTTTAACTAGTTTTAATGCAGATCGATATGAAAGAGTGTAAAGGCAAAACAGAAATGAACCAATATATTAACATGAATTTTTAATACACATGAATCCAGTCCCTTATCACAGTAACAATGAAAGAAAGAACTGTACTAAAAAATTATTAGTAATCACAAAAAAGACATGCCGAATTGTTCTTATTTTCATGCAAAAAGTTAGTAAAAAATGTATGCATATTTATAAACATCAATTATTGTAATAATTATACAGGGGCTATAATTTTACAAAGTTAGCTATTAAGTTATTATATATTCTACTCAAATTTTCCGTATCTGTTTTTTTATTAATAGTATTATTGTGTTTGTTAGTATCATCTCGCTAATCAATCGTTTTTTGTAGTTATGTTCATTGTTTAAAATGCTCACATTGTCGAAAATAAACTCATGGTTTAACTCGAAATGATGAGCTGCTAGAGCAGTTTTTTCTTTTTTGTGAATGTGTCTTATGTTACACGAGCATTCGTGTTCCTTAATTCGATTTTTTAATAATTGTTTAATTTATCCAATATACAACTGCACGGAATTTTTTTAAACTACATGTGATTTATAATCTAATATTAATTTGTCTTTCATTGTCGAGTATAAATTTCCCACTTTTTTAATATGATATAAAACAATATTTGAATGTTCATTCGTTAGAATTGTTTTAATCTGTTGTGAAAGGCCTTGTACATACGGTAACTTAAAATATTGTTTATTATTATTAGCCAGTTGTTGTTGATTTGAGGTAACCGTATTTCTATTATTGAAATTATTGTTATTTATAATTAAATTCGCTAATGTATTATGATAATCATTATTCACAAGTTTTTGTTTAAAAATTTTCATATTTTGATCATGAAACCTAAAATCACTTAATTGTAAAATTCTGTTTTTTATACCTAACAAAATATTAAATTTTTGGCTGAAGGGGTGTTGTGAGTGATAGTTAATAATTCTTCCAGAACTAATGTCTTTTTCATACCAGTTGGTGACAATCTTTTGATCCTCCGTTCTAATTAATTCTAAATCTAAAAATGATAGTTTATTTTCAACTTCTGTTTCCATAGTGAACTGTATGTCATCATGGCACTCGTTATAATAATTTAATATATTATCTACTTCATTATCAGGAATAGCTAAAATAGTGCCGTCAACATAAATCTTTAATAGAGATACTTCAAATGGTAGTAGTGAATGTATTATATTTAAAATATATTCTATGACGATATTGGCTAATATATTTTTTCCTCATTTTGTTACTTATAACTTTGTGTATTTATGTAACTTTTTAATTTTAATTTTTTCAATTTTTTTAAATTATTGTTATCTATAAAATAAAAAAAGAGTCATACTGTATGTTTAAATGTTTTTACATCTTTATTTATTTGAATCTATACATAATTTATGTTATATGTTGTAGTCCTGAGGAAGACAATAAATTTTGTCGAAACGTCGACTAAATGAGAATTTGAGGTTTTCTTTACTAATTTTATCCAAACCGACTAATAAAACTACATTAAGAGATTGTGGATACGAAACTCCTTAGCTAAAAAAACCAAGATATTGACATGTGTCTAAAAATCGAAAAATCAACTTGTGTTTGTAACTCGAAAGGAAAAGACGATAGCAAATTTTTAAAAAAAGTCTTTTTATAGTTACAGAGAACGACAATAAATCGATAAACTTTCTCGACTTAACTATTTTTAGAGATATCAGTTTTTTTGTTTGGCATTGAAAAGATATCTGCCTATATCTTTGTTAGAACTAAAAGATGTTTTAATATTAAATTTGGAAAAAGTATTGCTTATTGAATAGGAGAGTTGACCTGAATATGGTAATGAAATGTATGTTTGAACTTTTTTCTCGTTAATAGTGGGATAAAGTTCTTTTAAGAGGGACTTATTTTGTTTTTTTATAGATTAAATTGTTGATTATATTTTGAGGGTACCCATTATTATGTGTAATAAGTTTTATTGTGTCTAATTCTTCTTTTAAATCTGTCTCAGATAGAGGTAAGCTGAAGGCTCGGTGTGTCATAGATTGATATGCGGCTAATTTGTGGGAGAGAGGGTTATAGGAATTAAAAGGGTATAGTGGCGTCTGTAAAAGTTGGTTTGCGGTAAATATTATAGGAAAATGATGTTTTATGTCTTTTTATAGTTACAGAGAACGACAATAAATCGATAAACTTTCTCGACTTAACTATAAAAAGACATAAAACATCATTTTCCTATAATATTTACCGCAAAGCAACTTTTACAGACGCCACTATACCCTTTAATTCCTATAACCCACTCTCCCACAAATTAGCCGCATATCAATCTATGACACACCGAGCCTTCAGCTTACCTCTATCTGAGACAGATTTAAAAGAAAAATTAGAAACAATAAGACTTATTGCACATAATAACGGGTACCCTCAAAATATAATCAACAATTTAATCTATAAAAAAACAAAATAAGTCCCTCTTGAAAGAACTTTATCCCACTATTAACGAGAAAAAAGTTCAAACATACATTTCATTACCATATTCAGGTCAACTCTCCTATTCAATTAGCAATACTTTTTCCGAATTTAATATTAAAACATCTTTTAGTTCTAACAAAAATATAGGCAGATATCTTTTCAATGCTAAACAAAAAACTGTTATCTCTAAAAAATGTGGTGTATATCGGTTAGATTGCCCAGAATGTAACGCCTCATATGTAGGCCAAACAGGTAGATCGTTCGGAGTAAGATATAGAGAACATATTCACACACAGCAACAACATTACAACTTTTATAAACATCTAACATATTCTGGTCATACAATAACTGACGACCATCAACCTAAAATATTACATATTTGTGGGAAAAGTAAAAAAATTAATTTATTAGAAGTGTTAGAAATTAATAAATTAAATAGGAATAAAAATTACAACATATTAAACGACCAAATAGATTTAAATAATTCTCCGTTATTAAACTTATTCAGATAAACTGCTGCTAATAAAAATCACACCATAATATAATTTACTAGCTTGGAAAAACCCCTACATTTAAAAACATAACATCTGTACAAATTTGAATTATATTATCAACCATAAAGTGACCTATCTCTCTATTCAGGTCAGTTTATATTTAAATGAAAGTAAAATCTGTGTATAATTTAGTTTACTTGGAAATGTCCGAATAGGATGAAACTAGTTGTAAAATAACAAATAAAGTGAAAATTAGATAAGTATATAAAAAAAAAGTGTTTATAATTTTTTAAAGCAAATTTTTGTTTTCGACAATGAATCTGTCTCAAAAAAAGAGAACGTGAATGTGTCTTACATTTTTTTGTATCTCTTACAGTTACCGAGTTACCCTATACAAACATCGAAATTTGCCCACCTTGTAGAGATCATATCGCTCAAATTTAACAGCCACGAATGCAGAACGAATATTAGTTACCAATTATGCTAATGCTATGGCAGACTTCAGTCATTCTGAATAATACGTTGTATCAAGCGGTATGTATGTTATTATTCATTTTATACTTTTGCTTTTATTTGTCTACGTATGTCCTTCTGTCAACCATATGAGACAGTAGTAGTTACCGGTCTTGGACTCTAGCTCAGTTTCCTCTCCATATGTATTATCACTCGTATTCACATTATTCCACAATTTATAGTGTTTTTGGTCTCTGGTAATTTTATTTTTTAGTTTATTACATTAACCTAAAAACTTGCAAGACATTTTTATCACAGTCGCGTATTAAAGGTTTTGCGCTTTTTTCATAACTTTCTTTATTTTCTTAAGATAAAAAATTATAACACTTTGTTTGGCAAGCACTGTTCAAGTTGTTCTCAAATTGCTTTGCTCGCCGTAATGTTTCATTCTCAACCGAGATACAACACAATTTATTACAAACTGGCATAAAAAAAGTTCTATAGAGTTTGTCAATATATGAAACAAGATAACAGACGTGACAAAAGATCACATGAACCATTTTATTAAACTTTACATAGCCTGGACGGGTCAACTGAAAATCAAAGAGGACTTCGAGGGAAATTGTTTTGTCAATTCCAATAGTGTGTCTAGTTTCAGCAAGGGTATAATTTCAGAACAGTAGGTGAACTATTTAATTCAACACGAGGATGTAAGGACAAGGTTGGGCTATTTAGAAAGAATATAACATTTACAGGTGCAAATTGCAGGAAACCTAGTGTGAATGTAGTAATTAAAATCAAGATCTAAATTTTCATAATAACAGAAATAAATAGTGGTCTAAGGGAAATATGCACATATGTCCATGGAAGTACATTTTTATGGAAAAATGATTAAAAGAAAGATTTATTTTCGAGCAACTAGTTTCGTGACTAATAAAATTTTCAGGAAACAAAGTTTTAATCCTGAAGTGGGTTGGAACCACTGACGTAGTTTTCCACAAAATACTAAAACACCATATACTGCACTCGACGCGTGTTTCGTCAACCAAGATGGCATCATCTGGAGGTGATTAAAACTGTACTGCACTCGACGTGCGTTTCGCCAACCAAGATGGCATCATCTGGAGGTGATTAAAACTGAATTTTAATCATTTTCAGATGATGCCACCTGATATGACTAAAACTCAATTTTAATCATACCCAGATGATGCCACCTTGATTTGTAACAGTACCTTTTAAAATTTGTGTCTTAAATACATTTAGGTATTATTGGTTGCCGAAGCTAACATTTCAAAATCAAATCAATATGTATTTTTTCCTTCCCTCCTAATTTTATAAGTAGGCACGCTTATAAAAAAAAGAATTGTTTGAGTAACTTAAGAAGATATTATTATTCTAGAAAGAAAAGTTTGAAAGGGACGTAATTAATTGATTAGGGAAAATCGGATCTACCCTTTAAAACCAAATATTAATTCAATTGTGCTGGTTTCAGTCCAAGAACTCGATTAGCTACTATCCCTGTCCATATATTTTTCTTATGTAATCACTGGACTGGGCTAAATTACTTAGTAATTCATTGGCGTCAGACGTAAGTTAGCGTACATGAAAATAACCGACAATGCATTTATTTTTCGATTACAGGACACTTTATTTGGTCGTAGTGGTTAATATGACAATTATTGTAAATATTACATAGTGTTTAGAAAAGTGCTTATCTTTCAACTTTCCTGTACAGATGACAAAGACTCAGGGGAGAACACGGGAGAATATTTGCACGAGCAACACAGATTCTATATTTTCTTCTGAGAAACGCCTCATTCGTTGTGTAAACACGTTTGTGTACAGTGAAAATGATCGTTCATCATCGACCGAGATGATATTTGTAAACTTAAAAAAAAGTCGTAAATTTTCAACTGCAAGATGTTTCTCACTGAGACACCGATCACATAATTTTGCATACCTTGCATTCTTTTGCAAAATATTACTAAATTTCTTACTAACCTGCATACCGGGGACATTTGTCAAAGTTTGTAATACAGTTTGTACACTATCAAGTAGTTCAAGAGAGTATGCTATGGGACGAAGAAGAATTATCTAATTTATGGATACTGTATGCTACGGGACGAAGAAGAATTATCTAATTTATGGATACTGTTCTATACATTATAGTTATTAATAAATAACGTGTATATTATCATTAATATCTTGCTTGTTAAATAATTGCTGAGCATCAGAAATGGCTGCAAGTCACCAGGATTTAACTGAACAGTTTCTACATCATTAAAATACTTGTGATAATAGAGAACGGCTTTAACCATATCCCGCAATGAATTAAAATAGGTTGTGATAGCAGTGGGATGTCGGGTCAGGTCACACGAAAGTTCTTAACACGTTTAGTGGCTTTTATAAAAAAATGTTTTGTATTTGCAATAATTAGCGCGTCTGCTCTTGTGTACATTTTTTATATTTCCTTTGCTACCAAATGTTGAGCGTGGACCATACATGCTATATGTATTAAATGTGGAAGGACAGCTTTTAGCAATTGGCCAGCTTTGAGCATATACCGTGTTAGATCAGTCACCAGCATTAACACTTTTGAACTAGTAATACCCCTTGCTTTCAATGACGTTACAACTAGATTCCGTACAGTCTTCGCATTTACGACTACAACTCTTTTACTAATAAATAAAAATGCTGACAACGCACAGTGAGACCTAGGATGTCAAAAGTTGACAGAAATTCCAAATTTCTAGAAATGCCGTATCCGAGTTTTGTTATGTGTTACCCAATGAGCCTGCGCATCTATAGGTATTTTATTGGCACTAGACATTGTGAACTACCCGTAATATACCAGTCAATTTGTGCTTCGTATGCGTTATTAATAGACCGTTTACAGAGAATTGAATAATATGGTTTGTTTTTATTTGCTTATTTCTCGGTTGATTTGAATGTGATTCTTATTTTACCAGGACGTCATTATCTAGCGGTGTGGTAAGTTTAACAATGTTTATAATATGTGACACGAATATAGTAATGATTTTTTTTTGTTGAAGCTGTTTTTATATCGAAAATCAAGATGCATATTTAGGAACCTTAGCTTTTAAGTTTAGTTCTCAACGTTTCGGAATTATACTTTTGGTCATTAACGTCAACTGATAAGATGAGTTTTTAGGGATATAGTTAGAAACTTGCGCATGCTTGCGCCAATTTGAACCAGCTTAAGATAAATATGAGTTATTCTTAAGTCTTTCGGGTAAATCATTATGTATATACAAGTATGCATCGTTAAATTTATTTGTTTCAGGATTGAGCTCTGATGAACTTTTTCTGACAAGGAGATTCCTTTACGATAAAATGAGAGCATCAGATTTCCACACATTAGAAGGACAAGCCAATTTTTTGAAAATATATCTAGAAGAAAGGACTTATTGCTAGAAATCGTCAGTGGTTTTTGTTTGTGTCGTTTTGCCTAAGTCTTCTTGCAATCCTGGATGGTATTGCATCTTCCACATTCTATTCCGCATAATCTTTCTCGATAGTGTAAATATTTTATAAAAACTATATCTTTTAGTTCATACCCCATGATCGATTTTGGACCTCCTGATGTCCAGCTGGTAAAACATCCAGGTCCGTGAAAAGTGACAAACTGATTAATTATTTACGGTGCAACGTCTGCACGTGGTGATTAACCTAAGTTGAGGGGAATGGTATTTATTAAGTAATAATCGTTTCATGAATGAAAACAAATAAGAACTTGACATTATCGCCATCTAGAAATAGACATTGTTTGTCGTCTTGTACACGCCGGGTGTTTCAATTGCAACCATAAATGAGTGACTGGCTTTCTATCAGTAGTTTCTGTTTAGGTCGTTTTACCTAAGTTGTACTCATATTTTCAACTTAGCTACGCCGTGCTGATGAGGACCAACAAGTCTGAAATGCGTGTCTATGGTATGGCATCTTTATGTGGGCCTCTCTCGTGTTATATGACATCCGTCTTAAGATATACTATATATTAGGCCCCACTACGCGTCATATTGGGACGGTAATTTTTGAATTTTGTATTTTTGACATCAGATTCGGCATCAGCGACTCCAAAACCCCTAAGTACTCATTTACATTGAAATACAACGTGGCCTTGAATTTAAACCATATGACTTTAATATATGCTCCTCCAACCAAACGAACTTTGCTTTTTGAGTTTGATTTACGGAGTGGGTTATTATCTGTTAATTTAGAAATTTTTTTATTAATATATAATAAGATTCAACAATTGTTGAACTTGCAAAGTATTTTAAACGAATACGGTAATAATATTTGAGTCTATTGATTACAGATATATTTTTGTATGAGCAGTTTTGAATAAGATTACAGGAAACAACTACTCAGCGGACAAAAGCCCCGACCTGCATTGAATTAAACCTGCAAGTCTTGTTTGGTAGCTAAGATCATTTGTTTGTTCCTTACTAGATATAGATCGGTTTCGAACTTGTTATGTTCTCGTCAATGTGCAAACCAGGCCAGCCTAAAGCAGACTAAGCACGACAGACACACTGAGTGATGTGTATCCCTCTGGTGGTCAGTGCTACTACCCGTCAGACATCATTGATGTCTTAGTGACAGATAGCGACCTGCAAAGCAGGTAACAGGCTTATTTCAATGCAGGCTTCTGTCCGCTGAGTAGTTGTTTCCTGTAAATCTTATTCAGTATATAATTTAACCCACCAGGGCTAAAGGTCACAGCTCTTGGTACCTGCTTTGCAGGTCGTTATCAGTCACTAAGACATCAAAGATGTCTGACGGGTAGTAGCACTGACCACCAGAGGGATACACTTATCACTCACTATGTATGACCAGTTTTGCTAAAATGGACATTTTTGACAAGTAGATTCCTTAACAGTTACATTAGCCCTCCTGGGAAGTTACACTCTCCTAAAGGATGCATCAAAACCTTGTTCTTTTCTCAAAATTGATTCAACTTGGAGAATGAAAATTCGCTGAACAGTTTTTATTCATAGAAGATCTTTCTGTGAAGGTATTTTCTTCCATCCTTCTCTTTTCTTAAGCGGATGTCTTTCAATCAGAAATTTTAACTATTAAAAGTTTTTAAAAGAAACAACTTCATTAGAGACTATTATTTATAAACTTCATTGTCGTTTTCAAAATTCTTGTTTCGATTAAATAAATAAAATACAATACCATGCCCAGAAAACTGCTACAAAGTTGTTTCTCATATTGTTCATAAATGTTTGTCCAATTTTATTCGGATAGCCAATATAAACAGTATCTACATAAAAGAGTATACACGCACAAATATAGCATAAAAACTCAAAATCAAAACACGATAGCGCTAGCCAAACAGGCCATAGAATAAAACCACCGATTTAATTTTAACAAAATACAAATATTAGAAAAATAACCTAGCTATCTATAACCGAAGAAACATACACTAAATGCTGTAAATAAAAAGACGTACCAACGCCATAAATAATCGCACTGATATAGAAAATTTAAGTGAAACCTATTTTAACTTAATTACATGATTGGGATACATTACAACATGAAATCAATTTGTACATCTTACCGATACAAAATAATAATTCTTGAAATGAAATATCTTATTATAATACTCACTATTTAAGCAAAACATCTATAGTTAATCATATGTATACATTTTCAACGTTATCTCTGTAACATAAACAAAACTTTAAGAGCCTACAAACCATGTTAAATATCTCAGTTGCATTAAAATAGACAATCTAATAACATGTAACAAAATTTAAAACAAATAGGTACCTAATATAATTAATAGTGTAAGTAAAGGGTAATGTAAAATAACCATAACTATGTTTTCAAAATATTATATTAATTGTAGGTCTCTGATGATGGTGTAATAAATCGAAACGTTAGAAAAAAATAATAAAATTAGTTATACCTGACCGAAATCCCCACAAAAAAAGCTGTCAGATATTATTTCATATTAACGGTTAAGAAAAAAAAAAATATGTATATATATATATATGTATGTTAAATTCGTTTTCCGGGTATACTCCCGCGTAGGTGATAGGCCCCGAGAGGGACCGTGGTTGTCTGAACGACGTTTCGGCAGAATCTCAGAATTTCGGCAGAATTTCAGTTCGAGTTACCAGAAGCCGCAGTAAGCAGTTATCTGTTAGAACCTGAAGATGGCAGATGAGATTCTGCCGAAACGTCGTTCAGACAACCACGGTCCCTCTCGGGGCCTATCACCTACGCGGGAGTATACCCGGAAAACGAATTTAACATTCACCACCCGCGAAAACCTGAAAAACAACATATATATATATATATATATATATATATATATATATATATATATATATATATATATATATATATATATATATATATATATATATATAATATATATATATATTAGATAACAAATAATGTTATTTGGAGTAGCACAATGAGAAATATGATAGGAAACAATTATTAATAAACTGTCTTTAATAATTTCGTTTTGTAGACCTTCGAAGAAAACAAAATTTGAGTTTCAACACGAAAAACAATATACATATTTTTTGTTTCGGAATCTTTATAAAGGAATATTCAAAACATTTTTTTCGGATTCGATACGGTGGATATTTATTAAGTTATTTACATAACGGAATTATTGGGCACACAATTTTTTGTTTTATGTCTTTTGAACATTACCCATTTAAAAATCAATAATTTGTTAACAACTACCTGAATTGTAGCTAGGTAAGGGAAATTATAACTGATAGACACGATTTAATGAAAATTAATCAATCAAAAGTTCTGCAGTAGTTGAGAATCAGTTTAGTTGTTTTCAAAAGGACTATTTGACTCACCCGTAGATGACAGTAGGATGAAAAAGAGATATTTTGCTGAATACGAGAAACTGTTACGCTACATAATACACTGCGATTTCAATTTCAAATCGCTTCTCTTTTGACAATTCTATCCGCAATTGTTTGTGAAACATTTATTTATATCAATTTCAATGTTTCGTAGCTTATTTTCAATATTTTACACGCATTTAAAAGATTTTTAGATTTTTAGATAATGTATGTGCTTAAAGATAATCATGCAGGTATGGAAAAATATCTCTTTAGGAAAAGAAATATGATAGGGGTGTTTTTTTCGTAATTTCTCGTACAAATGTATATTACATAGAAATTATCTATAGAATGTTGTATTTATTTAAAATCAATTTGCTTTATTTTCAGCAAGTTTTATTTCTGCCAGAATATAACTGCTATTGCAAATAAAATATCTGTTTCTATATAATATCGATTTCACAAACGAATTTAAAAGATTCTCATATTTTAAAAAACATTTAACTTTTTGCCTCATATTTCATATATATTGTTAGGGACACACGACGCCCATGGAAGCGACGGGCGCCTACCAGTATAAATATTGTAGGAAACGTCATACTCGAACCAAAGGGCTATAGTGTGATTATTGTTTTATAAACATTCGAAGTAACTAACATAAACATTATGACATCACGGGCTTGACTAATCCAGCTCGGAGGCACAGCGGGGCACTCTTTCTCGAATTGTTAAACGTTGTACATGTATTTTCTATAAAGTGTATTATCTTTTAATAAACGTGTTCAAATAACAGATTTCGTGAATTATCACTTAACATTTCAGAAGCGGAATTCGAATCTATGTGTGTGTTTTTAAATTTTGTGAGATTTATTGTTTTGTGTTTTGCCTTTCGGTGAGTACCTGCTTTCTGATTTATTACTGTCTGCTTGCTCCTGTACTTTTATTGCGCCGGTTGCATTTATGTTATAACTTTTCATTGACTTGTCCGACGTTTTATTTAATTGTTTGTTGTAATTTTTACATATTAAAACCAAACAAAAAAGGTATTAAAACTATGGGCCGTTCAAGTCGGAGTCGAGTGCGTAAACAACCTAGCAGTTGGCGACGAGGTTGTAGTACTCATGATTTACGACGTGATCGTAGTATAAACAATCGAAGTGTTACTCCCGATTATACCCAACTTTTAGAACGTCGTCTTGATGCACTGGAAAGTTTAGTACGCGTTACCCATAGCCGGAATATTTTAGAATCGGCATCAGGGCGAACAAAACAAACATCTACGCGCTCACGAAGTCCACGTGAGACGGTAATAAATAATACACAACGGTATGTGGGGCGAACGGAATTAATTCCCGGAACGGAATTTGACGGTACTTCCAATTCGCTGACAATAATACAATGGGTGACGAAAATTGATGAGATTGGCGAACTTTATAATTGGGATGATCGTGCAAAAATATTTGCAATGACTAGTCGACTTACTGGAAATGCAAAATCCTGGTACGACTGTCAATCTGAAATTAATTCTCCCTATTGGAATGCCTGGAAAGCCAGATTAATACGTGCATTTCCTTCATCTAGGGGAGTTGCAGCAAATTTAAAAGAATTCGTAAATGTGGAACGAAAAACTAATGAAGACGTAGTGTCCTTTTATTATTCTAAATTAAAATTGGGCAAACATTGCGAATTGCCAGACTACGTCATTGCAGATGTAATAATCTTCACCCTAAACGACGATTTATTAAAAGCAAGTGCTGATGCCGCGAGTTGTAAAACTACTGAACAACTTCTCAGATTTTTAGTAGAGTCAAATTATACAAGTACCAATAAAGAAGTGAAACGTCAGCAATCACAAAATCGAGTTAATAATTCTAATAAAGGTGGCTGTTTTATATGTGGAAAACTCAATCATAAAGCAGCTAATTGTTACTTGCGCGAATCTGATAAAAGAAACGATCTGAAGAAGACAATACCAACCTGTAATTTCTGTAAAAAGCCTGGCCACATTAGAGATAATTGTTTTGCACTTAAATCAAGACCAGAATTATCGGCAAAAATAAATATTGTGTCAGTCGATGATGCAAAATATCATGTAACCGCAAAAATAAACAATGTAGATGTTCCGACTTATATCGACTTTGGTAGCGCCTGTAATATTATGCAATTAAAAACTGCAACATCACTCGGACTTCCAATTAACACGACGAGGCAAACTACGATGCGCGGTTACGGAGGTGCTATAGTCACATCGTTAGGCGAAACATCAGCCAAAATAAAAATCGACGAGGTCGAGAGGGAGGTACCAATTTTAGTAGTTAATGACGAAATGCAAGAGATGAACTTATTGATTGGACGCCCTTTTACTGAAACACCTAACCTCTTAGTCATAAAAACAAACCAGAAATTATCGTTCCAAGACGAGAACGAAAGCTTGTGACAATTACCTTTGATCAACGAAGAAATTATCAAAAAGTATCCAATTATTGTAAACCACAAAACCGTATTGTCTCCTGGTATTAATAAAATTGAAATTTCTTGTGAAATGCTGAATGGTGAGGTGAAATGCTGAATGGTGAGATAGTTTCTAACGTTTCTGAGCAAAATCTAAATGGCTGTCATCTGGTTGTACCATCATCGCGTATCGAATTACATAACGGAATTGGAATATTGACAGTGCTCAACTTAAGCAAATTAGAAACATCTTTTGACAAGAATCAGTGTGTATCGCGGGGAATCCCTTCGGGGCAGTCACCAACTGAAGTACTCGTTGCACCTGAGGTATTGCCGAACGATGTACAGCAACGGTTAGATAATTTGCTAGAACACTTGGGTCTATTCTGCAGAACTAACAATGACAACGTTTACATGTTGGTAATTGTTGATGCTTTTACCAAATACTTATGGATAGAGGCGGTTCCGGATACTACAGCGAAACATATTGTACAATGTTTGAAAATGATAATTAAAATTTTTGGTGTGCCTGTTAGAATAATTTCCGATAGAGGAAAGTGTTTTACAAGCAAAGAAATGAAAGAGTTTTGTAGTGAACAAAACATCAAACACATTCTGAATACCATTGCTTGTCCAAGAAGCAACGGGCAAGTTGAAAGATTTAATGCTACGATTCTAAGTGCAATGAGAGCGGCAATCTGTGATGAACATAACAGTTGGAAAGCCAAGATTACTGAGGTTCAACATAGCATAAACGGAACAGTGAATGCGACGACAGGTTGTGCGCCAGCTGAACTTTTATACGGGTTTAGATCTAGACTAAAATTTGATGTTAGTGTTGATGATAACGAGCAAGTAGACAGGGACGTTAAATTAAAATCAAAACGTGTGAAAGCTGCGGAGAATATAATTAAAAGTGCTCGCGCCATGAAGAAGCGTTACGATAGAAGTCGTGACCCAGCAGTTATTTTTAAAGTAGGTGACATGGTCATGATTGAAAGAAAACCAATGGTGAAGGGGCTCGCTAGTGGCAAGCTAGTTGAGAAATACATCGGTCCTGTCATGGTACAACAAGTCCTCCCAAAAGATCGATATCGTGTTGGAAGTTTGTCCAAAGACAAGAGACGATTTAAGGGGAGTAGTTTCTAGCGATAAAATGAAGTTGTTTAAAATCCAAACAACTGATTAAAGGTGAGGTATTGTAAAAGTTTACATTGTTTGTTGTATCGTTGATAATATGTGTTTTATTATTGTTATTTTTGCTGTTTGTTGTGTTACTACTGTTATATGGATTATGATTATTATTGAAGGGTCAAGTGCACAAGGTAGGTGATGCCTGTGTGTACCTCTGGACTAATTATTATTATTATTATTCTGTTTATGAGTTAAGTGCACAAGGTAGGTGATGCCTGTGTGTACCTCTGGACTAATTATTATTATTATTATTCTGTTTATGAGTTAAGTGCACAAGGTAGGTGATGCCTGTGTGTACCTCTGGACTGATTATTATTATTGTTATTCTGTTTATGAGTTAAGTGCACAAGGTAGGTGATGCCTGTGTGTACCTCTGGACTCCTGAGTGTTGATTATATTATGCATACAAGTTTCAAACCCAATTTTTGATGTCTTATCATGTCTAATGTGTTCTTTATATTCCTGTCGAGTCCATTTGCCTAAGGTAGTAATTTGCGCACTCCAGGAAGACTTCTTGAGTCCATTAGTTGCTAGATTTGGCACACTCCGAACACCTTGTCGAGTCCGTTAGAACAACTGTTCCTTTCGTGTACTCCAAGTAACCTTCTTGTGGAGTCCCTCCTCCCCATGGTGTGTGAACTCTGAGAATATAGTTCGTTGAGTCCGCCTGATAGCGCTTTTGCGTACTCGAAGTACCATTACTCATCAAACCTTTTTTGTAAATATTGTCTTAACAAGTTTGTTCGATTAAGGTTATATCAAAAGATGTGTACTGTGCCAAAATTTTGATTCCAGGTGAATGCCTTCTGCCTGTGCGAGAGGGAGTCCGGGACGGACTAAGTCAGGACAGCCGAATGTTAGGGACACACGACGCCCATGGAAGCGACGGGCGCCTACCAGTATAAATATTGTAGGAAACGTCATACTCGAACCAAAGGGCTATAGTGTGATTATTGTTTTATAAACATTCGAAGTAACTAACATAAACATTATGACATCACGGGCTTGACTAATCCAGCTCGGAGGCACAGCGGGGCACTCTTTCTCGAATTGTTAAACGTTGTACATGTATTTTCTATAAAGTGTATTATCTTTTAATAAACGTGTTCAAATAACAGATTTCGTGAATTATCACTTAACAATATTTAAATCTCCTTTCGTTAAATTGTTGTTAAATGAAATCTTTCTGCTACTCACGTTATTATTCATATTTAATATTTCAGTTGAAATGGAATATTTATTTTAATTAATTTTAATAATTGCTAGCAGATTTATTAATATAAATTACTTATGTGAAATATATTTCGGTTCTTTTTACAAAAATGTCGTGGATTGTCATTTGGGTTATAATATTTTGAACTATGCTAGGATTGGTAATGGGGGGGGGGGGGGGGGGAGGCTGTCGCCAGGCAAGTGGCGTACCTACTTCAGACGGGTTCTTTTTACCAACACCCAACTGTCCCCTTAGCCATGTACTTCCCTTGATTGCTAGTCGAATTTTTCCTATCTGCTAATGAAGGATACCACTTACTGCGAGAGACTTCATCTCCTATTTTAGAAGCATTTCAGTACCAAAGATGTTATGTCTCAGGCGTCCAAACGATTCACATTGCCACAGGAAATGGTAGGACGTTTCTTCATCACTCCCGCATAGATATGTAGGGCCTTTCTCAAGACCTACCAGTGACAGATGTCTCCTAAGTCTGCAGTGGCTTCTCAAAATTCCGATCAAGAAATTTAGAGTATTTCGACTTTGGCCCAGTAACCAGATCGATCTCACTCTTTTCGGCCCCGTCACAAAATTCCGAGTTTGCCTACAGGCGCTGTTGGCCCTCCAATGCTTCCTTGGTGTCTTATAGGCCCACTCATTGAGAGTTGTCGTGACCTGTATCCTTATGATACCTAATATAGACTCAGATCCGAGATAGAGCTCTTCGGCTCCGAGTCTAGTCATTGGACTTCTCGTTGCCTGGAACCCCGGTATATTCCGGGACCCACACTTATCTTACTTATTTATGCCTGGCCGGCTCTGCTAGGGTATCCCCGCACTCCTATACGAGAGCTGATCTTGCTGATCTGCTTTTAGAGCAGCCTGACTGCTAGAACAGATGTACACCGTAAACCTCTGCATGGAAGACCGTCTTGTACGATCTTAGAGTGAATCTCTCCTGCACTCCTCTGCCTTGCAGATTTATTCTCCCTCCAGAGGGCGGTTTGGCGGCTACACGAAAACCGTCCGTGTCAATTCTTCTTTCACTATTTTCATCCCTACTGAGAATAGTGAGAGTACATTCCTTTCCAACTTTAACTGGGTTTTCGTTTCTCTCACCATTAGGGCAGAGATGGGGAATTTCTTCTCCTTCTGTCCAGCAATGCTGCGTGACCTTTTACGCTATATTTAGATGGATAGTTTTTTCTTAAAAAATAAATCTTATAACTATGTTTTATTCCTAGAATTAAGGTGAAATTTTCTTCAGTTAATCAATTTGAAATCAATAATGAATCAATATGAAAATTATATTGCATGAAATTGTCACGATGCAATATAAATCATTACTTCGTTGCTGGATGTCCCCATTTTTGTAACATAAATACAGTACGACACATTTAAAGAACCGTAAATTTAGATTTTTTGTTAATTCGCAGTAGATGTAAATAACATTTAGTTTTGATAGTAAATGTAACTTTTAGTGGTGACACAAACTGACAATAATTCGAAAAGGTGCAGCATAATAGAAATTTAACTTTTATGTATTCTGAATCATAAAGCCTACTTTTTAAAATACATTGCCAGTTACTCGTGTTGGTTTCCGAGTAACTGATTTGATTAACCAAGCTTGCAAAAAAATGTAATAAATACTATAAACTCATTTTATTAACTGAATATGGTTTTCCAAAATTTCTGTAATATCGATTACAATTTGGGAATAGCTTGGAGCAAAATTAGAATTTTTCTCAACTTTGGATTACTGCGGAACGGTTGTCGCTATAAAAAAAATGTATTGTACCTTCTTTGTTGGTAATTTAATAAACTGTGTCTTAAAAAAAGCAGTTGGAACATATTTCTTAAGATGACGGTTCGAGTGCAAATGGCGAATGAGGGCTACCGTTTTCAGGTTCACCAGTTGGTGCCACTGGCGAGTAGGATAGCTGTCAAAAGTTATTGTTAGTCGCGGAACAAGTTTATAGCGTTTTATTATAATTATTTTATACACTAGTAAATAAAAAAACTTGTTAATTATGCCTCAGTGTTGTGCAGTTCCATTTTATTCGGAAACAAAAGGCGGATATATGTTTCCGAGAGACAAAAGTCGCCTAAAACAGTGGTTGGTAGCGATTCGCAGGGATAACTTTACTTCTTTGACACATTCGCGTGTTTGTAAGAAACATTTTAATCCTGACGATTATGCGTTACCAAAGTAGCCCACTACAGAGAATCGTACGTAATAATCATGCACATTCGTTGTTTTCATCATGCTCATGCTTGATAAAACCTAACTTTAATGACATGAGACACCTCTGATAGGTACAATAATTTCCCTATTGAGCAAGTACATTACTACTTTCCCCTTCTGTCATCATTGTGTTAAATCTTTTTCAGCTAATTTTTATAAAAATTACTAAAAACCCGCGTTAAAAGTCATAATAAACATTAACGTTCAGTGACATGTACCTTATCCTACACTAACGCCTCTCGTGGTAAATTCAAGCGTGGTAGCCCTCATTTTGGCACATTTGATATTAAACAATTCACGAAAACAAATGGACTGTTTCACATAGTGTGGCGGGGCCACTGGCGGAGACACCATTGGTTTTAGCGATGGTCTAAAGGAAGTATCTCCAAAATTTTCCTTTTCTCGCCTTATTACGTCTTATCAAGCACATAACAGTTAGTAACTCTTCATCAGTTGCGTAATTGGCGGTAGAATCAAGATAAAATGGATGCACGAGTATAATGACTCTATTGGTGGATGTTTGGTCGCATTACCAGGACCACGCCACCAAGGTCTCTTCGTGTGAAATAATTTCTTTGTGCTTTCTTGCAATAATTTTAATAAATAATTGAGAAATATTTTTTAGACTGCACAAATACCCTTCATACATTTAATATTTAATATGACCTGACATGACTAGGCGTGTGCGATTCGAGAGGTACTGGATCAATTAATCGATTTGTTCATCATAATTCGAATCGAATCGTGAATCTATTCACAAAGAGCCATATCGAAACGAATCGATTCGCATGGAACTGAATCGAATCGAAGTTACGATTACTAAAACAAGGTGGTGGGAAAATGTTGCCAGCAACACTACGTGATTCTCTAAAACTGGCGTTACACAATAGGAACAGAACTTTGTCTGTTGTGCCGTCACTGTTTTCTACACTCTAACTTTCACACTTGAAGAATTATAATTGTAGCTATTCCTTACTAGATGGCACATAGGTATACCTACTATTTAACTAGTGCACTGGTAATGGTAAGTCATGTAATACCTACTCACAGTCTCTGGTATTACTAAACAACTTAGATTTCCAGCTAACCAATGTTTTCATTCAGGTGCTGAAGATTTCTGTATTTTGTAAAGTGAAATTATAATAATAATATACCAATATAATATAATAATATAAAAAAGGTGTTACAAAAAATTAGTAAATCGACAGGAAATAAATATTCATAGATACAGGGTGGGCAAATTTCAATGTTTGTATAGATTAACTCAGTAACTGTAAGAGATACAAAAAAATAGAAGACACATTCTCGATCTCTTTTTTTGAGACAAATGCACTAACGAGTTATAAACAAAAGTTCTATTTTTCGACTTTTAGACACGTCAATATCTTGGTTGTTTGTAAAGTTATGAAAAAACAACTAGGCACTTTTTCTGTATAATACGGTGGCGTCGAGAAAATTTAAAAAAAGAAGGTGCAATTTCGAGTTATGGCATAATGTTGTATTTTTTTAAATGAGAATCATAGTTGGCTATGGTTTAGCTAAAAAAGGAAATTTTTTTTCTCTTTCAAACTTGTATATTATATGTGGGGTTACTTTCCAGGCGAATAGCGAAAATAATCTTTTAGTAGATTACTGTTTGCATTTTTTTATATTTAATCCAAGTATGCGTGTGTCATCTATGCCAGCGTTTATCCGTTTTTCAGTAAATTGCATATTAATAATTTTGTTTCCGTCATAATTACACCCTATTTAATCGTAAAAGTGAAGATGTCTTACGAAAATTACGAGAAATATGAAATGCTAGAATGCTTTATTCAAAGTAATAACAATTGTGATATTGCATCCGAAATATATTTCAGTCGCTATTCAGAGAGAAGACAACCTAATAAAGCTATTTTTAAGAGATAAAAAGAAAATCTCACAAATTGCGGGCCCTTCAGCAAGCCAGGACCAAAAAATCAGATATTTATATTTAACTTTAACTATGATTCCCATTTAAAAAAATACAACTTTATGCCATAACTCGAAATTTAAAGAAAAAGGTGCACTTTTTCTTTAAATTTTCTCGACGCTATTGTCGAAAAATCGAACTTTTGTTTATAACGCGAAAACAAAAGACGATAGCAAATTTCTGTTTTCGCCAGTGAATTTGTCTCAAAAAAAAAAAAGAGATCGAGAATGTGTCTTCCATTTTTTTGTATCTCTTATAGATACCGAGTTACCCCATACAAACATCGAAATTTGCTCACCCTACACATCTTAATTATACCATTTACCATTTAACAAATTTATTAGATATTCAGTAATTTACATTTTAAAACCTTAAGCTGTCATTATTTCATTATTTCATTTATTTTATTTAACATTAAATAAATGCATATTTGCGAGCGAGTGCTACAATCGCGCGGCGTGGTAGGTACTCGCCCCGGCCGGGCCGTTGTTATGACCCAGACACTGCAATGTTTTACTTTATTGCATTTAGGTTATTTCCTTTTAACAAAGCGATATCTGTGTTGAATAAAATGTTTTCATAAATAATTAAATGTAGCTATGTTTTTGTTATCGTGAGTTAATTTTTATGTATACAGGAAAAATAGACCAAAAAACTTGTTTAATTTTTAATTTTTATTGTGGGTTATCAATCAGTTTTTTAAAGTTATTAATCAGCCGGGTTTATAGGGTTGAGGAAGGATATCGAGAGGTGAGGTCGTGGGACAAGGGATTGTTGCGTGTGCGTGAGTTGTCCGTACTTCTGTCGCGTTATACTTGTTCGTCGTAAAGTGGTAGTCTCTCGTATATGTTTGTATGTGTGTTGTACGTCATTATGTCGTCTGCGACGTGTTAAGTCTCTGGTTAATGTAGAGGTCTGTGTTTGGTTTTTTAAGAATTTTGTGGCAGTCTCGTATATGTAGGGTTGTAAGAGTTCGAGTTCGTATTGTTGGTGCAATTGTTTCATGTTAGTGTATCTGTTTGCGTTCATCTTAGTTATAGGACGATACTAGATGTCGTTGATATGTAAATATAATAAAAGGTGTCGTGTACTTTGAATCTCATCACTTACAGAACATTAACTGAATTCTTGGTAGTTTAACATAGTAATTTTCGTAAAAACCCAAGGTATACATATACAGAGTGTTCCAGTAGTGCTACTTTTATTTTAAATGAACGGAAAATACTAGGCAAGTATAATATAATATCTTTATGAACCACAGATTTAAAAAAATATCTTCCTATGTAAAGGGTGCATTGTAACTTTTACTACACAAAGCAATGTTTTTTTATGAATATCCTTTTTATTTTCACATTATTTAGATTCTATGTTAAATGTTAAATTCGATGTACCGATTCGATTCGATATGCAGATTCGATAATTTTTTCTTGAATCGTTGAACCGATTCAAAAATAAAATCGATTCGATCGATATATCGATTTTTTGCCCAGGCCTAACAATGATACATGACAGTCCTGATACCATCTCGATTTACATCAGAAAGAACACCAGATGGCTATGTATATACGTTCTTTCTTTAAATGGTTTATAAGAAAAAATCCCCGAGAATCCGACGTCTCTCTCCCATGTTATACAATTGTAAGGAATTTTTCGCAAATAACAAACAATTTTCTATAAAATAAACATTTAATCCTCTACATCATGCAATAATTATACCAAAAAATATTAAAAAGTGCACCGTTTTTATAACAAGGGTTTTCTGGAATAAATCGGTTACGTTTTTATTCTAACAGGATAATATTTTTTACGGAAATGTATTTCCATTTTGTAAGAAGCTCCAAGATTGAATTTGGTGAGTGAATGATTTAATAATAATAAAAGGATCTATCATAAAAAAGCACGTCAGGATTTAGTTCAACCTTTGCATTTAAGTCAAAGTGTATTATGATGAAGTGGCTTATTGAACGTATTCTTATTTAGGTTTTATTAAACGCAGTTTTTAAAATATCTCGTGCTATTAACAAAGAGGTAAGAACCAGGCCCATGCCTAGCTCTTTTGGCGTCCTTGTGTATTTTAATATATTTCGGCCCCAATTTTCATAACGCTGATACATGGATAAAGGTACTGATAAAAAATAAGTAAGCGAATGAAATACATCTAATAGATTGCAATTCCTTTTTTGTTTTTTTTTTCTGTCATTATACATTTTATTTGCTATAGTATTTTCGTAAATTCTACAGAGCACAGCCGATTCTTACACGTTGGGGAACATGATTGGAGCCAGCGTTTTATTATGCTGAATATTTACAACAAATAAAAGCTGTTATACTACAATTCAATCCAGACTAGGTTGCAGCTATTAAGGAAGCCAGACAAAATTTGAAAATGTTTCTGTTGAAACAGCTTTAAAACCTATTCACAAGAACTATAAAGGATTACATGACGCCATACAAAACTTGTGACAACAGTGCGTTGTCGTTAGCGGAGTCACTGCAAATACTGAAAGTAAATCGACTGCTACACTCTACCTATAGGTGACGCAAAAAAATGAACCCGTTGGAGAAAAGTTCGCACGTGTGTTAAAGCAAGACACCGGTTTTACCAGATTAAGATAAATTTGAGATGGTACTAATGGTGTATCTGCAGATCCGTTAAGTGAGTTCAAAGACTATTTTAAGTATGCTTGTATTACATCAATAGATGTCGAACGGTTGTTCTCAAAATATAAGCATATTTTTGCACCACGTCGAACATTACTCTCGGAGACAACCATAGAAACATGCATGTGTGATAACCAAGCTAATTAAGAGGGTAAGTTGTACATACATTGTTATAAATTGTAACAGTTTATTGCTTTTATTACTAGTTAATTTTTTTCTTACACTTATTACGGTGCGTACGCCTGTGGCGCATTGTTACCAATTCCACAAATATTACATATACTTACATGACATAATATAATCTGATTAGTATATAAAAAATCATAGTTATCTAAAGAAATAGGGAATATTCAGTAAACAATATTGATAATCAGATAATCAAAATGACACTTTTACAAAAATCAGGCCAAGCATAGAATAAAAACACTGCACGAAATTAAATTCATAATCCGCGATCTTCATTCATTGTCATCAGTGAAAAATTCCGAAGACAAAATTTTTATCACGAACCATCAGCGATCGATTGTTCTGAAAACAATCAAAACGTTGCTATAGCCGCCAACAAATGAACAAAACAAATTCTATTACATATGAATTTCTATTTTCACCAGCTCTCAAAATTCACTCAAAAGACCAAAACCACACAGAATAGTGACGATCAAGTTTTAACTTGACGGATTTCAAGACATAATACAACAAAAGTTTGGAGACAAATAATAGTTGTAAATTATTCGTAAGTCGATATACTTATACTAAAAAAAAACCATAGTATGTGCACAATTTTTCTTCCCCTAGAGGACAGTATTCTCTATTATATGCAACAAAAAAATCTCCATAGCGGCAAACGGCGTAGACAGTTGATCTATAAGCAAACTTTTGAATTTGGCAAATTTAACATAACTGTGTTATGTTAAGTGTATTTTTGATATAGCGGCTAATTTCGGCCTTCAATGCTTAGGTGGTCGCGGGCTTGTTGGCATATACCTGTGACTTTAGATAACTCGACAGCCAAATGTCCAAAGGTGTTAAATCGCAAGAGCGTGGCGGCCAATTCTGGTCACAAAACCGAGAGATGGCGCCGACCAGGAAAAGACTCATGCAAGACCGTCAATATGTCAGAGGCGGTATGGCAAGTGGCACCGTCTTGCTGAAGCCACCTGTCGTCGAGAGCAATATATTCCAATTGTGACACAAAAAACTCGGTTATCATAGCACGATAACGTTCGCGATTCACTGTTACTGCATTACTTGCCTCGTCTTTGAAGAAAAATGGCCCAATGATTCCTCCAGACCACAGTGCATACCAAACAATGACACGTTTTGGATGCATTGCTTTCTTATGGATCATTCGTAGATTTTCTGAGCCCCAAATGCGGCAGTTTTGTCTATTAACGAAGCCATCGAGGTGAAAATGGACCTCATCACTAAAATGGATTTTGTCTGAAAAATCGGCATTTATTTCTTGTTGTTCAAGGATCCAATTGGTGAATTCTCTTCGCTGTGCATGGTCAGTTGGCAGAAGTTGTAGATTCAATTGGACTGTAGGTATGGAGATGCAAATCTTTAATGAGATTCCGCTGAAATGTGGTTGTTGTAATGTCCAATTCTTGTACTCGATGACGAATCGATGTCCCTGGACTCTGGGCCACGCTCTCGCGAACTGCCATGATGTTTTGTTCTGAATGACCTCTATGAGCTCGTGTCGTGTGTTTCACATCACTAACCGAACCAGTACTTTCGAATTTTTCGATTATTCTTTTCACAGTAGATGAATGAGGAACATTATTTCGACCGAAAATTGGACGCACTTTACAAATAGTGGCAATCAAACTTTCACCATTTTGATAATAATGTTTAACAATCAGAACGCATTGTTCTATCGTGTAATGCTACATGTTTACTAACTCTTATATGTCTCCTATTGATCTGGCATAACATAATCTTATGACATCATGACAGCGAAACTGGCGCGCAATTCAAATCTGGCGCACTTATTGAAACACCTTTTATCTTACTATTTTCATTGCAATCGAGAACACAAACTAAATAACGATGTAATATTTTAACGCCCTATAATATTTAGGTATTTTAACATGCTGCCAAAAGGATAAAGACAAATCCGATCTTTGACTTAGTTGCCAACTTTCCATATTTTCTTTTGGTATAGAGTACTGTACACTTATACTTTCAAGAATTTAATTATTTGTAGGACAATATCATCACACTTTTACTTTATCCTTAGAATCTAGCAGTTTGACACCTTATCAGAATAGCTATTTAAATTTGACAAAAATACCATTTAAATTATTACTATTATTAATGAATTTTATAAATATTTACTGATAAATTAAATTAGTAGCTGAGTTCCTACGATAATTTTTACAAGTTCTAGTATAATACGAAAATTGAGAGTATATGAAACACATATCGCATTTTAATAAGAAACCACAAGTCACGTACAGAATTTCAAAAAACAGTAGAAGATATAGATCAATAAATTTAATACATTAATATATGCACATAAACTTCGGCCTTTGGCCTTTTTGATCACAGAATGTCTGAGAATTCTATATACTTTTTCTAGTATTCAGACTTTTCTATAAAGAGATTCGAAAGATACAGTCCTTTCATCTCATGTTTTTAAAATACACTGCTGCAAAAGTGAGAAAAGTTATAAAATATAATGGTTACAAACAATAGAAAATATATAGTGTTATAACTTGAAAACAGTTTCGGTTCTCCGTTAGAAAAAAAATGTTGTTACTAAATATCATCCATTTTTCTTTGCTGACAAAAAAATAGTTTTATACAAATGTACTACTTAGAAAGTAATGTACCACTTAGAAAGAATATTAAAAGTACGAAAAAGTAAGAGACATCTTTATGATAAAAATCGTACATCTCATGTTTGAGATTACATTATACTTTCCAAATTTCTACTTGAAAGGCAGGTGAATGCATGAAAGCACTATTCTAAAATCGTACACTATAGTATTGTTACGTGTTTGCTATCCCCACAAACACCTATATTCGTAGATTCGTTGATTGAAAGTCCAGGTAACACTTACTCACTACTTTCTTTATTAATTAACAATTAATAACAATAGATTAATTAATGTCTAACTATAATCACAACTGAACACTTATAAGTCTCTTTCTTATTGCTTCTTCACTCGTTCACGTTCAACTTAAGTTTAAATCTCGGCCCACCGTGCGTCTTATTTATACATCCAATCTCCCGGTCTAGAGCACTCCAGAATATTCCCGGCCGTTCGTGTACAATTCCAGCCTAATCTAACCAGTCTGCACAGTCCAGTGGCGTAACACTGCCCCCTCCTTAAGCCTGAACGTCCCGATCAGGCAATTCATTATTCCCTGCATACTTGGCTAGTCTCTCTACGTGCACCACCTTCATCTTGGATTTTGGACTTTGCTGAATTCTATATACAACGTCGTTTAGTCTGGTGACCACAGTGTAAGGACCTTCCCAGGGCGGGTGAAGCTTCGGGGACCTGCCTTTCTTTCGTTGTGGGTTATATAGCCAAACCAAATCTCCAGCCTGGAACCCTCCTGAATTCGCCTTAAGATCATAACGAGCCTTCATGCGATCACTTGCTATGGCAATTCGGTCTCGTACCAGCTCATGAATGTTCCTTAGCCGTTCACCAACTTCATCGGCGTAGTCATTTACGGAAAGTCGCTCCTCATCCGGTGTGCCAAACACCAAGTCACATGGCAGTCTAATCTCACGTCCAAACATCACGCGAGCCGGTGTCTGTTTTGTTGTTTCATGAATGGAGGCCCTGTATGCCATAAGGAAAAGGGGTAAGTGATGGTCCCAATCTTTCTGATGTTTCTCAACCACTTTGGATAGGTGCTCCTCCATGGTTTTATTATATCTCTCCACCATTCCGTCTGATTGTGGATGTAGGGCTGTTGTTCTTGTCTTATGAATTCCCAGTAAGCGACACATCTTCTGAAACACCCCTGATTCAAAGTTTCTTCCTTGATCTGAATGCAATTCTAGGGGCACGCCAAATCGACATACTAGGTTATCTACCAGAGCTTGAGCGACAGTGGCTTCTTCTTGGTTGGGTATGGCATAAGCTTCAGGCCACTTACTGAAATAGTCCATGGCAACTAAGATGTATTTGTTCCCATCATCTGTCACGGGGAATGGACCAGCTACATCGATCGCAATTCGCTCAAAAGGAACCCCTACGTTATATTGTTTCATTTGGCCCTTACTTCTTGTCCGTGGCCCCTTACTTGCCGCACAAACTTCACATTTGCGGCACCAAGCTTCCACATCTTGGCGGCTGTTCACCCAGTAGAATCGTTCGCGTACTTTAGTGATAGTTTTGTTGATGCCAAAATGTCCACCAGATGTTCCATTATGCACTTCCTGGAGTACTTTGGATATGCGACACCTGGGAATTACCAATCTCAAAGAAATTTTCTTCCCGTCTGGACTTTCCCAAGCTCTTTTCAACAGTCCATCCTCTACTCTAAGGGAATCCCATTGTGCCCACAAAGCCTTCAGTCCCACCGCCTTGTCTGAAATGTCCTTCCAGCCTGGTCGGGCTCCTCTTTCTTTCCATTCCAGAATAGGACCAGTTTCTTGATCTTTTAACTGCTCTTCTCTTAATGTCTCTCTTGTCCAATCGTCAGGAACATCAATTTTAACGGTGTTTACAATTATTATCCCTTGTTGTTTTTCTACCCGGTGGCAGTGCTTGCAGTCTTCCCGACAGGGTCTTCTGGAGAGAGCGTCTGCATTTCTATGGGAATTTCCAGGACGATGTTCGATTTTAAAATCGTATTGCTGCAGTTTTTCTATCCAACGAGCTAGTTGGCCTTCCGGAGTCTTCAATTGTAATAACCACTTTAATGCAGCATGGTCGGTCCGAACTTTAAAATGTTGTCCATATAGGTATTTGTGAAAATGGTCTATGGACTTGACAATGGCCAATAGTTCCTTCCTTGTCACACAATAGTTACGTTCTGGCTTCGACAACGTCTTGCTGAAGTATTCAATTACTTTTTCCTGTCCATTTTGAATTTGGGAAAGAACACATCCAAGTCCAGAATTACTGGCATCTGTGTCTAATACGTAGAGGCCTTTCCGTTCTGGGTATGAAAGAACCGGACTCGAACACAGTGCTGATTTTAGTGTTCTGAATGATGTTTCGCACTCTTGTGTCCATTGGTACTGAACCTTCTCTTCTGTAAGCCGGTGTAGTGGCTTCGCAATATCAGCAAATCGTTCCACAAATCGTCTGTAATAAGTGCATAGACCAAGGAAGCTTCGTACTTCGTGAACATTTGAAGGCCTCGGCCAATCTCGTACTGAGGAAATCTTGTCTGGGTCTGTTCTTATCCCCTCCGAAGACACGACATGTCCTAGGAATTTTACCTCTCTCTGGAACATTAGGCACTTTTTGGGATTCAATTTCAGGTGTGCATTTTTAATTCTTCCAAACACTTCTTGAAGGTTCTTCAAATGCTCCTTAAAATCTCGTCCCATAACCATCACATCATCGAGATAAACTAGACATGTCTTCCAAGTTAGTCCTCGTAGTACCAGTTCCATCAGTCTTTCAAAAGTTGCTGGTGCATTGCACAGGCCGAAAGGCATCACAGTGAATTGATAAAGGCCACTTCCTGTCGAAAAGGCTGTCTTGTCTTTGTCATCTGGATGAAGTCCCACTTGCCAATATCCACTTCGAAGATCTAGAGTGGAAAACCACTGTGAACCTGCCAGCGTACTTAGTGTGTCATCAATTCGGGGTAACGGATAGCTGTCTTTTCTAGTGACGTCATTCAGCTTCCTGTAGTCGACACAGAATCTTAACGTTCCATCTTTCTTAGCAACCAAAACTATTGGAGACGACCAAGGACTGGTTGATTCCTCAATAACTCCGTCTTTAAGCATCTTCTGTACCATTGCAGAAGCCTCTTCTTGTTTTGCTAATGGGAGCCTCCTAGGTGGTTGACGAATAGGAGCGGATTCACCAGTATTTATCCGATGTTGCACTATGTTGGTCTTTGTAAGAGCTTCTGTGTCCTTTGCAAATACTGTAATTTCTTTCTTCAAAAATTTTAAAGCTTCTCTATGTTCATCAGGAGTTAAATGGTCTAACTGGGCATTTAACATCTTTACAATTTCTTGGTCCATATCTGTAGACGGAGCTCCAATGATTTGTTCTTCACATCTCGCAATCCATGTGACTGGTTCGTAGGTGCCAATTGCTTCGCCTTCCTTGAACGTCACTGAGTGTGAATTTAGGTTAACCATTCTAATCGGTATCTTGTCTGTAGTCTGTGTTAACGTCCTTGCCAGAATTACATTGTCTGTCATTTTAATTGAGTCATCCTTCTCAACGAGGCCAAAGCGGTATCCCACAGAATTTTCCTCCAGGACTGCCTCAATTACCTTCTCTGTTCGTGCAGGAATTTTTACTGTCCTCGAAGTTAGTAGCCTAATATTATGGAATTTTTCATCTGCCGTTGACAAAATAATTTCTTCATTTCCAATCCTGAGAACTCGTTCTCCAACGTCAAGTACAAATCCATATTTTTCCATAACGTCTAATCCTAAAATGAAGTCATCTGTAATATCAGCTACGATAACTTGGTGTTTAAAACATAAGCGGCCAATCTGCAGCTCCATGTCGACTTCCCCATGAACCGCCGCCCTATCTCCCGTAGCTGTCCGGATGACTAATCCATTCTGTCCTTTATTTACTTTGAAACCCGTTATGAATCCTGCCCGTACTATTGATGACGTAGCTCCCGTGTCGATTGTGAACACACATTTCTTCTTATTTACATAACCCTCCAACAACAGACTACTTTGAACTCTCCGAAGTTGGGAAACTTTTATTTCTCGGGGGTCACAACATTTTTTGGCCAGCGTAGCCCCCAAATTGCCAGCCATCTTTAGTTTTCCTGTGGCTCCTCAACCACAGCAGTATTTACTCTTTCCGGGCTGCGTTGACGACAGTTTCTCTTGATATGGCCCACTTTGCCACACCTATAACAACGGATGCCTCCATTCGGCCTCCCACTACTTTGTTGTTGGTCCTGTCTCTGCTGGGAGTTCGATTTTGTCAGTAATTGGGTCATCATCTTGTGTAGATCAGATATCAGGTTTTTCGTTGTGTTGTCTGGCTTGTCTTCTTCCACACTCACAGCTCGTACTCTCTGATTTGATTGTGTGGTATCCTTATAGGCAGCCTCAATCTCCAGTGCATGTACTAAAGCCTCACTACTAAGCTTATGCCTGGCCAACTTAAGAATTCGCCTAACTTCCTGGTCCCTTGCTCCATCAATAAATGTACCAACTGCTAACTGTTGTTGAAATTCCATTGGTGCATCAGGATAGGCTAGATGGGCTAATCTTTCTACCGCAGCTTCGAACTCCTGGAGGCTTTCTCCACCTCGTTGTCTGCGTGATTTGAGCTGAGCCTGATATACTTGGGCGAGATGTTGGTCGCCATATCTTAGTTCTAACGCAGCCTCCAAAATGCTAAAGTTTTGTTGCTGTGCGGCAGGAATTGTTTGGAGCAGGTCTAATGCTTGGCCCCTTAGTGCTAATACCAATGCTGTTGCTTTTTCCTCATCGTTTCAGTTATTTGAACGTGCAGCTGCCTCAAATTGTCTCTTATATGTTGACCATGAACTTTGACCGTCAAAGGAAGGTGGTTGTAACCTAGTACCAGACGACAGTACCAATTGGCCTCCCTTCTCTCTTAATTGTTGTTTCAACCAGGCTATCTCCCCTTCAACTTCACTGACTTTTCCTTTAACTTCAGTTATTTCTCCTCTAACTTCTTCTTTAACTTCCATGTCTTCAGCATGCACATCTTCCTTCAATTGTTCAGTGACCGAGAGCATGACTTGATGTTGTCCCTCCATAATTTGTCTTAATTCTTCCTGGCGTTCCTTTCTTTGCTCTTCCTTTTCTTTCTGTCGTCTTATTTCCAGGCCTTCGATCATTTTTATCAAGTCTTCTTTTTCTTCCTGTCGTCTTCTCTCTTGGTCTTCCTTTTCTTCCTGTCGCCTTCTCTCTTGGTCTTCTTTTTCTTCCTGTCGTCTTCTCTCTTGTTCTTCTTTTTCTTCTTGTCGTCTTCTGTCTTGTTCTTCTTTTTCTTCTTGTCGTCTTCTCTCTTGATCTTCCATAATCTTTCTTAAGTCATCTTTTTCTTCCTGTCTTTTTCTCTCTTGATCTTCCATAATCTTTCTTAAATCATCTTTTTCTTCCTGTCTTTTTCTTTCTTGTTCTTCTTTTTCTTCCTGTCTTTTTCTTTCCTGATCGTCCATCCGTTGTAACAATGCTGCAAGCATGTCCTGTGTTTGCTTCTCTGCCATACTTCTTGTTGTTGGCATTAACTCACGACACGTAAATCAATTTCAGAATAAAGTTTATTACACTATAAAGTCCGTAAAATGTTGATATCACGTCTATTTTAATAATGAAGTGTTCCAGAAAAATCTCGAAACAGCACTAGAAAGTCTTATTTAGAGTCTATACTTCTTTTGTGTTGACAAAATTCACTTATCTCCACTAGTTGTCCAATGGAATGTTCGAGAATTTTCACGAAATATCACTAATAAGTCTTATTTTGAGTCTATAACACGTTTCCGTTAACACAGTCTACGTATCTGCTGTGGTTTCCAAATAGAATGTTCTGGAATTGTCACTAAAAATCACTTATAGTCTTGTTTTCAAGTCTACAACACGTTCCCGTCGACACAGTTCACGTATCTCTTATTGTTTTCAAATAGAATGTTCTAGAATTTTCCCGAATTTGCACTAGTAGTCCTTTTTCTCAGTCTACAACACGTTGTTATTAACGGCACTCGCGTATTTGCAGCTATTTCTAAATCGAATGTTCTAGAAACTTCTCGAAAATCCACTTTACAGTCACTATTCAGTCCAGAAATAGTCCTCAAACACTGTCCAGTAGTTTAATTCTTCGTGTTACCACTAATTTCTGAGAAGAACACTGTAGAACCTTTTCGAATATTCCAGAAATTTCTCTTCCAATCCACTTCTGACACCAAATTGTTACGTGTTTGCTATCCCCACAAACACCTATATTCGTAGATTCGTTGATTGAAAGTCCAGGTAACACTTACTCACTACTTTCTTTATTAATTAACAATTAATAACAATAGATTAATTAATGTCTAACTATAATCACAACTGAACACTTATAAGTCTCTTTCTTATTGCTTCTTCACTCGTTCACGTTCAACTTAAGATTAAATCTCGGCCCACCGTGCGTCTTATTTATACATCCAATCTCCCGGTCTAGAGCACTCCAGAATATTCCCGGCCGTTCGTGTACAATTCCAGCCTAATCTAACCAGTCTGCACAGTCCAGTGGCGTAACAGTATTTTAGATACAGATATTTGCCATTCTAGCAATGGTATGTAAGTATGAAGTAAAAATTGTACGAAATAAATAATATACATATGTTTCGTAAACCAGACAGTTCTGAAGACACTTTGGAAAAGCTTGCCAGACACAAAGAGGTAAAAATTGACGGGACACACCGGACTTCCAGACAGGCTTGGGCAGAAAATCGATATATCGATTTGAATCATTTTTCTTTCTGAATCCATTCACTGATTGAAGGAAAAAAATTGATCAAAATATTAAATTGAATCGGCATATCGAATCGAATCAGCCTATCGAATTGAATCGAATCGACACATCGAATTTAACGTAGAATCTAAATATGCGTCAAAATAAAAAGCATTAATTTATGTTTATCATTCACCTCACATAGGCACATAAAAAATTCTAGTATAAGCACGCGGAACTATATAAGTACACGTTGTGTACTTATACAGTGTGTCCGTAAAGTATGAAATAAATTCATTATTTCTTAAACCAAAAATATTTAGAAAAAATCCTCGGACACATCTATTTTTAATTTCAATGACGCACCTTATTCTTTATTTTTTGGTTATGACGTCATCACAGTTTCCGTTATGACGTCATCGATATTTTTTAAACAAAACACCCTGTATATTCCTCCATTTTTGGATTGTGATCAACAGTCGAATCAAAAATTGTATCACACTTACGGTCTAAAATTGAAAAGTAGAAAGATTCGGCCATTTTGAATATAAGAATTTACTAATTTTTCATGTTTTGTAGGAACAAATAATAGTCACTAGAACTAACGGTTAGTTAATAATAAAAACAATTTATAGTAAATGGTCGAGCTGTACTCCTTGTTGTAGCTGACAGCACCCTAACGATGAATTATGTGCTGCTGAACCTTATAGTTTCCTGAGAAATGTTGTTTATTTCTGTTCTAATTCTCTCTTTTACATCAACAATGGTTTCCCGTTTGCTTTTATAAGTTTTTTAGATGGCCCCACAGAAAATAAACTAATGGATTGAGGTCCGGTGATCTTGGTGGCCATTCGATGGATTCACGTCTACCAATCCACCTGTTGTAACGAAGTGATTTTATTTGATTAAGTTAAGTTAGGTAGCTAAGTGTTATTTGTCGGTTTTGAAGAATATTTTGTCCATTATATTACTGCGCTTGTAAAGAATAACAGTTTAATTATTAATTATAGATAGGAAGTATGGATATGTTTTTGTGAACATTCCACATAGGTCGAATAGCTGGCAGTACGCGAATCGCGACACACGAAGCGCGCATCGTGCCCCGGCACTCTTCTACCCGCGCTATCATGAAGGAGCCTGAGACTGAAAATAATTAAATTAGTTTCCGTCCAGCTACTCAACGAGGAACCACGCCGGCCAGCACAGTAAGTAAACTCGTGAGTATAAGGATATATTGGTATCTAAATTTCATGCGAAATTATTCTAAGTCGATGAACGGGTGACGTAGTTGTAATATACCGCGCATGACTACCGTATCTCATCCTACTCCTGCGTTAGCAGTATCTGGTAGCATGAGGATTTTCACAATCAAGTTAGTCTCCGTTTGACCGCTACTCGAAGCACCACGCCGACTTGGATAGTAAGTAAATTCGTGAGTATAAAGAAATAGGTAATTAAATTTAATGCGGAATTATTCTAAGTCCACAAACGGGTGACGTAGCTGTAATAAACCGCGCATGACTACCGTATCTCATCCTACATCTGCGTTTTAGCAGTGTTTAGTAGCATGAGGATTTTATCATTAAATTAGTTCCCGTCGGAGCTCCAACCGAAGCACCACGCCGACTTGGATAGTAAGTAAACTTGTGAGTATAGAGGTACATAGGTATCCAAAGGTAATTGCGAATTTTTCTAAGTCGATAAACGGTGACGTAGTTGCAATATTTCGCGCATGACTACCGCGCTCATCCTATTTCTGCTTTTCGGCAGAGTTTAGTAGCTTGAGGATTTTACAGAGTATCCGAGGACAGTCCGTTGCTGCCGCCCGTACCGTTCAGACGTGCCGACCCCGACCGCTCCAGAGAGGAAGCCAGCACAGGATCCGGAAGTAGGTAGCAAGGTTTGATAAAGGTTTGGTAAATAATCGGTATTACTTGGCTGGTGAGTACTTTCCGGGCTTTATTTTTTTTTAAGTTAGTGAACCGCGAGCGCTAAACGTATCCGCCTCATATCCTTCCTTAGAAAGGGAGAGCGGCCAAAGGTTGGAATTAGAACCGCGTTCCACCGCGTCACACCGCGTGTTCTCCAGGCCACCTGAGCACGTAAAAATTCTGCAGGGTGACTTGGAGATACTAGCATTTGATACCGCGTGTCCTCTAGGCCACCTGCGTCCGTTTTTTGGCAGGGTGATTTAGAGGGATTTCCGTAACCGCGTGCCTGCCAGGCCACCTGAGCACGTAAAAATTCTGCAGGGTGACTTGGAGGTATCGTCCGTAATCGCGGGTCCGCCGGGCTACCTGAGCACGTAAAAATTCTGCAGGGTAGCTTGGTAGCTTTGACCATACCGTCGTCGTCTTAGATTTGCAACCGTTCAGCTTGCCACTCCTTCCCCCCTCCCAACTTGAACCGCGTTATACCGCGTGCCCTCCAGGCCACCTGAGCACGTAAAAATTCTGCAGGGTGACTTGGAGGTACTGTCAGTTGCCATCGCGTGTTCTCTAGGCCACCTGAGCACGTAAAAATTCTGCAGGGTGACTTAGAGGTACTTCCGTAACCGCGTGCCTGCCAGGCCACCTGAGCACGTAAAAATTCTGCAGGGTGACTTGGAGGTATCGTCCGTAACCGCGGGTCCCCCGGGCTACCTGAGCACGTAAAAATTCTGCAGGGTAGTCTTGGAGTTTGACCATCCCGTCGTCATCATCAATTTGCCGCTGTTAGGCTTGTTACTCCTCCCCCCCCTTACCGTAACCGCATTCAACCGCGTGCCCTCCAGGCCGCCTGAGTCCGTTTTCTTTGGCAGGGCGCTTTGGAGGTACTAGTTGGCATATGATAAGACCGGAACCATCCATCAGCCAAGCGATAATAAGTAACCGCGTTAGATAGGCATAGTTTGCTTGTATTGGCGCTTGCTTCCCCTCCTGGTATCCGTCCGCCGTCTGCTTAATTCATCGCTGCTTACCGTTGCACCGCTTCATTCACCGGCTTACCGTATCGCACCGCTTGACCGCCCGCTTACTGCCACGCTTGTCCGTAGTTAAGACCGTAGTAGTATAAGACCGTAGTAGTATAAGACCGTAGTAGTATAAGACCGCTTGTAGAATAAGACCGTTTGTAGGTAAGACCGTTGTAGTATAAGTTGTAGTTATTAAGGTGTGTATAAAGTGTCAATAAGAATTAGTGTGTAGAATAAATGTACATATATTGAATGTGAGTCTGTTCCTTAACTGTAGTATGTAAGTTCCCTTTTTCCCGACCCCTGGCTTAGCCGTATCTTCACTGCAGTTGCCCGGCCTCTATCGTCCCGCCGATAGAGTAAAGTGGTGTTTCTACACTCTAAACAGAAACTGGCGCCCGAGATCTCCGTACAGTGTGCACCGCCGTAGTGTTGGGCGTCAAAGTGACACTTCTGCTCTTGGGTAGAACAACGAAGTACGTCACACTGTTCAGAAATATTTGGTCAAGATACCTTCGAACGTTTGCTGCATAATGAGGAGGCGCACCATCTTGTTGATACTACAGGCTTTTGTCAACATTTCCAGGACTAATTCAGCCGGAGAATAAATTTAACAAGGTTGGGATGAGATAGCGCATTAAAAATTGGAAATATGCCAGTTCGTTTACAGTTCCATCGAAAAAATAGGGTCCAATGATTCTATTTCTTACAATTCCCGCCCATACATTTACCTTTTATGGATACTGTGGGTGCTGCTCCCGCATCCAACGAGGATTTTTCCTTGCCCAGTATCTACAATTCTGATGATTTACTTCATCATTTAATTTGAAAGTGCATTCATCGGAGAAAATAATATTTTTTATCAGAAGAGGATCACCATTGCACATATTCCTCATTGTTTCACAACATTGTATCCTCCGTTCTGGATCATCGTCACTTAGTTCTTGCATAAGCTGAATCTTAAAGGGATGCCATTTATCTAATTTTAATACTGTATGTACTAACGTTTTAGTAATATCATAATCGCGACTAACCTAACATACGCTGGATGTGGATTTTCTTCATCAGTCAGTAAAATATTTAATTTTGTTTGTATCCTTGTCAACATCTGGGTGACCTGTTTTGGGTAAATCTTCCACCGTACCAGTCTCTCAAAATTTTTTTTCAATTTAAGTCTCTGTCGACTGAGTTATGGGTCGTTCTGAATATTTAGCATTAAATAAATTACATACTTCTTGTTGAGTTCGCATCCTATCACCATACCCAATCATCGTAAAAATGTCAGTTCTCTACTTTACAGATACACTCATCTTATAAATTAAAATAAATCGACAACAATTATTGAGAAACTACTACCGGGGTAAAGTATTATTAAGTAATTCACTGTCAAAGACGATAATGATAAAACAAAAAAACATACAAAAAATTAGCCTACTCAAAAATTAATAAATAACCTGTTTATTTTACTTTTTTACTTGTTTTTTTAATTGCCGTATCTTCCAATTTATCAATTTTAGATCCTAAGTATGATAACATATTTATAATTAGCTGTTGAAGCAGAATCCAAAAATGGAGAAATAAGCAATTAAAAAAAATATCGATGACATAACGGAAACAGTGATGACGTCATAACCAAAATATAAAGAATAAGGTGCGCAACTGAATTTAAAAATCTACATCCGAGGATTTTTTCAAAATATTTTTGGTTTAAGAAATAATAAATTTATTCTGTACTTTACGAACACACTGTATAATGATCCGCGCGCCTATGATAGAGAACTATGCACGATTGAAGGTCGACATAGAGTTACTCTGCGAACCCAGGTGAACAATTTCTTATGTGCTCATATGAAATGAATGGAGTATAGTAACGCACTCTTCATATAGGAAAATAAAATCTGTGCTTTATGAAAATGTATAATTATAGTCTATTTTCATCATTTTTTTTTTAAATTTAAATAGCAGTAGCATACAATTACTGTATTAATTAATTATTTTGCTTTCGCTATGAATGAATGTTATGTTATATAAGAAAAATACTAGTAAAAATTGTACGAATTTGTAAAATACTCTTTATCACTGACGTAGTTTTCCACGAAACACCAAAACACTATATACTGCACTCGACGCACGTTTCGCCAACCAAGTTGGCATCATCTGGAGATGATTAAAACAGTTTTAATCATCTTCAGATCTTTAAAACAGTTTTAATCATCTCCAGATGATGCAAACTTAGTTGGCGAAACGCGCGTCGAGTGTAGTATATAGTGTTTTGGTGTTTCGTGAAAAATTACGTCAGTGTTATCTTCACATCAAAGGTTCCAACCCACTCCAAAAATAGTCTTTGTTTTGTTCCTTTTACATCAATGAACAGAATGTAAATAGTAAACTTAAAGGGCCTAGTCAGGAAAAAGCTTCGGATAGCTGTGTCACTCTCTAGAAAGTTTTTATACATGCGCCCCTGAATAATTTTGCTCTTGACTATACCTTCACTGGACGTTTTATTCACCGACTTCATTGAGGTGCGATTCCCGATAGAGGTAACACTTCTTTGCTCCATTTGTAGTGACAAAGATACTTATTTAGAAAATTCTTTTTAACCAAATAGTACGGAATAAAAGTTTGAAACTTGCTGAGTATAATTATGAAGATTCATTCTAGACGACATGTATGAATTTTACCTCGAATTTTACCGATTGATATCATAATTCAGGAGCTAATCACGTCAAAATTTCACTTATATTTACAGTATAAATTTTCCCTACATAAAGTGAAAATTAATTAAAATAGATATACATGTACCCTCTAGTACACTTTCAACTACTGATCCTCCAAATTTGGTGTAATTTGACCAAACCGTATGGAAGAAATAAATTTTGAAAAATTACCTTACAAACACTGGTTCGATTAGCCCTCTTAAGATTTACAAAGTATAAAAGCAGCACTAATATGATTTTTGAAATAATGTTCAGTGTTACTACTGGAAGTATTGAGTTAGATATTTACACATGTTACTTTCTCTCAGTGTTATTGTATATTTTAACTACTTCAATAAATAGTAAATGAAATGAATATATCTTGATTTCTATGTAGATAATGTTTTTAAATATTTTTGTTAATTAATGAAATGCCCCTCCCCTTAAATTTCGCTGTAACGATGCTCTTGCCTCCATAGCACAATATTGATTAATAATAATAATTATTCAAACATTTTTAGGGTCTGTTTCGGTATAGCGGTTATTATTTTTTTGACAAAATCTTTGTGACATTATATAAATGTTGATCACAATAGATTAACACAGGAATGACCGTCTTCTTCGCTGGAAGCACAATACTAAAACTTTCTTAAAATATGGACATTTACTATGAATTATGATGATTTATAATATATATAAATTTGAAGTTTAACAGAATTCGTATTTAGATCTTGAGAAGATAAAATATATATTTTGCTTAAATCAAAGAGAATATATAATTTACATTATGATGTTGAAACAAAATCAACTCTAATGTAATTTTTTGGATTTACCAAAAATAAAAAGATTCATTTCCCACGAGTTTGTATTTGCAGTCCGTTTTTTTGACTACTTTGAAAGAGAAAATACGGTTTGCTCAGTGCTCAGTGTGTTCAGGAAAACTCAATTAAGTGGAGAACACGGCTATCTTGATTTAATTTTTTTAACCGCTTGAAGCTGGATAGAAAATCAGGAATCCAATAAATTTAACGTAGATGCCTCAACGGAGAAGTGACTTGTATAGCAACTTTTAAAACGTTTCCATTCTTGTAACTTTTTTGTTTTTAAAAGCGTTCATGAGAACTTAGATATGCTTTTCAGGTCGTTGCAAATCTAATAGTTAAGGGTAGATGATATTTTTTACACGAAGTGCCAATCAACAGTTCTCATTTAATTCTTCGTTCATTTTCGCAGAAATAGAAAAAATAAATATCGCAAAATGCGGTAGGTACAGAATGAAACTTCATTTTTTATTTTGAGCAAATTCTTATTAAGAGTGCACTCTGCACGATATAGGATATTTAGTAGAATAAATTATTAAAGAGGTCAATGTTGAAAAAAGATTCTCTTATTCTCAATACAGAGTTATTTGAAGAATTAACCGAAATATTTTGTGAGCTGACTCCCGAAATTATAATAAGAAAAAAAATTTTCTATGAATATGGGTCTGGAAAGTCTCGTTAGGGAAATATTACCACCGTTCTTGAGATAATATAAATTTACCTGTGCATGTTTGTTTCTACATCTAACAAGAAATTTCAATAATAAAATGAAAAAACTTCCCACAGATTGTTTTTTTTTAAATAGATAGATTTCGGTAAATTTTTTGAAAAGCATTGTGTAAGTCTGAAAATCTTCTCACCGAGTTTCGACCATCATTTTAAAGTGGTGATTTTAGAACAGTTTTTTGGATTCCACACATAAAGAACCAATTGGAATTGCAGTTTATTTCAAAATTATTTGCAATATAAAAACCATATGATCTTGATCCTTTCAAAGAAGCCGAAAATTTTTATGTTGCAAATAAGTTTGAAATAAACTATAGTTTATGAAACATAACATTTTACACATAAGCTGACTATATTTATAGGGTGTTCCCAAATGATTGGGATAATTGAGGTGATTCCTTGGTTTATTCTCAGAAAAAAAGTTTATATAAACATATGTCCTAAATGGTCTATTTTTCAAGATAAATAATTTTTAATTTCAAAATATAATTAGATTCTTCTCGAAAATGCTTCAAGTTATTTTTCTGAAATTTGGTACCGAATTTTTATGTTATAGGAGACATCTTTTGTCTGGCTTTAAATTTTTCGTGCGGCCGATAAGGAAAATATCATGTATTCTTTTTATTCATTTTATTTCATAGTTACTGATTCTGATTCCAAAGTTACGGAGAGATAAGTCATAATAAAATCTGTGCAAGTTTTAAGTTTTTCATACTGTCAATACTGTTCAAAATAATCGACAAAAATAATTACCTCAATGCTGAACTTGCAGACATGTATTTTGTTTACAGTCGTGCAAATGGAAATTCGTTAAAAGTTATGCGTTTTTCCGCAGAAATGTACCTCCAGCTCGTTCATTATTTACGCACCTTAATAAACGTCTATATGGGGAGTTTGAAGAAAGGATTCAGTGGCGGAAAGTTTAAAGAAGTTTGAACGCCAAGAGAGAGAGGAAGTAATTCTTCACAAAACTGAAGAAATAAGTACGAGAAGAATTGTTACTACCCTCAATGTAAGTCACCAAACTGTTTGGAGAGTACTAAAGAAATATCAATTGTATCCATACTAAGCACTCTTACTTCACGATTTTCCATAAAGACTTGTTTTCTGTCAATGGCTTAATCAAAAGATAGGAGAAGATCCTCAATTTTTATCACAAATCCTCTCCACTGACGATGCAAATTTCTCTATGAAAACATAATGAAGTTAGGAACCAAATGTGGTACATGCACAACCATATAATAATAGCAGACAGAGACAAGCTTAACCCAAATAAAATAAAGCTATTTTAAATTTTTCAGGTTCCAAAACTACTAAAAAATTAAAAGGATTTTAGGACTTATAGGTTATTACCTTAAATTTATAAAAAACTTTGCCAAGTTAACAAAATATTTAATACGTTGTCTAAAGAAGGGTTCAGAAAACGAACATAACGAAACATTTCTAAAATATTTTGACGAATGCAAACATGTTTTAACTAACGACCTGATATTACAATACCTCGATTTCTTAAAACCTTTCAATTTAACCATAAATGAAAGCGATAGGCGCCATATTATCCAAGTAGTATTATCAGATATGATGAACCAATAACATACACCTCTCGAACGCTTAACAGTGCAGAACAAAACTATTCCACAATCGAAAAAGAAGCTCTTGCGGCTTTACATGTAACCAGATATTTTAGGCCATATCTATATGGGCGTTAGTTATCAACATCAAATTGTTTCCCATATAGATGCCTAAAATGGTTAACATTTTAAGAGCATTTGAAATAATTATGGAATATCTTATTTTTAACAGAAATAATACTATTCTTTAGTTAAAAATTGAAAATTTTGGCATTTTCTGTAATAAAGGTTTCTGAACTGGCGTGAATTGGTTTATAATTTAAATTATTAATATTGCTCTTGTAATCTTCCACAAAATTATATCTTAAAATGGAAGACAGTGATAAACCCATTACCCTACCGAAATCTTGTTGACAGAGATTCCTAATTGAAAGTATATTGTTTTAATGCAAGGAGTAATTCCATTCCAGTTTTTATTTGTTTTTTTTTTTAATTATTGTTAGTTTTAGATAATTGCATTCAATCATTGATACATTTAGATGTACGGCATATTGTAGAGACAAGGCATTTTCTTAAAAAAAACCTTTGACTGATCCAGTTGGTGGAGATTTTTTAAACAGCATTCTTGGAATAAATTGTAGGACGGTGGCTTAATAATCAAGGAATGTGCTGGATAAAAACAAACATTTTGTCAACGTCGACTAAACTTCATAACCTTGTATCTTAAAATATATTGAGAATATAATTTTTAGATAAAAATGTCGTAAACAATATACGTAAATCATATTGTTTAATTTGTCCTATGTTGATAATATGGCATGTGTCCATAGCAAATAATACTTTCACTTGTAACTATGAAGTTTACAGTTTAGAGTAGTTGGCTAGATCGTGTGATGGTAAGTGTGACTAGATAATCTCTCTATCAAAGCTGCGGGTTCGAATCCCGACACTGGCAATGTCGGTGGGAATGATTGTATGTATTTTTTCGTCAATGCAATCCTTGTCCTTGCAACTTCGGCTTTGGATTCGGGCGTTGTCTAATTTCTGTGGTATTTGTATAACTCGTAGTAGGCTTAAGAATCGAATGTTTTTAAGAAATATAAAGTAATAGCAATCTCAACTTTGAAAAATGCAACTCCTGTTTCACAGTCGTAGCCATTTCTTCATTGGGATTACCATTCGTTATATTTCTAAAAAATGTTCAATTATAAGCGAACCACATGTTATGTTGCTCTTGATAATTAACTTTAAAACAAAATTCAGCTCGAGAGTTACTTCAAATCCAAAGAAAGTGACAGTCAGAAACGTTGTTAGTGACCAGTGAAACTACTGCTTTCATAAAACAAATGTACTAGATCGTTTTTATCTAGCTTCATATTCAATATATATAACATTTCGTTCATCTGATCAAGTTATTTTCGTACATATTGCAAAAAAATAAAAAAAATCGAAAGAAACAGTTAATTTCATAAAAGGACAGCCGAAGCTCATCTCGATTTGGAATTTCTAAAATTTATACTCGTAATGTGGATATTTTGCCGCCTACTAAAAATAATATCTAACACTGTCCTAGAGCGAATGCAAAGTGATCGGGAACTGCTGCTTGAGGCCAAAAAACGAAAAACCGCATATTTGCGCCACATACTAAGCATCAACAAATATGAACTGCTTCAACTCATTATGAAAGAAAAAGTAGAAGTAAGATGTGGCCTGGCGACAAATATCATAGATGAAAAACATGAGAGAGTGGATATGATTGAATATAGACCCACAGCAGAAAGTAGAAACCAATATGCTATGGTTATCACCAACTTCTACTAAGGAGATGGTGCCAGAAGAAAAGATAACCTCTGGGGAAGACATTTTTCAGCTACCAAACAATAATTTTTTCTTCTAAAAAACCTAGATTGTCTAAAGTAGATATCCAATGGCAATGGACCATAAAATTTTGCTTCATTGGGCATTAGTTTGACATTTTCTTGTAATTCTGTTCAATAAATAATACTATATTAAAAATAAATTTCAAAACTTCCAAAAAATTCAGCTTGAGAGCTACTTCAAAAACAAGGAAAATGGTAGTGAGAGACGATATGTTAGTGAGCGACTACTCCCATAAAAAAAATTAATTAGAGGATAATTATGTAGCTGTATATATTTAGAATATTACATTTTGTTAGTAACATTAACTTTTCTCGTATAAAATGCAAAAATTACAAAATCCAAAGACAGTTAATTTCATGAGATGACAGTCGGAACTCATTTCGAATTTAAATTTTTCAAACTTGCAGAGGACATTTTTCAGCTCTCTATCCAATGATCGTGGACCATAAAATTGTGTTTCGTTAGGGATGAGTTCGATATTTTTTTTTTTTTTTGTAATTTACCTCAATTATAGCAGTTTCATTAAAGTTTAAATAAACACGCAGATACTCATAAATACTGAAATAATCGCTATATATTTTAACCCAGCATCATTCATTCCCTGAAGGTAGGTATGTACATACGTACCGTATAATAATTATCAACCGGCGTTATGTTCAATTTTACTGTAACCATCTCGGCTGTCAGTGTCGAATATCATAATTTGTCCAGTGTTCACAATGTGCCATCAATTGTTATCGACACCTAACCGTCACACTTTCCGGATAATAATTGACAAAGCGATAACCAAACTGAAACTAAACCTTTCAATTTGAATGATACTGATATTAGATGGTGCTCAGCATATACGGGCTCATATTACAATGGCGTGTGCGAGGGATTTCTACACGGGGATCATAGTCTTTAATAAATATTAAGCAATATTCATTATACTTCATTAACGATTTCGAGTTATATTATAACTGAAAATTATTTTGTGTGAAGAGACGAACAAATATTGCAGAGTACTTTGTTTTATAATTCCCTGAATTCGTATACTTTTCATTTTTATCAACTATAGTTTATTGGTAATCATCTCTCTCTCTTTATGTAGATGTATTTGGATGATTGTAGATAGGGCTTCTGGTCAGTATGGCCACATTACTGTTAAACTTAATATTTTATTATAAAATTTCGTAAATATGTACAATAGAACAATTAGATTATTTGCATTAGAGGAATGTGAGTTCTCTAGAGCAAATTTCAAGAAGGGAACTCTACAGTACTATATTTTATATGCACCAAATTTAAAGTGAAAATCATGCGATCCAGGAGGCCAAGCGAATAGCCTCTTTCTTTTAATCTAACGGCCAGGTAAATTGTTATTTAAAAAATGACTAACTTCCACGCCAAAATGTGCTGTCACTTTTTTCTGTTCGTACCATAAATTTACTCTTCTCAGTGGTGCAACATCTTCGAGTAATAGTGGTAAACAGTCTCTTAAAAATACCAAATAATATGATAACGAAGTAAGACGAGTATGGATAACGTGTACGCCATTATTTAGTAATCAGCCTAAATGTGGAGGAAGGGTACAATAAGCTTAAGCTTCAGTACAGCGGGTAGTCAAAACCGCAACCCGTAAGGAAAAAAAATAGACAAGGAACAGTCTGCTTTACATCTCCTCCAAAGGATGGCATATCCACTACACAATCCTCGCCTAAGATTGCATAGATAGCTCCTGCTCATTGAGCTGATATACAAGCTGCTAGAAGGTGGGGGAGTCTGCTATGTTTCGTTGGTTTATTTATCCATCCAACTACCAGTATCAGTACCCGTTGCTCTACTTTTCATATCGAGTTCGACACGCTATGCTCGCCCTTCATGAGAGGATAAAAAAGATTTAAATTAAAACGTGGCTCAAAACTACTTTTCGTGATCATTGCTATATTATGCTTGGAATTCCCATTCTCACATTAGATAAAAATGGTGGCTTCAATATTTGTAGATAATTAGGTTTACGAAAGCATTCTTCTACTTTTAGTTCTAATGCTGTAATCTATTTGTGATATACACGACCAATAATCAATCCGTAACACACATGCGTAACTGTAGTTGAAATGGCAAAATCTTCAGACTAATTGACGCAACAAATTTACGAGTGGATAAGAGTCAAAAAGGAAATTAGTTTCAATAACAATAATAATAATATTAATAATAAATGACACAATTTCATTAATATATACTTTACTAGTATACACGCTAAATTGTAATATTTAAAAAAATATTGACAACCTAATTATTTATACTTTCCATATGTACTCCTTCAACTACGACCCTGAGCACACATTAATTCCTAATTGCAAACACGTTTTATTTACGCGATCTTTAATAGTCTCACGTCCAAAACCGTCTAATTACAATGGTTGCCATTTAAATATTATTTTCTGTTCCATACTCTCAGACCAAGGGCATTTACTCATGAATATTAAAATTGGAAAATATTCATGCTTATAAACTACTTTTATCTATAGAAAGTCAACTAAAAGAGTCCTGTACATTAAAAAGGGCACGTAATGACTTTTTGTTGTTTGTCAAATAAAGCCATATTTACATAGAAACAACAAGCTTCTCGAATTTTTGATAAAAATTAATTATTGGAATTAATTCGAAGGTTCGTCTTTACTTTTCATTATTTCAGTACGAAAATTACTGTAAATACCGTAAACAATACAGTTTGTTGTGATGGAAATAAAGTGTTTAATTTTACAATTTTTTTTAATGAAATATAACTAACGTTTTTTTTTCATTATAATATTAAATATTCACTTAATAATTTGTATACGTCTATCGTTGTCTTTCCTGGCAATATGTCTCTCATTTGTGCATCTCACCGACAAACCTATATTAGTACACTTGGAAACAATGAACAACCATAAACTTGATCATATTATAATAGGGAACTTGCCCAAATAATAAAATTATGTAAAAACAGTTAAAATCGTAAGATGATATCATTAAAAACCCCATGCAAAAAGAAAAAGTTAAAAAATTTTTTTTTTAACTGAGTTATAAAGGTTTAAAATTTGAATAATTGTATCTCCGCTTAAAACGCGCTGCCATTAGTTGTGACGTCAGACCGTGGTATCGATAGAGGTGACGGTGGACCAGCACCTGAAAGCCGTGTGAAAGCCTAATAATACCCATGTGCCCACAGCGTGCTGTTCTGTTGTTTTTGGAAGCAATTTTATTTAATTTTGGTGCATTGATTAGGCGTTTTGTGACTGTTTCTTAATAATTTATGTGGTGAATACCTACTTGTATTAAAAATGGTTGATGCGGGTTATAGAAAAGGACAATCAGACAATTTACCCAGAGTTGATATGTTTATGGCTGCGTCATACATTAAAAATTTTGAGGATTTTTCTCAAGTTGAAGTTCGTGGCGTGAAAGCTCGTAAATAAGTATATAAATACCTCTCGAAATATATTATTATAATTTTATAATACAAAATGTTTTTAACTTACAACTCGACGTACAATGACCACGTTTCTTAAAACTAAAAAAACTTAGTACTTAGTTAGAATAAGGAGTTGTGTTTTATTTTCATTTGTACATAAAAACTTACTTTGTTTATAACTGCTCTTTCTTCTCTTTTTCAAAAGATTTATAGGAGAAAAACGCGTTTCTCTTTTTCAAAAGATTTATAGGAGAAAAAAAATTCTTATAATTTTTTTTGTCAATATAATGTATGATTTATTTATTTAATCGCAGATCTGGAAGAGAAATAAATGCCCGTGACTGGCGGTTAAACATTCGGCTCCGTCCCGTGTTCACACGGAGTGACGTCACAGTGGCTCCCGCGCGTTTCGCCTTGTTTGAATTTGCTGACGGACCATTCCAACTTTAATTATTTATTGTAAAATAAGTACTACGATTTGAGGGCTGATATTTGGTATGATGTGTTTTTATACATAAACACACATTTTAATGAAATAAAAAAAATATGGGCAAGTTCCCTATTGGATACTGTTTATACTATTAATGAAAAACAAAATTAGTTTGCAAATATTTTACTAATGGTCTAGAAGTAATCTGGGTCTGCTGCGCATTTTTTGTAGCCTTTTTCTCAATTTTTTTTTTCAATTTATTTTCTGTAAAACTTCTTCATTCAGTACTTATAGATATTGTTTGGATTCCATGCTCCAATATTGAGATATGGTATAGCCTAAATCCACCAGTCGCCACTGGGTTAAACCAAGTTTCAATTTATCTGCCACTTCAAGATAGAGACTGTTTTTTATTCTTACTGTTAACCTTACACTTATAGTGTTATAAATAGAGCTGTCCGAGGTGGCTGGAGTACAGCCACGGTCTTGCGATGGCGTCACACGTGCCGATTTAGAAGTGATTTACGCTGCAGTCTTATTTGAAAGGTTAATGCGTGAGGTTGTACCTATAAATTATACATAATGTCAAACGCGCCAAAGGGTAAAAAACGACCGTACGCGGACACAGTGAATAAATTTATTGGTGAATTTCCGGATTATTTATTCTATGATGGATGCAAAATAATTTGTAAAGTTTGTAATCAAGACTTAATGTGCTGGCACAAAACAGATTGTCGTCGTCATATCAACACCGTGCAACATCAAAATAAAAAAAATGGCATGCCTTTGACAACTCAGTTTATGTTTGATTTATTGTTAATGTTAATAGCCTGTAATATTCCGCTACACATACTGGATAAACAACCATTTCGGAAGTTTTGGAATAAATACAATCCCCAGGTGAACTTACCAAGTCGTACATCGTTACGTAGATATGTTCCAGCTGTTCGTGAAGACATTGTAAATAGGATTAAATGTGGATTAAAAAATACACGGCTCTGGTTATGTATTGACGAGACGACAGATTGTAAAAAAAATTCTATTTTAAATATTATAGTACGTGTACTGGGCCCTCTTAAATTAACATTTCCACTTTTACTAGCTAGTAAAAGACTAACTGCGTGTACTGGCGAAATAATTACGCGTGGGGTGTTGGAGACATTCGAAAAATTTGAACTTTCAACAAGTCAAGTATTGATGTTTGTGACTGATGGTGCTGCGACAATGCGCATGGTAGGCCGTTCTTTTCAAAGAGACAATTGTAGGTTTTTACATGTTACGTGTAAAGTGCATGCGTTACATCTTGTGGCAGAAACGATTCGAAAATGTTTTCCAGAGGTAGAGATGCATTAATAGCAAATACAAAAAAAGTTTTCTCAAATCTCCTAAACGGCTTCGAGCATTTCACAAACAGTGTCCTGGTATCCCTGAACCACCAGAGCCGATTCTTACACGTTGGAGAACGTGGTTGAAAGCGGCTTTTTATTATGCTGAATATTTTCAACAAATAAAAGCTGTGATACTACAGTTCAACCCTAACGAGGCTGCAGCTATTAGGGGAAAGCCAGACAAGCTTTCAAGACGTTTCCCTTGAAACAGATTTAAAAACTATTAATAACAATTATAGAGGACTACACAATGCAATAGAAAAATTGCAAAATAGTTCGTTGTCGTTAGTGAAATCGCTGCAAATAGTGGACGACGTAAATACACAACTACAGGCTATAAATGACGCAAAAAATAATCGCGTTAGTGAAAAATTCGAGAGTGTATTACAGAAAGATCCTGATTTTAGTAAATTAAGACAAATTTGTGATGGTGCATCTACAACTTCGTTAAGTGAGTTCACAGATTGTTTTACTTATGCCTGTATTACATCTGTAGATGTCGAACGGTCATTTTCAAAATACAAACATATTTTTTTCACCAAAGCGAACATCGCTGACGGAGACAGCTGTAGAAATATAGCTGATGCTATTATACTATAGATCTTCCCCACTTTTTGACGACGACAACCAAACTACTTCATAAATCTGCTTAAAAGGGTGAGTTTTATACAAATTTTTATAAAATGTAACATTATTGTTAAAATTTATTTCCATTTACTGTACTTATTCAAGTATTATGATATGATGTAAACATATGAGTCATATGACGGCTCTGTCGGCCAGGTGACCTCGGACAGCTCTAGTTATAAATAAGGTACCTGCACAAAATAAGGCCATGTTAAGGTTTGGTCGTTTATAACTCAACTACAGCTTGACAAAAGTTTATGAAATTTTAGTGACAACATCTTAAGCTTGTCAAGTTTCGTCCTGCAATTGAAAAACCCTATACAGTAAACTTATACTTTTTTTCAATTTTTTAAAAAAAAGTGCAGTTGGCCTTATTAGGGACCCCTGTATCCTAATAAGGCTATGATTTAAATGTAGCAGAAAAGCCATGAAATCAATGTAAAAATATATTTCTGTGAAAAGTAACTGAATCTAAAACGTTCTTCTATGCTTAAATAACAACTATTTTTAAATATTTATGAATTCATATAATTATAATAGTAAATGATAACGAAACAACCACTATGATTTCTAGTTCTCACGTTAATGGCATACAAACGATATTTTATCAGTCTCGCACAAGCCTGGGTATTCCCCACGAAGGTATCTTGAACACATTACACGCAGTCGCATATAAGGTCTATGGGCCTTATTAGGAACAAGCTGCCTTGGCCATATTGCGAACACCTAATATCAAATCAACAGGTTGTTATTTTTTTTACAACCTGCAAGTTGCAAAAAATACAGTAATAGGCTCTACATATTTACCTCATTATACGGACACAAATTTTTTGCCTAGCAAAAGGGTTCTACCACAAAAAACAACGAAATTACTGCGGCGTAATTTTACTCCACAGCCTATTTGAAATAGTTTGTTGCAACAGCGCCATCTGAATTTATTTTAATTAAGGTGCGTTTTTGGCTATAGGCTCCACTTTGATAGCTTGTCAAATGGTGGGAAACTGCAATCGGAGAGTTTTACCGTTTTGACATAAAGGCGCTTGGCGTTATTAGAAGCATGGGCCTTATTTGGTGCAGGTACCTTATTCGATCAATTTGTTGTTGGAGAAATGCAAATAAAACAGTGTAAATAATTTTCATCTTTTAGATGAATTTGTCTGTCAGACAGATCGTCATACATTTTATCTAAAACTGAAGAAATCAGCCATTAGAAAATAATTACACTACAGAATGCAGTTTATGTAATATGGAAAAACGATATCAAGTTACAAATTTACGGAACATACATTAACTAGAAAAAGGTTTTACTTATCGCACTTAAGAAATTCATTTTCTAGTTGCGAGTTAAAAAAAAGAAATTTTGTAGTTTTATTAGTCGGTTTGGATAAAATTAGTAAAGAATTTTTTATTAGTCGGTTTGGATAAAATTAGTAAAGAATTTTTTATCCAAACTGACTAATAAAACTACATTAAGAAATTGTGGATACGAAAGTCCTTAGCTAAAAGAAATTTTGCATGATGCATAATTAAAACCAATTCTATTTGTTCACCCATCTAATCACAATTTAATTTAGTGCATTTGTGTACTTAAAACAAATGAAGATATCTAGTTCGCATGCAGACTTGCAGACTTCTCTACTTAATCAAATTATATAAGAGGGACTCATTTAAAAAAGTACAATTGTTTTTAATCTCATTAAAGATTCAGCAACCGTTTTGTTGTTTGATTAAAGCGTTTAAAATGTATTTATATTTTAAATGTATTTTTGTCATGTAACTGTAAATTTTGGCTGCAGCCTGTTTTGTATATATCTTTTAATTATCTGTTCATTGCGTCTGATGCTGAAACAAGTTTGAATTGTTTCTAATGTTAATAAATTGAGTTGTTAATAAGATATTTTACAATGTTTTCATAATTTTCAACAACTTTAAGTTAATATATTAAATTACTAAATAAAAATTCTGCAGTCGCTTTAAATGAAAATCTCCATTTTCAGAAGTTAAGAACCTTTGTTGTAGTTACAGGTATTATAAACACAATATGTTTTCAGTAACACTCTTTTAAGGTCATCTCCACATCGCAACTATGCAACTTTAAGGAAGATGCTTCCGGAATGTTGATAGGAAGTTTTTGTTTTAATTCAATGATAATTAAACCACAAAGAATGAGTTTAACGTGAATGATGAATAAGCAAATTACCTATACATTTAATACAAATATATAATACAAATTTGTTATGTTAATTGTTAATTTTTTTACAAGGGTATTATTAAAACATATGCATTTTTAGATCAGATCTGATAATGTCAAATCAGGTACGATACCATACAACTGCAGATTGTAGGTCTGTCGTTGTTAATCAGTGTTGTTCTAGAAGATTCAAATAAATTTGTCTCTTTTCAACTTATGTTAAGTCTCTCGCCGTCTCTCTATTTTCTTAGCTGAAACTTGCTAGAATCAACGTTATTGAACAAACCTTATGATATACCCTAAATATAACTACATTTCGCGCTCTATTTGAATTTGCGCTTAGTGACGTCATTAAATAAAAAGAAAAAAATAGAGAAGACATGTGTCTTATCTTTAATGTCTAGTTTTCGATTTTCAAACAAAAAAAGGGGGAAATACCCCATTGTAACAAATGTACGTTGAATATTAACATTTACACACTGGTTTACAAATTCTAACATTTTATATACCTCGGATGAAATCCTTATTTTCTTATTCTGTTGCTTTCTACTAATAAAAGGTAGTGTTTAAATTTTTTTTATCACGTCTCATGCGAACTACTTATATTTACCTACCCGCGCTGTTTACCTTGATTCGAAATTCAATTTTCTAAAGTTTTTTGTGAAAGAAAGTGGTTTTATTTTTGATAAAATGTCTAATAGAGTGTGTAAATTAAGTCCTGATCGCTTTTGTTACGTTTGTAGACAATTCATATTTGGAAAAAAAGAAAGACCTACCCATATCAGAATCTCTGAAAACAGCATATCTACATTATTTTGGATTCTCAGTGAGTCATCAAGACAAAAAGTGGGCGCCATGTTATTTTTTTGTGAAACTTGCAGGATAGCTAACTCTAATACGTTGAGCATTGGAAGAAAAAGTTTATCTGCAATTTGGATCACCAATGTTGTGGAGAGAGCCTTCAAATCACGAAAATGATTGTTACTTCTGTATGACAAATACTGTCGGTTTTAATTTAAAAAATAAACATACAATTAAATATGCAGACGTTTCATCAGTCACAAAACCGATTTTACATTCGGAAACTCTGCCACATCTCGTATGTCCAGGCATGTCAAGTACGAGTAATGAAGATAGTGAAAATCTGGATGTGGATGTTGATTCTGATGAAGATTTCACGTTCAAAGATGATGGTATGCCGCAGTTAATTAACCAAAATGAATTAAATGATCTTGTACGAGATTTGCAACTATTTAGATCTAAGGCAGAGATTCTTACCTCTCATCTACAACAGTGGAACTTATTGACGCCAAACACGAAAGTAACTTACTACAGGAAGAGAAGTCAAATTTACAGCAGTTTTTTCACAAAAGAGGATGACTTTTGCTTCATGATATTTCCGGGCTTTTTATTGCGATGAATCCAAACTATGATCCAAATGAATGGCGTTTATTCATTGACTCCTCTAAATATAGCTTAAAAGCTGTATTAGTTCACAACGCACGGTAATATAAAGCCATCTTTACCAAATGGAAACGCTGTAACCAGTAAAGAGACCTATGAAACAATGTCTACTCTAATAAAACTGATAAAATATGAAGAGCACAACTGGAAAATATGTGGCGATTTAAAAGTAGTTGGACTATTATTGGGCTTACCGGGCGGATATACCAAATATTCATGTTTTTTGTGCTAATGGGATAGCCGAGCTAAAGAACATCATTTCAAAAAAGAAAGTATGGCCTATCCGAAATGAATTTACTCCAGGGAAAATGAATATCAAAAATACATCTCTAGTGGATCCTCAGAACATAATTCTGCCACCACTACACATTAAATTGGGCCTGATAAAAAATTTTGTCAAAGCCTTGGATAAAAACAATGCTGCTTTTAAATATTTACACAACATTTTTTTCAAATATTTCGGACGCAAAACTAAAAGAGGAAATTTTTGTAGGTACGCAGATTAGTACGTAAATTAGTGCAAGATAATAATTTTGAAAAGCTTTTATCCACAAAAGAAAAAGATGATAATTATAAAGAAATTATTGTTAATTTATTAAAAAACTATCACGCAATGGGTGTGAACATGTCTTTTAAGATACATTTCCTTCATTCACACCTGGATTTTTTTTCCAGAAAACTAAGTGACGAGCATGGCGAGCGGTTTTACCAAGACCTTAAAATTTTTGAAGATAGACACAAGGGTTTTTGGGACGAAAGTATATTAGGAGATTATTGTTAGTCTGTTTTAAGAGATACTAACACAGAAAGTTATAAAAAGAAGAATTAATCATTTTTAATATTTTTTTTGTTTTGTAAGCTATTAATTTGATTTTTTTTATTTAATAAATATTTTCTTAATGAGACGTGAGAGAATTTTTTTCAATATTTTTTCCGTACTCAGCACTCCTAAAATCTATAAGAAATGATGAATTATGACGAAAGTATATAAACCAAACCAGTGAAATCATTTAAATGGTTGAACGTTATTCAATTTTTTTTTCAAGAAATGGTCTTAACAAATATAAATCATTTCATTAAAGATTACCGCAAATTCTTTCTCATTTTTGAAACAAAATAAGTTGCTTGTAGGAAACCACACTCTAGCTGAAGCGCTCATGTGGTTTCCAAACAACATATTCTATTTCTCAAAATCGAACTATTTTAAATTTCAAAACTCATTTCATTAATACACTTGTAGTACTTGCGAGAATTTACGACAACAAATATTTTTTTTTCATTTTATGCATTCAGGTTTAAAATGTAGCTCGTGAGTTAACCCATACACAGGTTTACTATTTAATCCAATGGAAATTATGCACATTGCAATTTAGTCAATCACAAACATGTTCTTAAACATTCATTCAACCAATCATGTTCGAACTGTACCTACTTTGTTTCATAATTGACAGACTAGTTAAACCAAAACTTAAACCTACTCAAATAGTCCTGAAGTGGGTTGAAACCTGACAAACACTGATGTAGTTTTCCACAAAACATCATACCTACCGGCAACGTCCGAGATGGTTTAAATCACATAATAATCGAGTTACATTCAAAGCTTTATCGTATAATTGACAACGATGACGTGGAAAAATCAACAACTTTGGTTGTCATTTTAGCATGCCATAAAAATTAAGATAGTCTTAATTACGACAAACGTTGGCGAAATCATGGAAGATATTGATATCACCGCAAAAAACCTTTTCTTGTGGGTTTTTGAGTCAGAAATTGTGATTACTAGCTTGCTCTCTAGAATTTCAACATTTTCCATGGACATTTTCGTTAATTCATTGGTTCTACAATCTCCGCCAATTCCAATTAAAAAAGCTACTTTCATCATTAAAAATGTCTCGTCTGGGGCAGTACAAACAAATTCACTAACCTGCTCTTTCGTGAATACTTTCGATTTTTAGCTCTACATCCCACATTTTTTTCTTAATGAATCGTATCAAAGCGCCATACTTGTCGATTTCCACTCTTCCTTCAACTCCAAACAAGCTCGTAACATAGAATATTTAGGCCACAAAGATGACGGGGAGTATTGATTTGAGAGTTTCACAAAATAAGCAAGTATTACCGTTTCTCCAGCACCTCGAACCAGTTCTCTATCTCGCCACTCACAAAACTGAAGATATTCTTTTTCGTAATGAATTCTTGATTTATCCGGAAGCAAATCTAATCTTACAGTGTTAGCAGCAGCAAGTATATTTTCAGGAATATCAATATCTTCCATGATTTCGCCAAAATTTGTCGTAATTAAGACTATCTTAATTTTTATGGCACGCTAAAATGACCACCAAAGTTGTTGATTTTTTCACGTCATCGTTATCAATGATACGATAAAGCTTTGAATGTAACTCGATTATTATGTGATTTAAACCATTTCGGACGTTGCCAGGCGACGAGGCGATAGCCGATAGCCGATTATTATAAATCACATACTAATCTCGTTACATTAATAGCTATAATCATGAAGATTCCTTAAGTTTATTTGATATTCTTTGCCGTCGTCTAATTCCGTAAGTTAAACGGATACACTAATTCTGAACTCTTTGTATGCGACGAATATCATTACTATCTAAAGTTGGACCATACACACTATCATAGTGGTCAAAATGTGAGAGAACAAGAGAATCACATAATATTTTTTTGACGTCACGATTTAAATATTGTCGTTAACTATATATTAATTTTAAGAAGCTCTACACTCTCTGCCATTTTTGAGTAATGTGATTTTTAAATCGAATTCTTGTGTCTATGATCAAACCTAAATGTTTACAGTGGTTTTTTATTAATATTTCATCAGTACCTATATTTAAATTAATATTGTTTAGTGCAAAATTTCCGATATTTTCTTTATAAAATAATACTGGATTTTTATAAAATAATACTGGATTTTTTCCAAGGTAGCAGGCAGGCAGACACAAAGCAGGCTTGTTTGTTGTTTTTTATTGACATGGCTTTCTATAAATAGGAGTCAGAATCGCAATTTAAATATTGGAGAATCTGTGCGTGTAGTAACTTTAGCCGAAGATGGTTAGAAGTCAGAGTTACATCGCTCAACGTCTTGGTGTAGTGTAATATTGTTATGTTTGGCGGATGCTCTGTTATGGCGTGGGGAGACATGTCTTCAGAGGTTCATACAGAGTTGGTGGTGTTACCAAGAGGGAGCATCACGGCAATTGTTTACATTGCAAACATTTTAAAACCTCATGTGATGCCTTTTGCACCTTTTGGAGAAGACAATTTCATTTTCATGCATGATAATGCATACTGCCTGAATTGTACAACAATCTTGCCTAAGTTGATACTACCACAATGTGATGACCAACCAGAAGTCCGCACCTTAATCCAATTGGACACCTCTGGGATATTATGGACATACGACTTAGAGAACTTCCTCGTCCACGACCCAACCGACACGAGCTTCTAAGAAATACTTACCTCTGTTTTCAAAATATGCTACACTGGTCTGCAACGAAATCCTCCTTTAAATAATTATGCTATAAGTATGAAGATTTTAATGCTCTGAATCTATTCCCGTTGGCCGATTTTTTCTATCACGTCTAGATTTTTTTATATGAATTTTTTTTTTAAATTTCATAAATTTTGTTTTTTTTTTAAATTTTTTTTTTGTCAACATCAAGAACAGTATACATACATACAAAATAAGTTTTAGCGAGTTGTAAGAGAAAGAAAGTAAAGTCACAGCGAATACTGCGCATGCGCATATCTACTACCATAAAAATCACTGTCAATACTTTCTTTCTTTCTCTTACAACTCGCGAAAACTTATTTTGTATGTATGTATACTGTTCTTGATGTTGACAAAAAAAAAATTAAAAAAAAAACAAAATTTATGAAATTTAAAAAAAAATTCATATAAAAAAATCTAGACGTGATAGAAAAAATCGGCCAACGGGAATAGATTCAGAGCATTAAAATCTTCATATTTATAGCATAATTTTTTAAAGGAGGATTTCGTTGCAGACCAGTGATCGAAAGAAGTTTAATCTCATAAAGTAGAGTATTATTGATTCTCCAATAATGCCGTCTCTAGTTTTGCTTAGTTTCAAATAATCATTATCCAGATTGGTACAATTTCTTGTTTGATATGGGGGAATTTCATCACATGTGTCGTGATTATTTCTGATGTATAAATAAACATTGGAAAATATACGGACTCTTAAGATTTTTAATTCAATAAAATTTATTTCACAATCTTCTTTAGATTTGAGTCCCGCAATTACTCTAATTGCATGGATAACACACTAGCAGTAGAGTTCGCATGGCCTCATAAAATGATAGCACAAGATATCAGTACATGGGTAGGCTGTTAGAAGAGTTACTACAGATACCTAATGAGCTAGACTGCGAAGTAGATACATAGTGTAACTTTCCTATAGCATTTTTTAGTCTAATTAAAAAACAAAAAACTTAACAAACTTTGGGTAGTTTATTTTATCTGAGGCTCAGTCTTAGTGCTATTGAGATTTAATTGATTCAAAATGAACGAGTATTGAATCTCGCATTCTATTTGACTCATTTCATTCAATAAATCATCTAGGTTAATATTACGAGCAGTAAGGTTAATTATCATCAGAAAATAGAATGGTAGAAATATTCACTGATCGTTAATATAAATTACAAAGAGAATTGGGCCAAGTGGGACTCCAGTGTTCATATTAAGTCTTGTTGACTTAATATTATTGGTAGATGACATATTGTTGTCTATCACTGGATATGACTCTATAAGGATAACATTATTTTGTGTAAACACAATTTATTTAAGGGAATTTGATGCGATACACAATCAAAGGTCTTATTGAGGTGTAGAAACTTAAAGCAAATGAATAATTGCTTCTGTTCAAATCCTAAATTAATTTCGGTGGTTAATTTGTCTACAGGCCAGGTCACTATGTAGACAACCAACATTAGATGAAGTCAAACCTCAAATTAATTAATTCATTTACTTGTAAATATGAACTATGAACTTAGAGAGGATATTTAACAAGTTGTAAATGTTTTGATTTTTGATTAATTTCTTATTTTTTTTTCAATTTAAGATATTTTAACAATTATTTCGAGAGTAAAGATATAAAGGACTGAATAGAGTATTTACTAATATTAATTTAATTATACTGTTTTAAAAATTTTTTTACTAAATTTAATAAATTTGATGTTTCAAGGAGAAAATGGTTGTCAGTGTTCTGTGCCTGTCAATGTTAAAAGGATTTTTAACTAGAAAAGAGTTAATAATTCCACTCCGATAAATAAAGAAAATGTAAACTGTAAAAGATGATGCTGAAATGTTGCAAACAACAGTGCAGTTTAACTTTTCACGCCGAATTAAATCTAAAACATTTTTGATGTAATACCTATATGTATTTAGTTGAACTCAAATGGTGTAAAGACGTGTCAAGTGACGCTCCTGTGAAGTTGTGTAAAAATACTGGTTAAAACTTTATTAATTGTGACAAAAATTGATCGAAGCGAAGCATAAGTGATTCGGCTCAAATTCGTGTAACTCAATGAAACTTTAATGTTTCTGTATAATTGATATTTAATAAATAGCGGTGAATAGAAGATATAAAGTTGCTTAAACGCTGTTATTTGTACTAGAAAGTGGCTGACACGTGTTGAAAAGGGACAGTGACCATCACAAGTTCCTCGAATCCTCTAATAATTAAGGGATAGTAACATCTGGAACTGAACGCATTATTCTGGTAACATCATAAATCTATATATCTCTTATTAAAACTCTCTTATTAAAACATTAATAAAGACGTGAATATAATCAACACAAACTAACCCATAACAAAGTTAAAGTTAAAGATTATAGTTATAGATAAAAAATAAAAGTGAAATAAGTGCATTTAGTGAATAAAACTGCATTTAAAGATGTCATCAAATTGTATAAAATGTGTACAACCAATAAATAATAGATCCATTGGCCTTGAATGTGGTTTTTGTTACCAAGTTTTTCATATAAAGTGCATCAATTTAGCAAAACAGCAATTGGACTACATAAAAAGCAATGGTCATTTTTGGAAGTGTGAATCATGTAAAAACACTGTAAACACAGCAGATGGGGTCAATGACATGCCACAATTAAAGGAATATCCTAGTAAGACTTCCGATAATAAAAATTGCCAGGGATGCAAATTGCTCCCTTTTCTATTGGATAGTATTCAAAAGCTAAACGATACGGTTAGCAAACTGCAAGATAAAATTAACCAAATGCCTATAAATTTTAGCAGCGAAAATACAAATAATCCCGAAATAGTTATAGATGAGATAGCCGAAAGACAAAAGAAAGCCAAAAATGTAATAATATATAAGTTGGATGAAAGCAATAATGATATCACTAAAGCAAAAGAAATAATAAATATTATCACGCCAGATATAGACACAACAAATATAAAAGTATTGAGATTAGGGAAACCGAATGACAATAATAAAATAAGACCGCTTAAAGTAACACTAAATAATCCAGAAGACTCTGCAAAAGTTATATACAATAAGAAGAAACTAAAAGGGAACACAACATATAATGTACAACTATCATTTGATTTAACCTATATGCAACGAAATTATTTGAATTCAGTTATTGAGGAAATGAATAGAAGGATAAGTAGTGGCGAAAATCTCTACATAAAGTACCTGAATGGAAAGCCTACTATAGCTACTATAAATAACCAAAAAAACAAAATATTGCCAAAAATACAATATCAACAACCAAATGGAAAAAAACTAGCATGAAAATCGGTCATTTAAACATACGCTCGATACATACTGGGTTCAACATATATAGGGAAATTATGTGTGAAAAACAATTTGACTTTGCAGGAATTACTGAAACCTGGCTCCACATAGACTACCCTTCTGAGTATATTTCTATACCCAATTATCAGTTAATACGTTCAGACCGACCCACAAGAGGAGGAGGAACAGCACTTTATGTAAAACACGGTTATAAATGCACAGTATATTATAAAACCACAGATTTCACTAGAGGTCTGGAACAATTGTGGATTAAAGTCAAATTAAAAAAACACACTTTAGGAATAGGTGTCATATATAAACCACCACATGTACAACCGGATGTATTAGAAGATCTTGTGGATGTAGTGGAACGTCTCTACTTAGAATGTGACTACATCACAATACTGGGTGATTTAAATATAAACCTGTTGGATTCAAACAGTAATGGATATAATTTATTTAATAACATATTACCTCAATTTAAATTAACACAATTAGTTAAAACGCCAACAAGAATACATAGTCTTGGGGAAACTTTAATAGACATCATTTGTGTTAGTGATGATCTATGTGTAACTGAGTGTGACATAATGGATATTGAAGGTATTTCGGATCACATGTTAGTATACTGTGAGCTTAATTTAAATCATACCCTACAGGAAACTGGTAAGACATATTATAGAGATTTAGTAAATATTGACATTGAACGGTTTTCGTTAGATGCTTCAAATATAAACTGGGATGGTTTGTATAAAAATAGTGATATAAATTTTATTACAAATAATCTAAATAAAAATATAACAGAGTTATACAATACACATGCACCTGTAAAACATGTTAATAAAATTAAAAAGCATTCAGCACCATATATTACATACAATATTAAACAAATGATAGATTTAAAAAACAAAGCTCTGAAAAAAATATAGGAAAACAAAAAGTGCAAATGACCGATTATATTACATAGATCTTAAAAATTATGTGAATATTGCTATCAAAAAAAGAAAAGGATTGCTACATAAAATTTGAATTAGAGAAAAACAAGAATAACCCCAAAACCCTTTGGAAAAAAATAAATAACCTCGGTATAACAGGTAAAAAAAACTATGTATTAAACCTAGATGAGGAAATAACTGGTGACGATATAAACAACTTTTTTGTCAATGTGGGGGGTGATACTCAAACGAATGATAATGTTCTACAGTTTTACAATAATAATAAATTAAACGACTCTCTGTCATTTAAAATAAAAAATATAAGTAGTGCAGACATCTACAAACATATAAACACAATTAAGTCAGAGGCCATTGGAATTGACGAAATAAGTATAAAAATGTTAAATCTAGTTTTACCTTACTGTGTAAATTTAATTGTAAATATTATTAATCTGTCGTTCTCTACCGGCCAATTTCCCAGTATATGGAAAAACGCCCTCGTGCTACCAGTTCCTAAAGTGGATAATTGTAGTGAATTAAAAAATCTTAGACCTCTTAGTATTTTGCCTGCACTATCAAAATTAATAGAAAAAAATTATTGCTGAGCAATTTAAAATATATCTTTACCAGAATTCAATAATTCCACAATTTCAGTCAGGTTTTCGCCCTATGCATAGCACTCAAACAGCACTACTTCAAATTGTAGATGATATCACATCTGCTATGGATAATAAGCAAATTACATTTACTATTTTTCTTGACCAAAGCAAGGCATTTGATTTAGTAGATTTTAATGTGTTAATCGCTAAACTAAAATATATAGGATGTGACAATAACGCCAGTACATGGTTCAACAATTATGTATTTAATAGAGTTCAGAGCGTTAAATATAAAGAGACTACGTGCAATTTAATACAAACTAAAAGTGGCGTTCCACAAGGGAGCATCCTAGGACCTATCCTTTTTTCAGTATACACTTTTGATTTACCGCAATGTCTCAATTACTGCAAATATCACCTGTATGCTGATGACTTACAGATTTACATATCTTGCACAATAGATAATATGGCTGAAATAATTCACAAAATAAATGCTGATCTATGTAATATATATAACTGGTGTACAGACAATGGATTACGTATAAATCCAGAAAAAACAGTTGCGATGTGTATTGGTACTCGTCAAAATTACTCAAAAATAAATCTCAATGATATCAACATAGTATTAAATGACATAAATATAGACTTGTCTGATACCACTAAAAGCCTAGGAGTAATATTTGATAATAATTTGAATTTTGAAAAACATATAAATAAAATTATTAGCTTATCATTTATGAAACTAAAAATGCTCTATAGAATGAAGAAATCATTATCATCAAACACTAAACTTAAACTCATACAAAGCCTGATCTATCCTAATTTGGATTACTGTTCTTGTGTGTACTATGATTTTTTTAACACAACAAAATAAATTTAGATTGCAAAAATTGCAAAATTCATGCATGAGATTTGTATTCGAAATACCCTATACCCATCATGTTACACCTTTTTTGAACAATTGTAAGGAACTAAAAATACATAATAGGTTCATGTATCTTTATTGTATTTTTCTTTATAAACTAATGAAAAGCACTATACCAAGTTATCTGTACAACAAATTACAATTAAGATCAAATGTTCATAGCATAAATGTACGTACGAATAATTTTACAATACCACAACATTCACTATCTAAATTTCAAGGATGTTTTTCATATAAAGCACCCACTTTATTAAATATCGTATTAAATTTTTTAGGATTAACAGAAAATAGTTTCAAAATTAAATTAAAAGAATTTTTATATCAAAATCAACTACAGACACAATAAATATTATTCGTATGTTGCTACCTATAATAAAGATAATTATTGTACAATCACTATGTTCAACCTATTAATTTTATTGCTATTATTTAATTTCATTTCACTAAATGAAACAGGCGGTGTGGAAGATCGTAAGCTTATGCGAACACCGACCTATTTGTGTATAGTTTATTTATTTAGTATGTACTGTATATTTATATTTTTTTAATATGAACTAATTTGCACAATAAACCATATTCTATTCTATTCTATTCTATTCTATTTAAATAGTCGCATTTTAATGGAACAACAAATACGTAGTTTTTTTTAACCACTTTTTGTTCTAAATAATTGCGGATAATAAAATTTAACAGGAAATAATAGTGAATAAACTATTGAAAAAATTAGGACTTTTTGTAACGGGATGGCCAACTTTTGCTCAATTGCGCAATGCAGATAGATTACATAAAAAACATATATATTGCCAGATGTATTGCCAGTACAGAGTAACATCCCAACTCCGATTGTAGTAGCTGAAATAATTCATTAGTTATTTATAACAATTTTCTTAAGAACCTTGACCCTCGATACCGACTTAACGAAGCACTTTTGAACAGAACTAAGTAGGGTTCAATAGGGTTAATTTAGTCTCGAGAATATATGGTAGTTTTCTGTAGACCTTTCAGAGAAACCCGGTAATACGTACGTGTGGATTTTTAAGTAAAATTGATAACAAGAAGTTGAACCTCAATAAAAACTTTAACATCAGTGTAGTGTAGTTCTTCCCTTTGGTTCACTAAGTTCGGAAATCCGTAGACATGCAATGTGACTTCCGACCTTAGTGAACCAAAGGGGAGATTTATGTATTTGTTCATTGAAATTTAAATTATTTTAAAATTTCCGAACTCTGATCGAGTGCGACGATGATTGGCGAATCTCATAGTAACGTCATTCTATTTGTTGATGTTGTGTAACCGTTGTTTGCGTGTACGTTTCAAGCTGCGATTTTGGTGTTAATATTAACATTTCATAATCAGTATAATATAATTTGGTTTTCTTTCTTATAGGCCAGTCGGTAGAGAACTAAAAGGTACTCAAGTAATACAGATTCGTTATATTAAACGTATAAAAATCGTTACCAATTATACGATTCTCGGTTAAATATATGTATAAATGTCCTCGCGATAATCGTAGATTACTGGTATATCAAAAAAATATAGGTAAAATATACGTAAATTAAACGTTTGAAAATAACATTAACAACTAAGAGAATATTTCAGCACCTCATCCCAACATAAATTTTTATGTTAAAAGTATAGCTGTTTTAATTTTAAAATTACAAATGTTTTATAATCTTGTGAGTAATTGAAAGAGGAGGGAAAAATTACGTATAATATTAATAATTGTAGCTGTGAATTATTACTATATTAATACTTTAATACACATACTGTATATTAGATCTATGTTATTTAGGATGAATTATTTGTTTTCATGTTTTAATATTACTAACAGAATAATTTTTATAGCGATTTATAGATTTAAGTTGGTAAAACCGCACTCTTACCTTGACCTAGATATAATAATGATAATAATAATAATAATGATTATTAACTCATAAGCTTTACAAAACAGTAATATTTGCCACGACCGATTTTATGGTAAATAAACAAGTAATCCCACAAAATTTACTTGTACGTGAGATTTTTTGTTTATTGAATATTTTCTAATACATATTATGTTGTTATCGTTACAGAATTGTTGTTTAAATACTTATTCTGTTATTCACATCGTATATTATAAAACATTAATCAGAGAGAAAATGAAATACAATTCAAAATTACCGAATTACACCTGTAAAAAATTCATATCCTATTTCTGATATACTTATTTTATTGCATTTGTCGACTTCTACCTGAATACCACTTAATTAACTAAATAATAATAAAAACTTTTGCTTTTCCTTTAATTTTTCATGTCAATACAACTTTTAGCAAAATCAATTCCCTGTGTATATATAAAATGTTTTACTTTTGATTTAAAAATACTTAAATAAGGCAAATCACTTATTTCTCTAGGTAGTTGGTTATATAACCTTGCCGACAAGTAAGTGTAACTTCTCTGTCCAATAGTTTTTTCTGCAAAATTTGTTTTTATTTGTTTTTTATTTTTATATCTAGTAGGATACGTATGATCTACATAATTCACGGAATTTTTATGCTTAAAGTGGTTTAATACTATACTAAAATAAAATAGCTGTCTAACATCTAAAATGTGTGATTCTGCAAATAAGAGATTTGTTGGATATGTATATTCTTTATTGAACATTACTTTTAGAAACCTTTTTGCACAACTTCTAATTTATTTAAGTAGCTACTAAGTACTCCACCCCAAGCCAGTATTCCATATGATAATCTCGATTCAATTAGTGCATAATATATTATTCTCATGTGTGTTATTTCTAAAATCTTTTTTAAAAATCTAAATTTATGTAGTATACTTCGTAGCGTATTAGTAATATTTTCTACATGAACATCCCACCTTGGATGACAATCTATTGTGACTCCGAGGTATTTTACATAATTGGTGGCTGCAATCTCAACAATATTTCCATTGCTGTTAACTTTTAAAGTTATATAATTAGGTAGTCCTCGTCTGTAACAACTAAACGATAAATAAGTAGTTTTCTTAAAATTTATTGTCAATAGTTTTGAATTAAACCATTTAATTAATATTTTCATATCTCTTTCAGCGTTGGTTTTTAATTCAGTCCAGGTAGATGCTTTGTAGATAATAGCCGTATCATCAGCAAAGCTTATTATTTTTCCTATGCTGTTAATAGTAAATAAGCTATTAATATAAATAGTAACAGTATGGGACCCAGAACGGTTCCTTGTGGTACTCCATACTGTACTTCTCTCTCGCTACTGATCTTTGTGTTAATGTTAACGAATTGCCTTCCGTCTTGCAAATAGTTTTTCATTAAATCATAACAGTTTCCTCTAAACCGGATGTCTTCCAAGGCCTCCAACATTTGCTTATGACTAACAGTGTCAAAGGCCTTGGCAAGATCTAAGAAGATACATAACGTTGGCTCATTTTTATTTAGAGACTCATATAAATCAGAGGTAAGAAAAGAGATGGCGTCTATTGTGGATTTACCCTGCCTAAAACCAAATTGTCTATCACTAATTATTTTATATTTATCTAAATATTTCACTAGCCTCTCTTTAATGATTTTTTTCAAAAATTTTTGTGATGTTCGTAATTAGTAAAATTGGCCTATAATAATTAGACATATTTGTTTTATTGCCACTTTTAAATAAAGGTAGATAATAGTACCCTATTTTTATTTTCTACATCTGCTTAATTTTTAAAATGATGTCATTTTGTATTTTAATGTAGAGATCGGGAGGTAGCGATAAATTCCAGAGACGACTTTTATGTAAATAAACTTTATATTGTTAACACCTAATGCATTGACGTCATTTGTCGCTATCTCCCGATCTCTTTAAGTTAAAAAGATAATTATTTTTTGTACATATGCTAAATACCCAAAATAATAATTATTTTATAAATAATTATTATTTATATTCATCTGATTATTTGTTGTTTTTGACATGTAAAAAGAGTGGATTCGTTTAATGAAAACATTAACATTAGTTATCTCAGAGTTGTTTCAATAACAAGTAACACATCATCACAAGTAACAAACACATCGAATCGATACGTCTTTTTCGGTCAGTTAAAGTCGACGATGCTGTATATCGATTAACTTTCTACAGTCGTTGATTATTTGAACTACTTCTAAAATTTATTTTAAGGAACCTTCCCGTCTTTTATTTGTTATTAATCAGTGAGATCAGTTTATTAACTAGAATTTTTTTAAACTTTTTTGGCATTTTTTATAATCAGGAAGTAAATACTAGTACCTACCTTGGAGAATTTATTATTTCATTTCAACTTTAAGTTTGAAATGTCTCGAATAACGTTTTAATAATTTTATGTGCTTGACCTTTGACTTTATTAGAGGGAATGAACTACTTACTCACTTTAGTTTTACAATGAGTTTTACTGTTTTCAAATACAAATTACTTTATAATTGGAAGGAAAGTAGGTAGGATCATATATCATATAATTATCATACTGTATCCTGATAATTTTTAAAATACCTAAATCCATTCATTTGTTGTAAATTGTATCCAACTCCAGTGCGCATCTAGTTTAAAGTTGTTAGTTCATTAAATCTATTCATAGTAATTGCATAATGTTAATTATATAATTATAAATCAGAGCTTATTTGTGTTATTTTAATGCAACAACTTAATTTGCAATATGCTCGATCTAGTAAAATATTCAGCCTCTAATAACCTAAATTATAGAAATACCATTACTATTTTTGCATATAATTTATTTAGGTCTAAAAAATAAGAAAATTGGGTTATAATATTATTTAAAATTACTTATATTTGTCTATTTGCGTTCATCGGTGTATATAGTGAGCTACAAACAGGATGTATTGATTTTAAAAATATAAATATTCATTTTAAGAAAAACTGTATTGGAAACTGTTGATATTATGATTTTCTGATCTTTATTGTAGGCAGATGACCAAAATAGTGACGTGCAAGTTGTCCTTGATCATTTTTAATGTCATATGATTCTAACAGTAAAGTATTAAACTAAATCCGAAAAAAAATCAGGAAATCTGTCTATTTAATGCTGTCACAGTAGGTACTAATTAAAAAATTGCAATTCATGGTGATTGATGGTAAAGACACTATAAAAAATTAAACTATTGCATTGGTTCACTAATCCATTTCACATATTGTTTCGTAGTTAGCTAATTGCAAGTAAAAAAATTAACTATAAAACATTAATATTCAAAATTAAAACATTTGAACTAATTATTATTTTATTGATATTTTCACAGACATTGTTGAAAAAACAATTTTTTTCTAATGACACCTCACAAATATCACCTACTTGTCTATAACATCACTAATTTATGATAATAGGAAGTTTTAATATTGTTCACGTTTTTTAAAATTTAAAAGTATACCTTGTTCGTAACTTGGATTGATTTTTTCACAATTATCTATTCCCGATGAGAATTAAATTACCATCCAATTTTTTTTATTTTAGAATGCACATCACATTTTCTTCAACTTTTGGCAGTTACACATGTTTATCGGAAACTGATTATTCTCTTCCTCTTTCTACGCTTCAATGATTTCAATAATGTCACTATTGGAGACTGTGTGAAGGCTTGAATTATCCAAAGCATAGGCTGCTTATATATAAGCTCTATATAGAAGGCTAGATGCAATAAAAATATTGTTATTGTTCTTCTTTTGTACTTTTTATAAATAAATTGAATTGAATGGAATGCTCTTTGACGTTTTTTAAATGGTTTTTGATATAATCAGTTGATTTTTACTTACGCGTAGAAAAATTATTGAAGTATTATTTCTATTTCATGCAATATTGCGTAATAATATTCCTGATGTTTATTTAGTTGTAGTGTTAGTCAGTATTAGAAAAGTTATTTTCCATATTTATTGGTTTTCACAGACTTAAAAGATATATTAATGTGTTACTATTATTTTTGTTTTTTAAACTAAATAAGATTTCAAAAATTAATAAATCTCAAGATGATTACTCTGCTTAGTCCGTCGGGAAATGAAATAATTTTGAGGACAATGGTAGCAAAACTTATGACGCTCAGTGTTATTAATTTTGTCTAGATGATAGTAGAAATTACACTGCTTTTGTCTGAGAAGTTTACAGAAGAAATTTGAGTTATAATTATTACATGGTAGGAATCTGACTTTTCTGTCCTTATGCAGAGAATGTGGGAAATGCTACTACTTTAATATCATAGTAAAATAATTATGTTAAAAAATATTCACATTGCATAATTATTTTATGGCATTAAATCATGTAAAGTACTCTGGTTTGCTGCAATGTACAGTGGGAAAATTTCGATGTATGCATAGGGTAACTCGGTAACTGTAAGAGATACAAAAAATGGATGACACATTCTCGATCTCTTTTTTTTTGAGACAAATTCATTGGCAAAAACAAAAATTTGACGAGTTATAAACAAAACTTCGATTTTTCGACTGTTAGGCACATGTCAATATCTTGGTTGCTTATAAAGTTATGAAAAAGCAAATTTTACATTCTTGAGGCACTTTTTTCTGTATAATACAGTGGCGCCGAGAAAATTTAAAAAAGGGTGCAATTTCGAGTTATGGCATAAAGTTGTATTTTTTTAAATGTGAATCATAGTTGGCTATGGTTTAGTTAAAAAGGATTTTTTTCTCTTTCAAACTATATGTCATATGTGAGGTCGCTTTTGATGTGTAAGTATTTATTGGCGAAAATAATCTTTTAGTAGATTACTTCTTGCGTTTTTTTATATTTATTCCAAGTAGACGTGTGTCATCTCTGACAGTGTTTATCCGTTTGTCAGTAAATTGTATATTAATAATTTTGTTTTCGTTATAATTACACCCCATTTAATCGTAAAAGTGAAGATGTCTTCTAGAATGCATCTTCAAAGTAATAACAATTGTGACATTCCATCGGAAATATATTTCAATCGCTATCCAGAAAGAAGACAACATAATAAAGCAGTTTTTAAGAGGTTAAATGAAAATCTCATTAATTGTGGGTCCTTCAACAAGCCAGGACCAAAAAATCAGATATTTATATCTAATTTTATAATACAAAAAAAGAGATCGAGAATGTGGCTTCCATTTTTTTGTATCTCTTATAGTTACCGAGTCACCCTATACAAACATCGAAATTTGCCCACCCTGTATAGCTTCGTCTACTTTAAATTACCGAAAGACGCTGATATTCATGTCTGCTTTCGGTGAAGAAACAAGCTTATTATTGAAACTTAAAGAATATCAAAGTGATATATAGAGCTGTCCGATGTGCCTGGAGTACAGCCACGGTCTTGCGCTGTCGTCACACGTGCCGATTTAGAAGTGATTTACGCTGCAGTCTTATTTGAAAGGTTAATGCGTGAGGTTGTACCTATAAATTATACATAATGTCAAACGCGCTAAAGGGTAAAAAACGACCGTACGCGGACACAGTGAATAAATTTATGCAAAATAATTTGTAAAGTTTGCAATCAAGATTTAATGTGCTGGCACAAAACAGATTGTCGTCGTCATATCAATACCGTGCAACATCAAAATAAAAAAATGGCATGCTTTTGACACCTCAGTTTATGTTTGATTTATTGTTAATGTTAATAGCCTGTAATATTCCGCTACACATACTGGTTAAACAACCATTTCGGGAGTTTTGGAATAAATACAATCCCCAGGTGAACTTACCAAGTCGTATATCGTTACGTAGATATATTCCAGCTGTTCGTGAAGATATTGTAAATGGGATTAAATGTGGATTAAAAAATACACGGTTCTGGTTATGTATTGACGAGACGACAGATTGTAAAAAAAATTCTATTTTAAATATTATAGTACGTGTACTGGACCCTCTTAAACCAACATTTCCACGGCTTTTTATTATGCTGAATATTTTCAACAAATAAAAGCTGTGATACTACAGTTCAACCCTAATGAGGCTGCAGCTATTAGGGAAAGCCAGACAAGCTTTCAAGGCGTTTCCCTTGAAACAGATTTAAAAAGTATTAATAACAATTATAGGGGACTACACGACGCAATAGAAAAATTGCAAAATAGTTCGTTGTCGTTAGTGGAATCGCTGCAAATAGTGGACGACGTAAACACACAGCTACAGGCTATAAATGACGCAAAAAATAATCGCGTTAGTGAAAAATTCGAGAGTGTATTACAGAAAGATCCTGATTTTAGCAAATTAAGACAAATTTGTGATGGTGCATCTACAACTTCGTTAAGTGAGTTCACAGATTGTTTTACTTATGCCTGTATTACATCCGTAGATGTCGAACAGTCATTTTCAAAATACAAACATATTTTTTCACCAAAGCGAACATCGCTGACAGAGACAGCTGTAGAAACATACCTGATGCTATTATACTATAGATCTTCCCCACTTTGTGATGACGACAACCAAACTACTTCATAAATCTGTTTAAAAGGGTGAGTTTTATACAAATTTTTATAAAATGTAACATTATTGTTAAAATTTATTTCCATTTAATATACTTATTCAAGTATTATGATATGATGTAAACATATGAGTCATATGACGGCTCTGGCGGCCAGGTGACCTCGGACAGCTCTAGTGATATATCATTTTAAACTATTTTTAATATGTTTTAATAATAAGTAGACTTAAGCTTGAATTATATTTAGTCGGGTGGAATTGGCCAGCACCAGCCATAAAATATGCCAAAGGAGTCAATTACATGTTTTTAATAGCCGCGAACATATTTATCCGGGTGGAGTAGGCTCGATAAACAGCCTTCCGAAATGCCGGCTTGGATTAGCTCTTAGTAGCATTTATCGATAAGAATTCGTTGCGAGCCGAATCCGTCCCAGTAAATGTGCGCACCCAAACAGCATCCCTTGGCATGAGTCTGCATTCCAGACTAGTTCGGCTTATAAACGATGATATTCGGTACTCAACCGATCTGAATGAATAAACATTAGCAAGACTAGGCAGGAGCAATAATAGAGAGCTGCCTGGTTGAGAATTTTGTGCGCATCCATGAGAATTTCCTTTCCGGGCCGATTCTAGCCGTCCTAATGCTTATTCGATTCCGCTCTGGAATTTTTGCTGGTCGGTGGAGACCGATGCCGCCCGACTAAGGTTGCTTCAAGCTTTAGGGAGTTTGGATGTCATCCAAGAGACATAATTCTATATTCCAAAAAACGTGTGACATAATAGTAATAAATTAAACTGTAATTTTTGGCAGTGTAATTAGACATTAATTAAATTAATTAATTAGCTTTTGCATTTAAAACCGGCAATGACGAGTGATATCGTTTACGTGCCTACCTGTTTATTGACCTTTTGTTTGTTTATTCGATATTTTCTATGTGTAGGGCGTTAGTGCGGAAAAAATGACGAAGAAGTCCGCGTCTTCAGAAAGAGTAATGTTTTGTGAATTGTTATGTATAATGTCGAGCGTTAGTAAATCCAGTCCAATCATTAGTAATACGATGTGACGAAACGTGTCGTCGAAAATACACCAAACGTTGATTGGCTTCTAGCAGCTGGAGATGACGCCGGGGATACGGAGCACTGATGATGGTTATATGATGGGTGAGAGAACAAACAGAGTTGTTGAATAATGTCGAGCTCTGCTCGTTGTTTAAGACGAGAAAATTTGGAGAGTAAAATAAAATAATATAATTGGAGCTGTGATGCTGGCAAACTGATAAAAGTGGTGCAGGGTACTTGATGTGAATAGAAGAATGTATGGGAGAGCGCTAGAGATGTGTGGTGAGATCGGAAAAATTAGAAACTGCAATGAAACAGGAGGGTCTAGTGGGTGTAAAGAGACGAGAATAACTGAATGTCGGGTAGTTCGGCGATTGGAGACGATAAAGCCCCGAAGCTATGAGGAGTCACAGAGGAGAGTCCAAAACCGGCTGTTTCGTGGCTCTCGGGCTAGTTAAGGATCGGTGCCTTATGAGAGGAGTAGATATATGTTAGACAAAGCCTTCTAACGTGGTCCTGAAAGCCAGAAGAGTGCGTGAACAGTTTTATTGAAATTTTTAGAAACTAATACGAAATGTGGTGTGGTGCTCGACGAGTTGATGAAGCGCCGTGAGAATGGAATATCACTTATTAAAAATTTTAGTCTAATCTCACCTGATAGTTGGTAGGACAGGCACTAAAACACTCAATTAGAAAATATGATGCACAGTAATAAAATAAAAGAAAGAACCACCGTAAAAGGTAAAACCAATAAAGGCGGTGAAACAGGAACGAGCTGTTATGTAAAGGTAACATACTGTTTACTGTACTGGCTGCTCCTGCTTTGCAGTTTCACTCTGTTAATTACGTCATGACATTCAAATTCCCTAAGCATAAGCTTAGTTTCCATCTCCACAAGTGATATATGGATATCAGCGCCCACAGGTCGTCCAAGGTAAACGAACCAGTACTTTCTGTCCTTACTTATATCAGAATAAACAGAAAAATTCGAAAGTGTTGGATGCATGTTGAATGAGACCCTCAAGAATCGATGTCTGCCTAAAGCAAAGCAGAAATATCAGAACTTACAGTGCCTATCCAACGCCTTGGATGTGTTGTGGAGAAATTCTTGAACCCGACTATTGTAATGAGGTGGGTGGTCCATCCTGTTGCAAAATAATATACTAATCGGGATTGTTTCCCGCAATCTCAAAAATTAAATGGTTAATTACGTATTTTTTAATATTTCAAGGTAAAAATTTTCAGTGAGAATTTCCTGAATATGGCCATTTCCCGAATATTTTCGCAGAAAACATGAAACATATAGTTTCTTAAGTTACCCGGGTTTCTTGAGATCCTTTCCTTAAACTAATTTAAGTATCATAAATGAAACATAGATGTCTTCTACATTGTTTCGTGTATTAAAAATCTCTTGCTCTTACTCTTGCCGATGCAAGAGTCCAACATTAAAAGATGCGACCATCAGATCAAGCGTTATCGATGAAGCCGTCAATCAAGTTTTCGCATACTACTACTAAGGGCAAATTTGGACTCTGTTCCATTGCAGTTCAGACTCGTACGATACTTTCAACACTCCTCACGGTTATGCATGGCACGACTTTATAAAATTTTGCACACAGTCAATTACACACCACTGCTTGCCCTATGCAATAAATGTTTCGATTTAGTACCAATGACATTGCTTGGTATGCATCATATGTCTTGTGTGCAAAACAATCAATTTAATTTGAACATGTTGTTCGACAACGACTGCTTTCTTCCATTATCCAGTATCCCATTTTTATTAAATAACAATGAAATTCCAATGTGTGTATATTTTTCGCGAGCCCGGCATTTTAAGATTTTACATACAGCTATTTTCTCATCGCCGGCTTAATACACCCACTATTTCTACTTGATTAGCATCCTTTGCCTCTATGCACAAAACGACCGACTTAAATTATTAATATTATGTTGTGTAACAACAAATATGTTATTGCACCGGTTACTACTCCATTTTTACAATGGCAATGAAATTCCATTGCATGTAGATTCTAACGAGATGATTATATTAACAATTTTTTCATTTATTCAAAGGTTATATCTCTTTAAGTTCAACAATTATGCTTAAATTCGAAAGATTGCCTTAAAATTAAAAACTTATACAAGACAGAAATGGAAGATGAAGTAAGTAGTAATTTTGCCAAATAACTGAAATACAATACTGAACATTTTAAACGTTCTGGAAATATGTGTAGAATCATAAGATCCTCTGATTATGTGCAGCATTTAAAACAATGAACACCCTTTAGACAACATTTATATAATGGGTTGAAATAAATTGGATGAACTCTTATCAACTTAATTATACCATTTTCAGTAATCAAAAACTTACTGAACGTATACAGCATGCACTATCTATTAGACTAATCTACATAATAAATTAATTTAATTCAGGATTACGCTTACAAAATTTACCTGCAATGGTGCCTCTGAAGGACTATGACATCTCTCCTTGTAAGGTGTATGCACTCGCACCTCAGCCAGTACATCTCTTGAGCCATCCCGGGAGAAATTTGAGTTGAGTTCATCTCTTGAAAACCCTCTTGTAATGCCGTCTTTCTGAAAACCATTTGATTTATACTATTAGTGATTAAAGAAATTTACCAACTTACAAAAATGATCAGTAATAAGGAAATTTAGCAGATTACAATTCAGTTGCAAAAGGGTCTTCATTAATGTATTAATATAATTCTCATATGGTTGCTACTTTTGGAAAGTTTAGGTACAACCATATTATATCAATTAAATCTATAAATAGTTCTTTAGATATTGTTATTAACCCTCTATAACAGATTTTGGCCGGTTCTGATTGTGGTTGATATAAAAATTACAGACTATTTGACAGGGATTTGTTTTCCAAATTGTGATGTCATTATTTTTGTCAACTGAATGCGTTGGTTTGATATTGTTTCAAAATTTAACCTAAAATCTGTGTTTATTTTTGGATCAAAGTTCTCTCTCGGTGATCGTGTTTAATAATAATTTGTTTATATTTGTTAATGATGGCATCTCTATCAAAAAATGTTAAGCTTGCAATATTGGTGTGTTGCGAGAAGATGGAACTAAATAGCGTGTTATTTAAAAAAATTGTATTATATGAATTCAGGATATTTACAAAATATCATGAACAAGTCCACTGAAGAAACATTCATAATGTATTTAACAAATAACAAGAATAAGAAGCAGTATGGAAAATAACTTAAATAATAGACCAACTTGTGTTACCCTTGTATATCCAGAGTTAAGAGGATATCTGGAAGAGTTGAGCCCGTCTCTGCAAGGGCCTGGACCAGACCCGACCGACTGCACAGTAAAAACTGACCCGGGGCGCCTGCGGGGTCACCTCGCGCCGCGGCCATCACATAGCTCCACATTGCAGGGCATGGCACGTACGACGGTTCCTGAAACAATAAACATACAGTATTTTACTGGAACAATATTGCCACAACATAGAATGAAAACTAAATACGTTTCTCTTGTGAGGATGAGGTTGTGCTTGACTAAACGATATATAAGACGTGTTGGAAATTTTCCTTGCTAGATTATATAAAATAAAAAGCTTGTTTACGTTTTAAGCAAAAAAATGGTCTGGGTATACTTTATACTAGTTAATTGTTTATCATTTATTGTTTCAAAGATTAAATTATAGAATTTGATTTGTGTAAAATTATGTTCAATTACTACACTATTATAAAATTTAAAAAACTATTTAATTTTTTGATACATAAAAATAACTAAAACACCTCACTAGTAACTAAAACAAAAAAAACCTTTAATATCACAATGTTCAGAAGGTTACTAGAAAATGTATTTCACGAGAGAATCCTGTTCATATAGTTTAAGAAAAATCGCCCGAGGCTTTGTCTGTCCTTGTCTATATTAAAGATTGTCTGTAACCAAAACTGCATATACATCAATTTTTGTTAAAGACAATCTTTAATATAGACAATGACTGATAGAACTCTGGGATATTTTTCTTACAATATACGAACGGGATTCTCTCGTGAAATACATTATAAGAACAAACATTTATAAAGATTTAAAACATGTTACATAATATGTCTAATGTCGGCAACATAACCTACAAATACTGGTTAATATTGGTCAAAAATAGACCAAAAGAAAATAGATTTTATTATTTTACCAAGCTAATAATTTGAAAACATCAGTATATAAAACAATTAAAATTGCCTTTCAAATAAGCCAGATTTCAATAATACTGGTTCACAGGTGGACGTGCTCATTTAGAAGCATCTCATGCCACGAGTGCGAAGAGCAGAAAAAATACCATGTAATATAAATATATAAAAATATCTTTAAATTTATTTCCTTTTTAAATATAACAAAAACAATTAAATAAAGAAAAGACAATAGTTTTTGCAAATTTTGTTTACAATAATTTCGCTAGAATTATCCTTTTTTGCCTTCCTATATTGGAGAATATATAGCAGTTCTTTCGATTACACTAATCTAATTTTGAATCCTCAATCAAGTATTGTCAAAACTAGTTAGATTTTACTGCTGATGATTGTTTTATGCAACAATAAATTAATATTTAAATACAAACAAACGCTTTCTACGGATCCGAGGAGAAATTAATAAAAATATACAGCATTTTCGATGGAAATAAAAATAAACAGCTTTTTAGAGAGTAAAATAGGTTAGTAGGGAAGCGAGATAAAAATCTTTTTATATTCTAAAAGCATCTGCCATGAAATCACATTCCAAAGCCTACATTGACTCTCCTAACGTTATTTAAGAAAATGTATGAAGGATTGTTTTTAACATTACAATTTTTATTATTCAAATAAATAATTTTATACAAAGAGCTACTTCTTGTCGAGACCAATCCATTTTTAATATGTATAAATGAAATTGTACATTTCTTAAAGGCGAAATTTTCATTATTTTCAGACGAAATTGACACTAACAAAGACAATTTAAAAATAATGGAGAACTTATCACATTTACTTCTCGCTCTCATAATCAGAATAATAAAGAATTACACCTTATATACAAAACTTTCCATTATGCGTACTCTCCTCCTTTTATTTTGTCCTTTGGTTCTAAAAGGACAAATGTCAATATTTCCACTTTTAGGTACATAATACGTGAAATATTTTATATAAAAACAGCTGATGTCTATTTAACTTGTTAAAGAATAATTCCTGTAATTTGTTAGGTATATATTGGACGTTTTTATAAAAAATGCTATTTGATTTAAAACGTCAAAGTTTTATCACGATATTTTAACAAAAATTATTCTTATTTAATAGTCGTGAATAAAGTATTAATCACTAGGGTGATTTACGTAAACATCACCTCGTGAATAATAACCATAATTGCATGCTCGGTTAATAATATACCTACTATTTTCTACGACCAAGTAGAAAGTCTGAATTTCTAATATGTGAAGCAGTGTAGAAAATGGCCTTTAACAGTATCTTGTGTGGAAAAGGTTACTCCCCAATTATTGTCAAAATGACGTCAATTCGTGTTACTGATAGGTTACAATTCTGATTTCACCAATTTGGTAACATGCAAATTTACTTGAATTTTACCACAAATTTCTTAATGTGGAGAAAGGACTTAAAGTAAATTCGAAGTTAAAAGTAGGCAAACGAAGCTATTTTATCAATCAGGTTAAGGGCAATTAAATGTTACATAACCTTATTAGTAAGTCAGTTTGTGGTAATTTTAAGGTCATTGTTTTCTATTTATTACCTAAATAACACCTATCCATATGAGACGTAAGAGAAGTGTTATTTTGAAATGCAAGCTAGTGAATTGCTGAATAGTTTTTAGAAATGGTATTGGTATTCGTGTTGAACAACTAACATGACGTCTGCAAGTTAGTTACTACGTTAAGAAAGACATGAATAAAATAATGATGTTTAGAGTTGTGTTCTGTGATCGTCTATGGAAGAAAAATTGCCAATCGAAATTTTCTGTGGATATGATTACTGTACTTCTAAAAACAATTACGTCCTTTGAAAAAAATGTGAAAAACTGAAAAATTGCAATATTTTTTTCAAATATAATTTCTGTATCTAATATTCTAATATGATTATTTGATTTCGTTAAAGTTGAACTTAAAGTTTCTACTGAAAAACAACTAATTTAAACCTTTTAATCATAAAACATCTCATATTTGATAGTTGATCAGTTCTTTTTTATGGGATATTATTTAACTCAAATTCATCAGCAAATATATTATTACGATGACATAAAACAGTCCGATATATTATTTTCTTCGGGAGTTTCCTCTTGAATTTGACATTCTGCACCCATATCAGCTTATTAGCAACTGATTTATAAATTCTTTCCCATCTATTATTTATTTATTTTACAACTCTATAGTGGTTTGTAATATATCTGTATGGTTTGGATTTTATCTTGTTATTAAACTGCATATTTTGCCTCCTCATTTTGTTTACTAGACATAGTATTATAGTTACCTTGATTTCACTTGACAGGTTGTAGAATAATAATTTCGCAAGTTTGTTCTAATTTTGCTTTTGAAGATTAAATATGACCATTATTAAAGATGGTGTGACTTTAAAGAAGGTTATTAAGACAAAATTATTGACCTCATTCTATTATTCAGCCTTTAAGATTGGTCTGTTTTGCTTCTTTGTTAGTTGGGTCTCTGAACTAGTTTTCAAATTTTTTAAACTCAAAATATTTTCGAAATCTATGTGAAAAATTATTTCAAATTCATTTTTTTTGTACATAAAAATAAATCTTTTAATTTCGACGAGTAACATGAAAGCACACGCTGCGATCCATTTGTCTATCGGCATTTTGCTGATGCGTCAAAAGATGTGGTTCGATGAGGTTACGTGTTATTGTATACATGCACTGATCAGAAGCTTGTAATAGTTTTTCTTTCAGTATAGATTGTGTCAATAGAATAGACAATAGCAATAGCAAGGAAACTGTCTGTATGGTTTAGCTTTACTCCTAGATGTGTCATTTTTAGTCATTTTGGGATCGATCAAATTTATAAGCTGCTGGAAATCTGTTGATGAAAATTTATAACACAGTTTTTATAAATTCACTTTTAACATAAATTCATTATGTATTCAAACAAAGTACCTATGCATTATCATAAATGAAAAAAATTACATTATCTTTTATCTGTTCGGGAGTGCTCCAGCTCTGCAGCACATATTGAGGAAACGCCGCTGGTTGAGACACATTCATTAATTATACATTGCGTTAATAACAAAAGTTAGTGGTTGATATAATCTCGGATCAAATAAGTACTTTTTTGTGTAAACAACTGGTAATGCTGATTTAAATAACCGATGTTCAGTTACCGATAATAATCAGAGCTGAAATAATATTTACGGAAAAATTATATATCTGGTCTATAAAAGGTTTATTCTAAATTTACCGCTGTCGAATGGAATTATCAAGAGAATAATGTATAATATGGGCATATTTAAAACCAGCGCAGTGTGAATACATAAATTACATTTTATTTCTGTATATTTTATAAAATATTAAACCAACGGTGGATTTATATTTGGTGATGGTGAAATAAATTGGCCACGTAATTTAGAATAAGAAATTAAATTCAAAAATAAACAAATGTAATAACTACTTAATTAATACTAATAATAAGCACATAGATAGATAGATAGATAGATATTTATTGGTGCTTTATACAAGAAGTATTTACACAAGTCATATCAACAATAAAAAAATATATAAAAATTAACAAAAATAGTAAAAAGTAAGAATAACACATAAATGTATAAATATAACAGGTAACAATAATATATTAAATATTCAGAAAACAAGTATTCACTAAAATTACAGATATAACGACAAACAATAATAAATAATAATAAAAGTTACACACAATTGTACATAACGTCAGATTATAAATATTTATGTAATTATTTATTTATTAATTATCGCGGGCACTAGCAAGCAATGCGTTGATATCTTTGTTATTATATATTAATGTTGTGCCATCTGCAAAAAGAACAGACCTTGCTGAGCCGATGTTATATGACAAGTCATTAATAAAAATAAGAAACAGAGTTGGGTCCAAAACGCAGCCCTGGGGGACACCAAATTTCACATTTATTGATTTGGAATTCATGTTGCGATGGCTAACAAACTGAGATCTGTCTTGAAGATAAGATGATAGTAACTTCTGGCTGGGAGTAGAAAATTTATAAAAGTCAAACTTTTTTAATATTATATCATATCATGGGAGACGCAGGCAAACGCTTTACTTAGATCTAAAAATTGAGCACACAAAATTTCGATTTGGTCGCATCCTCTATTTATTTTTTTTAGAAGTATAGAATTTTAAAATGAAACAAAACACATCAAAATCATGGTAATGGCCATGGTACTGGCTTTATTGGAAAGATAATTTTATGCCATTATTGTTTAAATATGATTTCGGGCATATGTGCGCCGCGGCTGGCTCGAACAAAGTGCAATCTGGTAGTCCAATTTTCGACCACTTTTTCAAGCATCTGGGGCCGTATATCGGCAATAACGCGGCGAATGTTGGTTTCCAAGTCGTCCATGATCTGTGGTTTATTGGCGTAGACTAGCGACTTCACATATCCCCACGGAAAATAATCTAGCGACGTTAGATCGCAAGATCTTGGAGGCCAATTCACAGGTCTATTAAGCGAAATTATGCGTTCATGGATGTTTCCTGCAATATATTGATTGTGGCGTGCACTGTGTGGCAGGTTGCGTCGTCTTATTGAAACCAAAGCTGTTTCCACATTAATGCCATTCAATTGTGGAACGAAAAAGTCAGTAATCATGGATCTTTAGAGCTCTCCATTGACTGTAACGTTCTGGACGACATTATTGAAGAAATATGGACCAATGATTCCACCAGCCCATAAAGCACACCAAACAGTGACTTTTTTGTGGATGTAAAGACCCCTCAATAATGGCTCTTGGATTTTCTCCACTGAACAAAATTTAGTAGTGAGAATGAGGATCAACAGCAATCTTGTTTTCAGCCCATTCACCGAATGTCCGACGCACACGATGGTTAAGCAGCTTCAATTCCTACACGAGCTGGATCTTGTAAGCTTGTAAACCAAGATCTTTCCTCAATATCTTCCATAAAGTGGATGGACACAGCACCAATTGCTGTGCACGATGGGGAATAGACTCATTCAGGTCATCCTCAATACTGCGCTCCAGAGCAGCTACAACTTCTTCGTTGCTCACTGAACGACGTCTTTGCGGATCCGCATTATCTATTAGAGTATGCTTGGTGCAAAAACGATTCTTGGTTATTCGAATTAGTTGCTCGGATTGACGATTATGTCGACCGTAAAATAAACGTAATGCACGGTAAGTTTCGCGAACTGCACCACAATTTTTGAAATAAAGTTGCACAATTTGCAAGCGTTGTTCTGGCATAAGTCTATTCATAGTGAAATGGCAAACCAAACTGAGCACAAATCAGCTGTCAGCTGTCAAATTGGCTGTCACTGGAAAAAGTGTTGCCAATTCGAAAAACAAACCTCTAAAAAAACCAAGATAGTACATGACTGAAGAAAAATTTAAAAATTTAAATTACAAAATCTAATCGGCGACTTATTTTATCAATTGCGAAAAATAGGTGCAAAAATGGTGTGCCTCACCAGATTATTTTTTACATAGTTTGTAAAATATTTGCAAAATATTTTTTTTATTAACCAGGTGAAAAATGTATCGACAAATTTCTAATTTCATTAAAAAAATAACGCTTTCTACTAAAGTCACCGTTTTGAAATTTTATTTTAGATTCACTTTTTACTGTGCACGTATCAAAAAGGTGAAACTTTTGTTTTGATGAATTTTGAAATCTGTCGATACATTTTCCACCTGCATCATAAAAAGAAATGTTTTGCAGATATTTTATAAATTATTTAAAAAATAATCTGGGTAAGCATGCAATGTTTGCAACTTTTTTTCGCAAATTTCAATTGTAATTTTTTTTTCTGCAATACTTCTTTATTTAATTTTGATAGTTATGCCTTGAAGTATCGCTTAGGTCCCATGGTTCAATAAGATAAGTTAATCTAAATTTCACCAGCCTCCACTGAATTTAACCACTTCATTTTGACTCAGAATTTTGAAAGCCACATGAAATTTGTTTTCTACAGAGCTCTCAATATATCTCTTTGCGACATTAGATAATTTTCATCTATCATGCCTTTTGAGAATGATCTGCTTCTGCATCAGCCAGCAGATGATCTCAAGCAATGCCCCATTACAGCTCGAATAATTCGGCAATTTAAAAAACTTAAGCAATTTTTCTGCATTGCTAAGGAAATTTCAATCGCATGTTTTATTATGATTGACAAAGTTGGCAGCCTCAATATATTATGAAAGGTAATCTCATAAGAAATAAAAACTTTTTTCCTTAATAATTTTAATATTTAAGATGGACTCTCTCTACTCTAAATAGACATGAAACATGATGCTTTCAAGAGAGGCATAATGAAAATGTCTTTAATGTTTTCAAGCTGAAGAAAAGTCAATTCTTCTTGTTAACATTTTCCCTGATCCTAACAATTAACACTATAAAAGACAATGAAGAAATTCTTATTTTATTAAAGGGATTTTAACCAAAACTCTTTTACTAATAACTTTTAACAATGAGACGTTTCAAAAAGGTTAGAAATATAGATTGTCTTTATGTAAATATTTATCGCTCGAAATCCCTGTACCCGAAAATTTTAAATCGACACGAACAACGCCTATTTACGATATTGTCAATTTTGACTTAGTAATTACATACAAATGATCTATTATACCATCCAGTTTCTAAACTAATAAAATCCTAAAACAGCACTACTACTCACAACGATATAAAAATTTTGGGGTCCAGATTTTAGAGCGACAAATTTTAACATGGGATGGATCTTTAACTTTTATAAAATGTAAAATTTTTAATTTAAATGTTACCTTCATGATCAAGAAGGTATCTTTTAAGAATATTTCTGTTCTAATTTCATTAGAACACTGAATTTCTTGGATTGTTGCCCTATTAACTTTTTTTAATGAAAACTAATCTAACGAACTTTTTTATGTCGATGTTCTTCTTCACTGATAATGTCGTTTTCTACATTGAGCCAAATTCGAAATGTTTAAAATACCTTTCTTAGTCTCCTTTCCAAACGGTTGTAGAAAAAAGTTTACGTGCAAAACATAGGAAATAGTACAAGTGTATTGTGTAGTAAAAGCAATACATTCCCGGACGAATATGTAAATTATAACAATCATTGAAGTCCGGGAATGTGCTTTTACTACGAGGTACACATACTATTTTTTCTGATATCTCAATCAATATTATTACAAATTAAGGAATTTTTTATTAATGCATAATATTTTTTCTATTACAATCTAATTGCTTATGAAATCGTTTCCTTGACAATTACTGTTTATTTATTATTCAGATAAAAGTCAGATTCAGTGCTTAATTTGCTTTAAAACTTGTGTGTTAAAAAAATATTAAAATATATTTAAAACGGACAGTGATGATGATGTCCAGGTGCTTGGGACACCACCAGAGTTAGTAACAAATGCAAAAAATGTGACTTAAAATTTAATGTTCTATTTTTTGCTAAAATATCTGATATGTCCAGCACATAACTTTCTTATACCAGTATATATCATCTGATCTAAGAAAATCATTCTATTTAATTCTTCACTTACTTCAATTAAATTTTAATATCGTACCTTGAAATATTTCATTAACATTTTAAATAATTAATTATCAGCATCCTTCGATTCTGTCAATAATAATTCATATCATATATTATAATAATTTCTTATTGACATTGACATTTTTGTAACTAGATTAGATATTTCAAATGTCAAACTGCCAAATTTATCCTAACCCCCATTTTATGAAATCAAATGTATAAAAACAGTTTTACACATTTGAGCTTTATTTAAGTACTTGGAAAATATATTTTATTGGCTTGATGTAGTAGACATGATTTATAATCTTTTTATCTAGAATATATTTTTTTGTAAAAGCAAATACAAAAAAAGTCTGGGTCCCGTGGATCTCCTTTCAGCTAGCCAATTTTGCCCATCACCGAATTTATCATTGACTGCGGCTTTTAGAACATGTGTACCAAATTTGAAAGCTTCATCTCAAAAACTGCGGCTGCTATCACGATGCTACAGACATGCAGATAGATTTTTTTCCATAAGGTTATATTTTTTCATTACAATTCGTCAAGATTCGTCCAGAAATGCAATAAAAAATTTAAAATTTCTTTCCCGAAATTGTACATTTCTTCTTTTTCATTCATTATGTCTCTTCTGGTGGTACCACATTCACCAAATTTAATGTGTCACCTAAAATGTTGAAAACATTTTAATTGCCAGATTTGCGACGTCTCCCATTAGTATTTTTTGAGTTATCGTGGACACACACACACACACGTAAACGCACACGCACACGCATGCTTGGAAAAACTAGAATATTTACATTGTTAGAAATACTAGCAACATTTACATCTGGACCAATGTTTATGGCATTTTCGTTGTCGCCCATTATTTTCTTGGAGATACTTATTTTGTTGTTAACACTATCTTCTATATATGCTTCTGTTGTTGTTGAAGAACGCCACCCACCGTGTCTTTTCATACTGGTCAAATCCATCAGGCGAAAGCAGTGCCCAGTAAAACTTTCAGGTTTAGGAAGTTTTAAATATTCTGCAATTATTTTTGACATCTGTCCAAACGTGTTTATTCCTACCACTTGAACTGTACACTTGCCATGTTTGTATTGAATGAAGAATCGCTTATGTCTTATGGATGTAGGTCTAAGTTGAACATATCGACGATAAAAATCCAACCAATTATCTCCTTTTGTAACCGAAAACATTCTTGATTTATGAGTTTTAGAATCTGGAATGATTATAAGCAAAAATTCTCCATTGTCCTGAATGTATGGTAATATTCATGAACTCCTCCCTTCTGAGGGCAGCAGCCACTCCAATAATTAACACTACCTAAAATAATGTCATTACAACAGATTGAAAATAACTGAAATTTGTATTACCTTTATAAGTAAAAATGTGTCATCAGGAGGGTTAAGAAAAAAAGCATTAATTTGTTCTCTGGTAAATACTTCAGATTTCTTTGCCTACTATCCTACACATTCTCTTTTTAAAAAGGCAATTAGATTGGGAAACTTCGGAATATCTACAATTTCTTCCAATCTTCTTCCATCGTGGAAGATTTCAACGTTTTAGCCTTTTCGGCATATAGGCGAGTAGGACCGCTTCCGTATAAACATTCACCTACTTTTGACGGCACCAGTTTACGAAAAGAAGTTTTTCCTTCTTATAACGTTCTTTCGATTTACGTGGAAGGAGCTCGGAACTCATACTTTCAGCGGCTGCAACAATTTCCGCAGGAATATCCTCGTTTGAATTCATCACTTCCTCAAAAGCAGCAGATACAAGACTGTACGCGTCAGTTTAGCAAAACAATTTGTTTTGTTTGTTAGTCATGACAACCGTTTGAGCAGTACTTGATCTTTATTATTTTAAACAAAATCTGACAGGCGGCAAATTTAAAATTTTGGAAAGACTAAGGAAAAAAACTTCACAACCGTAGAAAAAATAGTATGTATGTAACACACATGTTTCAAGCTTCATTGCAAAAGTCGTATGATAGGAACACTCGCTGCGCTCCTGTTTCACTTTCATAAACCGTTTTGCATGAAGCCCTTGCCACACTTGTATTCTCGTACTGTTTTATGATGGTTGCTTAGGAACGGACTGAAATACTAGAATAGTGTATTTTGGGATCTGAAATTGCGCCGAGAAAGTAGACATTTGAGCGATATTAGAAAAAGGTCTCTTACCGAACACAGCGTGTTCTCACACCTAATGCGGAAAAAATTCACTTTTCATTATTTGTTGTACAAATAGCTGTTCTTCCTGTACTAGATGTATAAATTACGTTACATTAGATATATGCATATTTTTACAGATTTTTTTAATAAGAAATGTACATCACATTCGTCAGAATAATAGTGTTCATGATTTATATCTATATCTCTTTTCATCTTGTGGCTAGAAAGTATTTCTCAAAATTAATGAATTTCTGTAAGCGCAACCTACAGGTTTGTTTACATAATATGCATTATGTCCAGGGCAGCTTTACCAAAGAATCTCGTTACACATTCTAGTGGAATGTCGTTCATGCTCGTCTAGCAATTTCTTGTTATAGAACCATACCTGAAGTTGTCGAACCACAATGCTGCTATTTCTAAAAATTATGATGTTGATTAAAGTTGCGATGAACGTGTAGGTAGAAACAATGTTAAAATTGTTGATTATCTTTGTAGATTCATACAGGTAAACGCAGTATTAATGAATAGGGAATGGCATTCTATAAGTAGTTACATATTCAGATTTCGACAGTAATTAAATTTTACAATTTTAGTTTCTTGTTGTGCTGATGTGTACTTCTTTAATATAATTAGAAACATGTAATAAGCGATAAAAATTTCTATGAAAATACTAGTTTTGGACCTTACAGAATCTAAAGCAAATGAATATCTGCTGGTCAATCTGTTTGTGATGATAATAGCTTTAAGACCTTTTGACATATTTGCTTGTTTTAATTAAATTATTGTTGAACAGAACACAATACAATTTTTCAAATAAGTTCTATAGAATTTCTAACTCAACTTTCAACATCCCGAAACGTTGCCTCATAACTAAAGCTGGCCGAGGTGGCTGGAGTACAGCCCCGGTCTTGCGCTGGCGTCACACGTGCCGATTTAGAAGTGATTTACGCTGCAGTCTTATTTGAAAGGTTAATGCGTGAGCTTGTACCTATAAATTATACATAATGTCAAACGCGCCAAAGGGTAAAAAAAATTTATCGGTGAATTTCCGGATTTATTCTATGACGGATGCAAAATAATTTGTAAAGTTTGCAATCAAGACTTAATGTGCTGGCACAAAACAGATTGTCGTCATCATATCAATACCGTGCAACATCAAAATAAAAAAAATGGCATGCCTTTGACAACTCAGTTTATGTTTGATTTATTGTTAATATTAATAGCCTGTAATATTCCGCTACACATACTGGATAAACAACCATTTCGGGAGTTTTGGAATAAATACAATCCCCAGGTCAACTTACCAAGTCGTATATCGTTACGTAGATATATTCCAGCTGTTCTTGAAGACATTGTAAATAGGATTAAGTGTGGATTAAAAAATACACGGCTCTGGTTATGTATTGACGAGACGACAGATTGTAAAAAAAATCTATTTTAAATATTATAGTACGTGTACTGGACCCTCTTAAACCAACATTTCCACTTTTACTAGCTAGTAAAAGACTAACTGCGTGTACTGGCGAAATAATTACGCGTGTGGTGTTGGAGACATTCGAAAAATTTGAACTTTCAACAAGTCAAGTATTGATGTTTGTGACTGATGGTGCCGCGACAATGCGCGTGGTAGGCCGTTCTCTTCAAAGAGACAATTGTAGGTTTTTACATGTTACGTGTAAAGTGCATGCGTTACATCTTGTGGCAGAAACGATTAGAAAATGTTTTCCAGAGGTAGATGCATTAATAGCAAATACAAAAAAAAGTATTTCTCAAATTTCCTAAACGGCTTCGAGCATTTTACAGACAGTGTCCTGGTATCCCTGAACCACCAGAGCCGATTCTTACACGTTGGGGAACGTGGTTGAAAGCGGCTTTTTATTATGCTGAATATTTTCAACAAATAAAAGCTGTGATACTACAGTTCAACCCTAACGAGGCTGCAGCTATTAGGGAAAGCCAGACAAGCTTTCAAGACGTTTCCCTTGAAACAGATTTAAAAACTATTAATAACAATTATAGAGGACTACACGACGCAATAGGAAAATTGCAAAATAGTTCGTTGTCGTCAGTGGAATCGTTGCGAATAGTGGACGACGTAAATACACAGCTACAGGCTATAAATGACGAAAAAAATAATCGCGTTAGTGAAAAATTCGAGAGTGTATTACAGAAAGATCCTGATTTTAGCAAATTAAGACAAATTTGTGACGGTGCATCTACAACTTCGTTAAGTGAGTTCACAGATTGTTTTACTTCTGCCTATATTACATCCGTAGATATCGAACGGTCATTTTTAAAATACAAACATATTTTTTTCACCAAAGCGAACATCGCTGACGGAGACAGCTGTAGAAACATACCTGATGCTATTATACTATAGATCTTCTCTACTTTGTGATGACAACAACCAAACTACTTCATAAATCTGCTTAAAAGGGTGAATTTTATAAAAATTTTTATAAAATGTAACATTATTGTTAAAATTTATTTCCATTTATTGTACTTATTCAAGTATTATGATATGATGTAAACATATGAGTCATATGACGGTTCTGTCGGCCAGGTGACCTCGGCCAGCTTTACTCATAACAAGTACAACTAGTCTAAGTTCACGTGGCGTCTAACGCACTCAACAAGGTGGTCAAGTGGCAAATCTCATTCCTGAACAGTGTTACCATCTTTGTATAACAGACCATCGTACCACGTACAAGCATAAAATATCCCATATTTTCATATAAAATCCCGCCAAGTTTAAATTATATTCCAATTAATTGGTTTAAATTAGGTAGTCAAATATTATAAAATAAAAATTAGTGTGGTAAAATATAAAAAACTCAGACTTTATTCACACACTGAAAATCTCCTGAGGTCTATTTATAAACTTGGGCCACATCAATTTTCCGGGGAAGAACATAATAGAGCATCTGGTGCACATGACCTTATGGGCGTGGCCAACTTGCTTGGAGGTAAAATTAAGAAGAGGCCATAAATAACCTCAAATGCTATTTAGTCACATAATAGTTTGGTGTGGTTGGTTTCCTGTGTTTGCTGTCAGAAAATTTGGTTTTGATCATGTATAGTGATGATTATCACACGTCAATTGATTAAATTATTTATGATTATCAAGGACTGATGGTATTCTATAAAAACTGACACTGTCTCTTACCATTTAACCATCTCGCGCACCACGTAGATTTGGTCGACTTGTATAAGTTTCAAACAAAAAATTATTGCTTTATTAGAAAGGTTAACTGGTCTGTTATACACATAAACATATAACTTTTATTTTAACCACAGAATTCGCGTTAAATGAAGGAAGTGGCATGTTAAATAACTATAGTGAACATTTTAAATTACTTGTACCAAGATTTGAACGGTATTAACATTTTAAATCTGTTTTCACCAAGTATCCAACTTAAATCTATAAACCGCTGTTAACATTTTTCTGTTAGTAATATCGAAAAACAAAAATAAATCGTTCGTCCTAAATACCTCATAGATTTCTTATATAATAAATATTACAGGCAATACAGATGCGTATTTTTTTATTAATAAGAAATATGCTCATTTAGTTTCATAAAATGACAACAAATAAAACATTCATATTTCTTATTAATAAAAAAAGATACACACAGAATTACCTGTAATTTTATATACTAAATCCATATGACATTTAAGATGAACCATTTGTTTTAATTTTTTGTTCTCATCAATAGAAACATTTTAATAGCGGTTTAAAGTTTCATGTTGGTAATCCTGGCGACGAGAGCGTGCTAACGCTGCATTAAGTTGATACTATTGTATCGTTAATTCAATACTGACCGAGTGTACTTTCACCATAAGTAACCACTAAAAATGTTTTTGCATTGTATTAACTCCGTGTAAAAATATAAGTTGTTTTTATTATAATCAAGTAAATACATCAGTTCTCCATATTGAATACCTTAACTGTCAGAACCCATTTCAAACTTTTGTTCTCTGCTAAATTATTACTGCCCTCTCAAGCAACTTTGGAGTACAATATGGTTGTAACAGCTATCATAAAAAGAATATTAAGATGTGAGGTCGACGGCAGATATTTTGGAAGGTAATTTATGGTTTTTATTTAAATGTATAATTTTGAAATAAAATATCAACTCTTCAATAGAAAAAGATTATGAAGCAATATATACAAATTATTATTATACAGGGAAGGACTGGGAAGGGAGAGGCCCGGTGGGATTTGGCTGGTAGGGGCTCGCATATATATATTTCCATAAGTTATTGTCACAAAAGAAATATAAATACATCAAAGAAATTTTAAGACAACATTTTTTGAAAACAAATTTTGATTTTTTCAGTTTATCTAAAATGCAATCAAAACTGACTGATTCTAACAGCTGTTTCTCAGTGCCCATGGCCATAAATGCCTCCAATAACTGCTGAGAAAGAGCCAACCTCAATCTATTTTTGATAATTTTGAATATAGAAAAGTGTATTAGTAATATTTTGAATAAACAATAATTCGTTTGATTTAACAAAAAAAAAAAACAAATTAATATTGCGTAAATTAACAAATTCATTGTTACCGTGCACTAGGTAATTTTTATTTATTTTCCATTTATTTTTTATTCTTTCAATTTATTACATCATTTTTTAATAAGAAGTGCATTAGATATTCAGATGACTATTTTCAGGAAAGATAAACAATTATCTATATATGATATCAGCTCCACATCAAAATGTATATAATTTACTTTAAAAAGGAGGTTTAGTAGATTTTGTTTGTTACTATTAAATACATTTCCAAATTATTAAGTAATTTTTAAGGCGTTATTACTATCTTTATTCTCTAATCATAATCAAAGTGTAAGGAGCATTATATTTGTCATAGTCATATTAATCATTGTAATGTATGTACCACAGTATAACCAGTAGATTATTTCAGCTACATTTCATTCATAAATCCACTGAGCGCTCTGGGACCTCGAATGCAGGTGGTTGCGTCACAGGCGTAGTATTTTACAAAGATACCATGGGTGTACGAAGCAAATTTAGCGTTGTTGATTAATTTATAAAATAAATAATTATTGGTTAGGAAAGAGACCACGGGTTTTTAATGTTTGTACAGCCAGGTGGATATATTTAATTTTTTTAACTTTTTATATGGTTAAAATAAAAAATCTGTAGATTCTATATAAATGAAATAAAATACACAATAGGTTTAATATTTTATTATTAATAATTCAATAATGAATGCTAAATATTTCTTAGGTTACAAAATAAAATAGCTAGGTACATAAAAAAAAAAACAAATGAGTTATTGATAATTCCAAATTATCAATGTTGTATTTTGTTTGCCAGTTTTAAAATTTCTATTAATAAACTTAAAATTGTAAAATATGTTCGTATTTTTTTCTTAAAGCACGTATTCCCAATAATCTGGAAAAACTGTCGATACACAGCGCTTCTACTCACATGATGTGGTGCGGAAGTAAAATATTATACTTTCAATTTACATTCTTAAAATTACTTCATTAATAGTTCTTGCTTTTGTACAACAATAACTCCTATACTAAAATACACTAGCCTAATGTAACTATTTTTTCATGACGAAATATGAATAAAACTTTCCGTAACAACTGCAATAAATGTTAATTTTACATTTATTTGATATTTCGCCAATAGACACTCACAAGAAAAGTCTAGGGATATTTTTAAAAAATTATACAAGACATAAAAGACACTATTTTCTTGTTTTTTTTTTCTAAACAATTTAAAAAAATACGTACATTTAAAAAATGTCCCTAGACTTTTCTTGTGAGGATATAAAAGAAATCATTGTTTGTGTAGTTTATCATTAGAGCTGTCCGATGTGCCTAGAGTACAGCAACGGTCTTGCGCTTTCGTCACACGTGCCGATTTAGAAGTGATTTACGCTGCAGTTTTATTTGAAAGGTTAATGCGTGAGGTTATACCTATAAATTATACATAATGTCAAACGCGCCAAAGGGTAAAAAACGACCGTACGCGGACACAGTGAATAAATTTATGCAAAATAATTTGTAAAGTTTGCAATCAAGACTTAATGTGCTGGCACAAAACAGATTGTCGTCGTCATATCAATACCGTGCAACATCAAAATAAAAAAATGGCATGCCTTTGACAACTCAGTTTATGTTTGATTTATTGTTAATGTTAATAGCCTGTAATATTCCGCTACACATACTGGATAAACAACCATTTCGGGAGTTTTGGAATAAATACAATCCCCAGGTGAACTTACCAAGTCGTACATCGTTATGTAGATATATTGCAGCTGTTCGTGAAGACATTGTAAATAGGATTAAATATGGATTAAAAAATACACGGCTCTGGTTATGTATTGACGAGACGACAGATTGTAAAAAAAATTCTATTTTAAATATTATAGTACGTGTACTGGACCCTCTTAAACCAACATTTCCACGGCTTTTTATTATGCTGAATATTTTCAACAAATAAAAGCTGTGATACTATAGTTCAACCCTAACGAGGCTGCAGCTATTAGGGAAAGCCAGACAAGCTTTCAAGGCGTTTCCCTTGAAACAGATTTAAAAAGTATTAATAACAATTATAGGGGACTACACGACGCAATAGAAAAATTGCAAAATAGTTCGTTGTCGTTAGTGGAATCGCTGCAAATAGTGGACGACGTAAAAACACAGCTACAGGCTATAAATGACGCAAAAAATAATCGCGTTAGTGAAAAATTCGAGAGTGTATTACAGAAAGATCCTGATTTTAGCAAATTAAGACAAATTTGTGATGGTGCATCTACAACTTCGTTAAGTGAGTTCACAGATTGTTTTACTTATGCCTGTATTACATCCGTATAGATGTCGAACGGTCATTTTCAAAATACAAACATATTTTTTCACCAAAGCGAACATCGCTGACAGAGACAGCTGTAGAAACATACCTGATGCTATTATACTATAGATCTTCCCCACTTTGTGATGACGACAACCAAACTACTTCATAAATCTGTTTAAAAGGGTGAGTTTTATAAAAAATTTTTATAAAATGTAACATTATTGTTAAAATTTATTTCCATTTAATATACTTATTCAAGTATTATGATATGATGTAAACATATGAGTCATATGACGGCTCTGGCGGCCAGGTGACCTCGGACAGCTCTATTTATCATTCTATATGTATTATAGGATGTATACAGGGTGTTCTAACATAAATAGCATTCTATATAGTTATTTTACTGTTGAAGAAGAAACAATCGTAATGGAAGAGAATAGTCCTTATTAAAAATGTAAACCACTTAACGGATGGTCAACATAAATTTAAGGATTCCAAACAATTTATATACAAGGTGTCCCATAATTAAGTGCCTCTATTCAAGAGGCAATAGAATTATAAAAAATAAGTTGAGTTTTGTATATAAACATTTGCCTTAAATAAGTTTATAAATAAAATGCGGAATTATTTTTGTAGAGGTATATATCGATTATTATATACCCATCCTGCATTGCAATATTTAAGTACAAATAACTTTAATACGATAACTTATATCGACATTTAGTAATAGAACCTTTTTTATTCAGTTTCTAACACTAGCGTTTCTTTCCGCTATAAATGTGTAAAAAAATAAGACAAAGAGTTATGACGAAAATTCACCCACACCCCTTTGGAATTATTCCAACAAATCATGATATGTAGATAAAGATTTAACAAAATATGTAATATTATAAAATTAATCATGATCCAAATTTAATTTTTGCAACTTAAGACGTTTTGAACTTATTGGCAAATAACTATGTTGTACTTACCCCCTTTAAAGGATTATAGCTTCCCTATGAACTGACTTAAGGCAACTGTTTATATATAAAACTCAACTTATTTTTTATAGTCCTATTCCCCTTGAAAGAAGTTATTTAATTATGGGACACCCTGTATATGCTTTAACTTTATTTAACTCTTTCATCCTGTAAATGGCCCGCAAATAATACAACCCCAAGATACGTTGTGTTAAAAATAATTGCCTATATTTTGCTTTACATAAATCTAACAACCTGTCGCCGCGCGCCGCCTGAATTGAAAAATATGGATTTATAAAACGAAGGCACCACTGATCATTTTAAAAACTGACTAAACTTTTCATAAATTGACTAATTTGTAATTTTAAAGTTTATTATGTAATATCTTTAAATATTATTCAAAATAGATGCAGAAGAGCATTCGCCTAATTGTAAATACAATACTAAAGATTTTATTTTTTTATTCTATTTTGTATATTATTTATACTTTCAATTTATATTCTTAAAATTACTTCATTAATGGTTCTTCTTACTCCTATACTAAATTCAATATGTTTTATGCTTGCAATAATGTAACAGTTTTTCACTTAGCTTTCGGCATAACGAGGAAGTTAATAAACTTTTCATTACTACAATAGCTTTTATTCTTATCGTTCTCCATTTTAAAATAAAATGAAATGCATACAATTGTCATAGTAAACCAATTACGCGTAAAGCCCTTACACCACGAGTTAATTTTTACTTCGCTGATAAGATAACATACACGCCGCTCTGACGGCCAAACTGATGCTAGTGATGCTTATCAGAATAACGGGTCAGTATAACCGCTCTTGAAGGTTCCCGGCGGCGAGGCCTCACAATAAGGAGAAATAACCTACTGGTTATCCCGTGATATGTACTATACCGCACTCTCTTGAAGTAATTGTGGTGCAGGATTAAAAGTATTCGAGCAAGCCGTAGACGCCATTGTTTTATGACTACATTAGACAATAACATTTGATATCGTTTTTGTGGGATTTTTGGTGAGATATACACATAATTTTTCTTACGTTTCGGTTTATTAAATCATCAGAAAACTATAATTAATACAATATTTTAGAACACAGTTCTGGTTATTTTACATTATATAATTACAGTATTAATTATGTGTCTATTTTAAATTTTATTAGATATTAAATGTTATTTGTTTGCCTGTTTTAACACAACTGAATTATTTTTTGCATGATATTTTGGTTATTAAAGTTACCAAAATTATGCAAAATAATTGAGATGCGTTAAACAGGCAAACAAATAACACCTAATACGTAATAAAATTTAAAATAAACACCTTATTAATAGTGTATTAACATCGACTGAAATATATATAAACTTAATGGTATTAAATATATAATGAAAAAATAACCATAACTGTGTTTTAAAATATTGTATTAATTATAGTTCCCCGATGATGGTTTAATAAACTGAAACGTTAGAAAAATATATACATATATGTATACGGAGTGGCCATTATCTATCTCCTTACATCTCCTAACTTTTTATTTGCGGAGGTACAGAGTCGGTTAAATTAGCAAAATTGGGCAGATTGGGCAATTTTTTTAATGTATATATATATATATATATATATATATATATATATATATATATATATATATATATATATATATATATATATATATATATATATATATATATATATATATATATATATATATATATATTTGTTTTTTCAGGTTTTCGCGGGTGGTGAATGTTAAATTCGTTTTCCGGGTGTACTCCCGCGAGGTATAGGGCCCCGAGAGGGACCGTGGTTGTCTGAACGACGTTTCGGCAGAATCTCATCTGCCATCTTCAGGTTCTAACAGATAACTGCTTACGCGGCTTCTGGTTACTCGAACTGAAATCTCAGACAACCACGGTCCCTCTCGGGGCCTATCACCTACGCGGGAGTATACCCGGAAAACGAATTTACATATATATATATATATATATATATATATATATATATATATATATATATATATATATATATATATATATATATATATATATATGTATGTAAATAGCAATAACTTATATTATTACGAGATACGTGACCGACCGTTCTGTCGTCAGTCGTCAATAACCACAGAGACGTGTGTCAATAACTAAAATGAAATTCGATATTTCAGACTCATTTTTTGTAATAAATAATAATGATGGATTGGAGACACTAAATATTTTTGTTTAGTGAATATTTTTTTCTTCTGAGTTAAGGGGGCCCGCATTGTGGGGACCAGGTAGGACTTTACACACTTCTGCCATTGACCAGTCCGCCTCTGTTATTATTTTTGTTACTATTCATTAAATTAAACTATATACATATATATATATATATATATATATATATATATATATATATATATATATATATATATATACAGGGTGAGTCACCAAGGGCGCCTTGGTCGATATCTCCATTAATATTTATTATACAGAAAAAGGTTTCAAATAAAAATTGTAGGAGGCCAAGAGTACTACATTTTAAAATTATTTCTAATCACACAGGGTGTTTGATGTTAGAGTGGCATATCAAAAATGTGTTTTTTTAAATGTGACATCTCTATATTTTTGCAAATTCCTTATTCTTTCTTTAATTGGCTTTTCGAATATATCTTGTTTTTGAAATTCCGTTGCGGCGTTGTCGAATTATCCAACTTTAAAAAAATTGTCACTTGCAGACCTCACAATAAATTCTGCATGAGCGATATTTTCACAGATTAAGCAAACTTTTTTTGTTAAATGTTAAACAATGCCATGGCCTAGCTTCCAGATATTTTAAAGTTGAAATTATGTGTACAGGGTGTTTATTACGATGATACAAAAATAGCTAACTTTAATCTATCATAACTTCATTTTTTAAATGGAACACCCCGTATATTTTTACATATTTGGATAGAGTTTTTAGCGCTCTACAATTCTTATTAACCTATAGTTATACCTAAAACCTACGGTTTCCAGTGAAACTGCATTCTAATAAAAACATCAGGTAATTTCTAGAAATTCGATATCATAGGAGGCATTGGCACGTGTTTTTTTTGTTTTTGCAAGAAGGAACTACGAACATAAAACAATTTATTTATAACAAAACGGTAAATACAATTTTTTTAGTTGTATTTAGTTCATAAGATGTTCAATGTGTCCTCCATTTTCTTGCACGCACAATCTTAGACGACTCAAAAAAGACTGACTAACATTTCTTAATTTCTGAACATTAATTTCTTGAAATGCAGCTCTAATTTTCTCCTTCATATCTTCAGCTGTAGTTGGAGCAGTTCTATAAACGGTCTCTTTTACATAACCCCACATAAAATAATCTAATTTTGTTAGGTCAGGTGACCTAGGTGGTCAACAAATTCGCCCATCTCTACCAATCCACTTATCTGGATATTCATTATTCAAATAGTTGCGTACTTGCGCACTGTAGTGGGTTGGCGCCCTGTCATGCTGCAGCCAAAACCTTCGTATTGTAGCCAATGGTAAATTTTCCAACAAATCTGGTAGACTATTTCTTAAAAGTGTAGATATGCTTCACCATTTATTCTGCCTTCAAGAAAATATGGCCCAATTACATATCCTCCTATAATTCCACCCCAAACGTTTAATGACCACCTATGTTGATGGTCAATACTTCGTCTGAAATGGGGATATTCTGTAGAATAATAGTGCAGATTATGCCTATTAACATTTCCGTTTTTATGGAACGTAGCCTCGTCGGAAAACAACACGTATTCGAAAAAATCCGGTTGTTCTCGTACTTTCTGAATTGCCCATTCACAAAATTCTCGTCTCTTAATAAAATTATTAGCTTCTAGTTCTTGCAATAATTGGATATGATAAGGGTGAAACTTATTTTCTTTTATAATCCTTGCGATACTGGACTGACTAATATCCAATTTCCCTACTTAAAATTCTTGAACTTACATGTGGATTTTCTACGAGGCTTAGCACAACAGATAATGTGTTTTCTTCATTTACGACTGGTTTAATTCGCTTCGGCTTCCTAAACATAACTTTTCCGCTTTCATCGAATTTAGTTTTTAATTTTGTAAAAGTACGACAATTCGGATGTCTTTGGTCTGGATATCTTTGACCATACAATCTAGAGGCCAACAAACAATTACCATAACTCTCCCCGATACAGTAATTCTTTCTTGCTTAGAAAAATTCATTTTAAATACTTATTTAAGTAGAAATTAACGTAACAATAAAGTCTGCAAATTAAAAGCGTTTTAAATTTGTTTCATACAAATGTCAGTGATAAATGCCATCTAGATATTTGGAAAATTCACACAGTTCAAGTATTTAAATGTAGAATAATAAGACAACTTCCTTTTCATTTATAAAAGATAAAACTTACATTAATTGAAACAATAATGCTCATAGTTGTTTCTTGCAAAAACAAAAAAAACATGTGCCAATGCCTCCTATGATATCCGAATTTCTAGAAATTACCTGATGTTTTTATTAGAATGCAGTTTCACTGGAAACCGTTGGTTTTACTTATAACCACAGGTTAATAAAAATTGTAGGGCGACAAAAACTCTATCCAAATATGTAAAAATATATGGGGTGTTCCATTTAAAAAAATGAAGTTATGATAGATTAAAGTTAGCCATTTTTGTATCATCGTAATAAACACCCTGTACAAATAATTTCAACTTTAACATATCTGGAGGCTAGTCCATGGCATTGCTTGACATTTAACAAAAAAAGTTTGCTTAATCTGTGAAAATACCGCTCATGCAGAATTTATTAGTGAGGTCTACAAATGACAATTTTTTTGAAAAAAGTTGAATAATTCGACATCGCCGCAACGAAATTTCAAAAATAAGACACGTTTGAAAAGGCAATTAAAGAAAGAATAAGAATTTGTAAAAATATATAGGGTGTCCCATTTAAAAAAACATACTTTTGATATGCTACTCTAATATCAAACACCCTGTGTGATTAGAAATAATTTTAAAATATGGTACTCTTGGCCTCCCACAACTTTTATTTGAAACTTTTTTCTGTATAGTAAATATTAAAGGATATATCGACCGAGGCGCCCTTGGTGACTCACCCTGTATATATATATATATATATATATATATATATATATATATATATATATATATATATATATATATATATATATATATATATATATATATATATATATATATATGTATATATATATATATAAATAAGCAATAACTTATATTATTACGAGATACGTGACTGACCGTTCTGTCGTCAGTCGTCAATAACCACAGAGACGTGTGTCAATAACTAAAATGAAATTCGATATTTCAGACTCATTTTTTTGTAATAAATAATAATGATGGATTGGAGACACTAAATATTTTTGTTTAGTGAATATTTTTTTTTCTTCTGAGTTAAGGGGTCCCGCATTGTGGGGGCCAGGTAGGACTTTACACACTTCTGCCATTAGTCCGCCTCTGTTATTATTTTTGTTACTATTTATTAAATTAAACTATTACATATTTTCAGAAAATTCTCAAGAGAAGTAAAACCTTGACCTTTATATGTGTTCAGGGGTTATTAATTGAAAACTTAAATTTATAAAAATCCGAGGTTTCCGATCTTTCAAATTGGAAGGAAAATATTCAAAATTTCTATAAATTCATACGAACTCTGCTTTATTCATGGTCTTGGCAGGATTTTTAGAGACATGGGTATGACAGTTATTAATCTATCGCGCAATAAATTACGACCACCTTCAGGCGATTCAAAGGAGAAAATTAAAATAAACGAGAGGTGGGGTTATTGAAATTAGCTGGATTCTAATCAGAAGTATGTTGGTCAAACGAGACGATCAAATCAAACTAGGTTCAAAGAGCATCACATGACTCATCTCAAATAATATGAAAGAGTCAATCAGTATAATGTTGCTCATCATATTATTGATATCAACCAGAGATATATACTAGTAAATTGATTAGGACAGTAACAAATATAATAGACTACAAGATGCATTTGAGAGCTTAGTTTGTATAAACGTTACAAATAGTGTTTCTGGAAACTAATGTTAGTGTCAGAGTAATCATTCCAATCCTCTTCGTGGTATGTATCTCAAATATTATAAATTATGCTGCTGTAAAATTCCAGAAGTTTTATACACTTCATACGTACATTATTATTCAATTGCCACTGACGAACAATAGAACATTAGGTGTTAAACATTTTCAAATAATCTTAAATTGCTAAATTTGAATGAACCTTCTACTCAAGTGAGCTTTACTTTGTGCCTTATTTTACTTGCCATTTGATTTATATTCGTCGGAAAAATAGCGGACATTTGTAAGCAATAAAATGTAGATGGTAATATATTAAAAAATATAAAGGCAAACTATAAATAGGCTGCATCTGTTGAAATAGTATATTATAGTATTGCTAAATTTAATCAAAATTCATAATAATCGTAGGTATTTTTCTTTAATTTCTAATTTTAACTTGCCAGTATCAATAATTTTCGTTTTAAAAATGTTATATTTGGCACTGTTAAATTTTTAATGAGCAATTCCTAGTTTTGCAGTAATATTAGTTAGTTTGATATGTTCGATAATTCTATTTATATAGTTGATTGATTCGACCTTTACTTGATGAAAATCCATTTTACAAATAAACACAAAATAAACTTCTGTTTGATTTTCACAATTTTAATAAACTTATGACAATTGTTTCGCCACACAGTGGCTTCGTCAGATGGTGAGTACAAGACTAGTCTTGTACTCACCATTCGACGAAGCCACTGTGTGGCGAAACAATTGTCATAAGTTTATTAAAATTGTGAAAATCAAACAGAAGTTTATTTTGTGTTTATTTCTATTTATATGTTAATTTTAATCAAAGATCACGTGTGGGCTTCACATTGTCAAACTATGCCAGAAACAGAATGCAAAATACTTACGTAGGTATATTAATTCATACCTTAAATAAGTAATCATCGTTTATACAGGGTGTCCCAACCAAAAGTATGCACCCTGAATAACTTCGGATAAAATTTTTTTGAAAAATTGGTGAAACACCTTGTTTTCAAGGGGGACATATTTTAATGTAATACTTGTATACCTATCATCATCCCTTTACCCTACACGGCCACCCCTCAAAAAATTCAAATGGCAAAGGGGGTCGAGTGATACATCTTTTGAAAGATCTTTCAATTCTCTACATAACTGTGTATTTTTTTAAACTTTTACCGATTCGTTCCTGATAAATAATTGTTTCATTATTTTAGGTTCGGGAAATAAAAATAAAAGAAGCAGTTTAAATTATCGTATGTATTGTTCAAAATGACCCCACCGACTTCCATACAGTAGTATAACCTGTCTTGAAATGCTGTACGAACATTTCTGAACACATCTGGAGTCAATAAACGGCATTCTCGAACAATTCTTTCATGTAACTCTTCCAGAGATGCGGGTTTTGTTGCAAATACCTTCGATTTCAAATGTCCCCACAGAAATAAATCCAAGGGAGTTAAATAGGGTGACCTAGCGGGCCACTCCACAGGACCTCTTCTTCCAATCCATCGCTCAGGTAACCTATTATCCAAAAATTGACGGACTGCTATAGCGAAAGGTGGGGGTGCCCCATCCTGTTGAAAAAAAGTTCGCCCTCTAAAAGATTATCGTCTTCGAGGCTTTGGGTAATCATTGGGTCGATGTTATTTTCTAACAGATCGAGGTACCTTTCGCCATTTTAATTGTCAGGAATAAAAATGGCCCGACAATGTAATCCCCTAAGATGCCAGCCCAAACATTCTGAACTGAACTTCTGAAGCCTTTGGGTATGAGTTTCCATCAACAAATGTGGATTGGTTTCACCCCAATATCTACAATTGTGCCTGTTTACCTCCCCCATTTAACTAAAATGTCGAATCATTAAAAAAACACGTATTGTACAGTAGATTGGCATTACCGTTTAATTGTTCACTAAAAATCTCATAGAATTCAAGCCGACAATCGTGATCATCTTCGTTTAATTCGTGTATCAATTTAAATTTATATGGATGAAATTTGTGGGCCTTTACAATTCGATGAACACTGCTTCGTGATACACTAGAAATCTCAGCTACTTTCCTGATCGATTGAGTATTATCCATCTGCAAATGACCCACAACTGCCACTTCGACTGCTTCATTCCTAATCGGTCGCTGAGATTCATGCTTTTTGTTTCCTACAAAACCTGTTTCCATAAATTTTGTCAATAATTGCAAAACATACTGAGAACCAACCCTTCTATCTGGATGATTTCTATTGAATATGCGCTCTGTAGCTCTAACACAATTATCGTTTTTAAAATAAATGCTGACAATTTCTATTCTTTGCTGAAGGGTATAAACCATTTTGAGAACTCACTCTGGTAAAATATATCTCGATTTAAAATTGGTTGTGAACAAATTAATCTTCAAGGATTATCAAATACTTATGAGTCTTTTATTTTTCTAAAACTAAACGGACAAGGAAAGTGTTTTTTGTCGAAAAAACTCGTGTTGATTTGAGAGTACTAAAAAAATGTAGTTTTTTTATAAATTCCAATACCCAGTGCCGTGTATTTTAGATTTTTTAAACGATTTCGATTGTGTGTAATCATCAAAAAATAAAATTATTTTTCTTAAGAACGAATCGATAAAAGTTAAAAAAAATACACAGTTATGTAGGGAATTGAAAGACTTTTCAAAAGATGTCACTCGACTCCCCTTACCATTTGAATTTTTTGAGGGGGTGGCCGTGTAGGGTAGAGGATGATGATAGATATACAAGTATTACATTAAAATATGTCCCCTTTGGAAACAAGGTCGACGTGTTTCATCAATTTTTCAAAAATTTTTATCTCCAAAAATTATTCAGGGTGCCTACTTTTGCTTGGGACACCCTGTATATTGTCTTATTAGGCATTTGTCTTATATTTAACACTATGATTTCGTGCAGAACTTGATCATATTTTCGAAGGCGAATCTACTATATTGAAGATGTATCAATTTCATCTTTACTGAATCGCACAAATTTAATGTAATGTAATGTTGTTCCTTCTTTGAATATTAAATTAAATTTTACGTTAATGACAATTTTTTAGAATTTTATAGATAAGTATTTTACTCTACTGAAATTAATAAGATATTATACAAAAATAATAAAATTATTTTTAATAAACTTTTGGTAACAAATACATTTTAATAATGTTCGATCATTACCCCTCATAGCCTCATAGCATTCAATTAGTAACTCGAGCCTTCTCTCAAAATTTCTTAAAACGTCTCAAAATCTCTTAAAAGTCTTAAAATCTCTGGAAGATCACTAATAATAAGTCACAATTATTTCTGTGGTCAGTACAATACGAGATTAATATTTTTTCTAAAAGTACACTGCAATTTTATAATTTAAGCTTTGCCGTTTGTATTGAAAATATTTAATTATAGCATTGGCTTTAAAATTAGTCTGTAATTAAATGACATATCCGTCTATAACACTGACGATAATGGACACAGTTGCAGATCGGTTTATCAAAGTTGCTAAATTATTCGAGGAATCTTGAATTTCTATGATAGTTGTGCCTCATAAAGAAATTTAATTATTATTGTTATTGAATTAGATTTAGTTTTGAGATTAGATTCTGATTTCTGCTTTATATTAAATTAAGACAATGAAAGCAATTTCATTTCAGTAATTGTTTAACTTAGTTGAACTACCTAGTTAAAATTTCTCTTCGTCATCTAGAAGTAATACTAGGAAGGATTAGAATGGGCACAAATAAATTATTGATAGTTTATGTTTTGTCTGTAACATAGCGGTATAAGGCATCCAACTTTCCTTGTAAACTGAAAAAAATTGTATGCGCAATTTTATTTTAGTTTTTGTTTTTATTAATTTTATTTCATTTTTATCACCTTAGTGCAAAAACTAATATATTAGTCCAAACATTCAACATTTCAATTTTAACAAAACATATCTAGACTCTGAAGTAGGTTAAATCTTTTGATGTGGCATTGACATACTAACGCAGAAGACGTTTTCACAAACATCAAACCATTGAATACAATTCTCGACACGTATTATGCCACCAGGTTGGCATCATCTGAAGTTGATTACTAACCAAACTTAAACTAATAACATACCCTATATGTAATAATAATAAAAATAAATAAGCGGGAGGATAACTCTTGAGCCTAGAGAGTACGCATGGCAGAGTAGTACTGAGTATGGCATGTAATATCCTCAGGAGCTTAGATCCCTCTTGCGGTTTGTAGAACATCATGGAACTGCAAGACTTGGCGCAGAATTGTTCAAAGCAGCAAAGAGAGCCGTAGATGAAATAGGTCTCGCATTCGACACCAGGCGAAGATGCCGGCGATGTGCTAATGTAGAGTCAGTGACAGCTTAAGCCGCATGCCTTCGAATTAGAGCTGTTTATCGACCAGGCTAACATTCGACTTTCTACGGTCAGCCGAGCTTAAGTCGGAGACTGAGGGATTTATTGTGGCCTGTCAGGATAGTGTTATCAACATCTTGATGTACCGTAGCCGCGTCTGGCGTGCAGGTAGCGATTCTTGATATCAACTGCAGGACCGGAACTATTCATGCACATACTTTCAGCATATCCGTATATGCGATTTCGGTCTACATCCACTGACATAACGCGGCATTACGAGTGCCATATTACCATCTAATGCACTCGTATGGGGTTGACCAAAGATTAATGCTACATCCCCGGAGATATTGAGAATCCAAGCTAATAAGCCTAACACAGTCCTTCAAATCAAGGTGATATATTCATCGAATGTTAGGCTCCTACCAAGAAAAACATCACCTTGAAGGAGGAAGAAAAACGGATTATTTGATCTGTACCTAGGCTACTCGGTCAAGATGGTCATCCTAAAAATCGGTGTACTCGGAGGGATGAAGTCTACGCTGCTCTCGAAACTGAAGATCCTACCGGCTGGCCTACCAAAAATCAGTCGAGTGGCTGGCAGGACAAACGCAGAAAGCATTCTAGGTTCTCATCATCTGCTTAGTATGATTCTGGTATCTACAGTCGCTAACCCTGCGTGATATGTAGTAACTTGCCGACGCAACTCCCGTGAAGTGTCGAATCCATGGAAGGACTGTCCGGATTAGGTTCTACCAAAAAAAAGTAAATAAAATAAATAAGTTTATTCGTCTTTTTGTATAATACATGATATAAGATATGCTTCAAAAGCTTATAAGAGTTATGAGCTAACACATGAATTAATATAACAATTTACGATACACAAATTATTGACAAACCGAAGACCAGTTACAGTAAGTAATTGATATAAATAAAATATACATATATTGTTACGGTTTAATGAACCAGTAACGCGGACTTCCTGTTATCTTTACAATTTGTGATTTCCAAACTTTCAAATCCATCTAACTGGTTATTATTTGTTAAATTCCTAATTAACTTTTAATCACTTATTGTCGGATCATTTCAACTACCAAAACCAATCACCGACGCCAGGAGATAATGTCATCAGTGCTTACTGGCATTCCCAACCTGGAAATTTTGCCGAACCTCCACTTTGTCGTGGAGCAGAGATCTTTAACGTGCTCATATCGTAAATTCACGGAACCCACAGTTTTACATCCCTCTCGTAAGATGGTGATGTAAGCAGATCCGCTCATCCACTATACCTCATCGACTTAATCCTGCCCTGTTGGTTTCGGTGGAAACACGTGCCACTGTCCTTCACACCACCAAGCCGATTAATCTTAAGTTGTTAATATCCATCTTATGGCTGTTCTCAAAGGCATGGTAGACAATACTAGACTTACCTGCTGTTCCATATTTGAAACGTGCCATATGCTCCATAAACCTAGTCCAATTTGATTGTCTCGTTTGTCCAACATATTTTTTTGTACAACATAGAATACTGAATTGTTTTTTGTAAATACTTATCTAAACGAAGTACTTGTGTCAGTACTGGCACCCCTGGAACATGGAAATTTTGCCGAACGCCTACCCTCACCAAGATGGTCCACTCATCCACTATATCTCACCATGGTCAGATTTAAACTCGGGTCACTGGATGAAAGGATTTGCCACTGTCCTTGATACAAATGTGCTAATACTCGGAGCAAATTCGTACGCAGAAATCTGTTAGGTGGCGATTTATTTTCCTACTCTGTAACTTGGATATGTAGCATTCATTTACGTGCATTTAAGGAGAAATGGACAAAACCGCTGTCGTGCATGAACCTCATTTGTGGTATTATCATATCAGGCTTTTTCTAAGTCTAGGTCTAGGTAGTGAAGATTGTTTTCAATAAATTGACGGTATGAGTCGCCATTCAGTCTTTCAGGAAGGAATGATGGCCCAGTCAAATAATCGCCAATCGCCAATAGCCAATCCAATCTTTTATGAAAATCCGTGCTGAAACCTTTTTTCCACTATAATATCCAGGTTTGCTTGTACCTATATGTGGTTATTATAAAAAATCATTATAGCGTTTCTGGAGTAGCTAGCCAGTGGTGATTTCTAAGAAGCACTGACACAAATAACGCAAAGGGGATTTTCATTTGGTAAGCCTGAACACATTGGATTGGATATAATTTAGGTATAACAGATTCCTTCAAAACTTTCCAGACTGTTTCATGACTAATATTTATTTGAACACAAATTTTAATGATACTACTTTTCGGAGAATTATCAGAACCTCTAACATTTGAAATTTTTCAATATTCTTAAATTTAGCAAAAGTACCAGTTTCCTATAGACGAACATGTAGGTGAGTGAGAGTCCTAGAACAGGGTAAAGTTTCTCCGGATAACGCTCTGCATACGTCTTGGTTCCAGGGCATTACCGTTGGTTAATCCATACAAACAATGCATATTAGTTCTTTCGATGCTGAAACCATATAATAGTCTTGCAGGAAAACAATTCCTTTATATCTCCTCAAAATGAGTATACTCGACGCGGTAATTTTTTTATATCTGCTCAAAGCATTTCATATACGTCATCAAGTTTGTATTACTTCAAAATAAAACCTTGTATGGCTTCCAAATACAGAAACCCCACACCAAACTGTAACTTTGGAGCGGCAAAGGTTGCTCATGAAGCTGTTGTGAGTGTTCTGAAGACCTATATTGGAAATTTTATTTATTAACATATTCCGATAAATGAAAGTGGGCCTCATCTGATATAATTAAATTGTTTAGAGCATTTGAACTTTCAGAAACTCATCACAAATTAAAAGTTTTGCGGGTTAAATCGGTAGGCAACATTCTTTGCACTATTTGCACTTTGTACGGGTGAAAACTCAAGTATCTATGCAAGAGTCTCCAATGGTGGAACAGGAAATGTTTAACACTACTACTTGAAGTCTTGCCGATCGAATGGAACTTCTTTCAACTGCTTCAATATTCTCAGGAGTTTGAATAGTTTTTAATAAATTAGCATACACACTTTTAACATTATCATTATTTTTTAATAATTTAACCCATTCCCGAAACGTGTTTCGCGAAGGAACTTTACCTCGTCTAGATATTCTTTCAAAAGTTCTATTAAAAAAAGTCGGTATTGTACTTTTAATTATAATCAATACGATTAAAAATCACAAATAATACCATCCCTATCTTTCATCTTTAGTATCTGGATATACTACGCTTAATTTTTGTTTCCGAAAAAAATATCCAAGGATTAACCCCTGAACTCTGAAGAGGCACAGTGGTAGAAATTACACGATATGCTTTGTTTCTTTTATAAATTTTATATGTGGTAGAATCCATAAGAAAATTGTGTTTAATTCATTTGTGTTCAAGGAAGTCGGCCGTAACTTAGTAAAAATTATTGTTGAAGTGATATCCGAACTCACTGCAGGAGACTATTTTTATAAGTTGCTTATTATATATATATATTTTTGTATTGCTTTATGTGATAGTGTTTTATAAAAAAAAACTTGCCGTATTTTTTTTATTTTTTTTTTAGCACGATTTCTATTGAAAAAAATAACAAAAGTGCGGAAATAAAGTGCGCGCTTTTACGTGACGTCACGCAACCTACCTTAGTGACGTCAAAGGGTCAAATGAGTGTTCAAATTGCCATAATAAATGTTTATTTTTTTATTAAACAATGGGAGACTTATATTTCAAACAGGTTGCACAAGGTGAATATCTATCAGTTAGCTTTCAAATAAACATATTTGTTTTGAGATTTAAGAAGTAGTGAAAAGGCCCATTCCTGAAATGAGATAATCTAGAACAAGAACTAAGGAACGAGTATTAATCATTTGTCTCTTGTTATTCTTTGACCCCAATAACTATTACTCTATCTTGCTATTCTCGTTTGCCTTCGTCAGATGGAAACGTGCAGTTAACGTAGTATCTGTGTGTTGACCGCTGTCATTAAAATCTTAAATGTAGCACTTGAGACTGAGGACTTAATTCACTTGTGCTTGTCACTTGTGTACTCTTCATCTATTCTTTAGTTTTCCCAGATTTCTGAAAATTAGTTCTGCGATTTGGATGGCAGTTAACAAACAATTTTCAAACACACATTAAAACAAGACACTCTGCGTTTTATTTTCGAGTAAAAAAAATACATTGGCTAAAACATCAATAATAAGCAGGTGCCGGAAATATTTAACATTTTTCAGAGCCGGCAGTTATAAAAAAATATCTGATGTAGCCAGCACATAACTTTCTTATACCAGTATATATCATTCTGATAAAAAAATTATTCTCTATAAGTCTTCACTTACCTCAAATAAATTTTAATCAGCGTCATTCGATACTGTCAATAATAAGTCATGTCATATATTTCTTATTAAAATTGACATTTTTGTAACTAAATTAGACCTTTCAAATATCAAACTGTTAAATTTATCCTCACCCCATTTTATAAGGCCAAATGTGTAAAATATTTCAGTTTATATCAGTTTTATTTAAGTACTTGGAAAATATATTTTATTGGCTTGATATTGTAGACATGATTTATAATCCTCCGTCATGAATATATTTTTTTGTAAAGGCAAATACAAAAAAAGTTTGGGTCCCGTGACATAAATAAAGATGTTTGTTTAGCGCTGAAAAAGCACTATTTATTAGGTAAATGTGAATAACAGTAAATAGAAACAATGAATTGGAACAAATAACTATAATCTTCAGAAAACCAAAGACAAAACACCAACATGTATTTGCATAGATAAAAATATGCGTATTTGACAGTCAAGAAGCTATCAAGTTTAGTTTATCATGTGATATGGGTTTTAAAAATACGACCAATAGCAAAATTCCATTCGAATTTGGCGCACATTTATGGGTGGGGCATAATTCTATATTTTCATTAAACGGACAATAGTTGCATATTACATAGGTATTACGGGTATGTAAATAAACACACCACATGAATTTTTATTTGTAGATTACGTATAATAAACTTAGTTGTCTTTACACTAGGATTTTTTCTTAACTCAATATTAAGATTAGAATTCTTTCCGTTTTCTTAGGTTTTAGGTTTGTTTGTGTTTATATAGAAACGTTGATATGTAGGCGACTGGAAGTAAGTAAATTCAACCTCAACATATGTCCTAAATCATAAAAAATTAATCAATGCTTTTCTAAACTTAAAAGTAAAACCCCCAAAAATAAAAAGTAGTTTATGAAATACTATATCGGTCAATATTTAGAAAATCATATAAAAGGTCACAAACATAAAAAAAATAGCCCTACCGCATTAAACAAACATTGTAAAAACATCACAATTTTAATTATGAACAAACTAAAATTATAAAATCTGAACACAAAAAACGGATTATACTTGAAATTAAATTAATAATTAAATTAAGTATTAAAATATCAGATGTGGCCAGCACATAACTGGTATAAATACGAGACCAGTATATATATTCCTGATTTAAAAAAATCATTATATTTAATTAATTTTCAGCGTCGTTCAATAATAATTCATGTCATATATTTTAATAATTTTTTCTTATTGACATTGATATATTTCTAACTAAACTAGACATTGCAAATGTCAAACTGCTAAGTTTATCCTAACCCCATTTTATGAGGTCAAAGGTGTCAAAAAATTTCAGTTTACATCAAGTTTATTTTAGTACTTGGAAAATATATTTTATTGGCTTGATGTAGTAAACATGATTTATAATCTTTTTTCGAGATTATATTTTTTTTGTAAAGACAAATACAAGAAAGCTTGAGTCCCGTGGACTTCCTTTCAGCTGGCCAATTATGCTCGTCACCGAATTTGTCATTGTCTTTGGGCTTTAGAACAAGTGTACCGAAAGCTTTATCTCAAAAACTGTGGCTGCTATCGCGATACTACAGGCATGTAGACAGATTCTTTTTCATAAAGTTATGTTTTTTTCATTATAATTCGTCGAGATTTATATTAACGTACGTAATGAAAACGATTAATATTGATTATATCTTACTTCTTACACTGTTTTTTCAGGGATTAATACCAATTATGTATTATTGTATTTTATGGGGCTGTTCATCAGTGCATCGAAGTATGTTTTTACTGTTAAGGTATTTTTATATTGTTTATATTTATTATAGTTTATGTTTATATTATTATGCAAATTAATTTAGGTGTTGTACTGTAAGTGTTTACAACATTCTTCGTGAATATAAAGAAACACACCAACTTCATCCACCGAAAGTGTATTACAGACAACGAACAATTTTGGATAACATCGATGATGGAACTAAAAGTGCTCTCAGACATTTCATTTATTCATTTTTTGAAAGGAACGAACCATCAACTGAATAAAATGTAAGCGTTGGTACATGAAGATGAACATTTACCTCGATTAAAACGGAGTACTTTGAGGACATTGATAACAGAAATTGGCTTTCAGTGAGTTAACCAAGTTTTTATTTCTAAATGTTGTAATGTAATTATTGTGTTTGGCACTATAGGTTTTCAAAAAAGGTCACGCAATAGTGTCTTTAGGGAAAAGAATGATTCGTCATGCGCAAAGCCAAGAGGGAAAAATGTGGCAGCTTGACATTGTAATGGACATCGTAGTAGAGCCACTGAACATTTACATGGGAGATGAGTCTTCTTCGTCCGAATCTGGGTCTAGAAAAACAATTTAAAATAAAATTGTAGGTACTTAATTTTATGATTCAGATGATAAAATTCATTCACTTTCTATAAGGCAGATTTTTGCATTATTAAGTTGGAAATCATTTTTTGGGTAAATGACATTAAAGGTAAATGGTTCAACACGACGCGACATGAGGTATTCTCTTCTGATTGTTGGTTATTCTGTGACCCGTTTTTTTATCCTTTACATTTTATCGTAATAAATTTTTGGTAATTTTCTAGAACACGCACTTTTGCTATTTTTCGAAGTTTTTTGCATAAATTTACTCACAAACGATGTAGTAACAATAATTTGTGACATGAGAAATGTTATGCAAATAATAAATAAGCCAAGAAACTTACGGGATCGTGGAGCGAATAGGGGTGTTGGGTGGGTAATACTGAGCCGAAAATGACTGATATTTCGCTAAATGTCAATTATTTTTGTAGGGCAAGGGATATTTTTTTGTTTTATTTGAAATTGAAACACACTTAAATCATCCTTAGACGTTGTCACTAACCTTATTGAACACTTATGACAACTGTAATAACACGGTACGATGCCCTGTCGATGAAAAATGTACCCGACACTTATCACAACGAGGCACAGGTTAATCTCTATTAACGCAACTCGACGCGCCCGCTGTTTCCGACATTTTTTAAACAATTATATTGCAAATTATATTGAAATATATTGATCGCCAAGTTCAATCGTCACGCAGTAACAAAGAACTGAAATGGTGTCTTCATGAAAAATGCCCTCTAAGCATTGAGTAAGCGTCCCTATACACCTTCAACCAATCAGCTCTCAGCTTTTTGTTTATACTAACCCGAAAACCTTTTTCGCGAAGACTTTATTAAAAAGAAAATTGTCAACATGAAGTTAAAATTATCTGAAACGTACTCGCGGAGCCTCACGTGAATCCCCGCGATAGATGTACTTTATTTCAACAGGTGAAATTAATAAAATGCGCGGCCAACAGCGTTACCAGATTGTTACAATCTAAACATAAAAATTTGACCTGCCATTATTAGAAAAATAAACGTAAAGGATTTGTCCCTAACTTGGTTGAATTATCTCAGTCTGGCAAAATCGGAAAACGTCGTGCGACGCCTGACAGCGTTTTTATACAACACACACAGACAGCCATATAAATGAATACCGGGTGGATAATGTCAAGTGTTGCAGTCTTATTGATTTATTTAAGGGTAGTTAGGGATGTTTGCACAAGATATGACACTATGCAATGAACATCTGATAATGTGTAGAGTGTGTCGGTATAATTGATTTTGTGGTATCTCAGAAGTGCGTGTTCTAGAAAATGACCAAATTTTTTTATAAGATGTTTCGTCTTTTCGCGACCATCAACAAATACTTTATTTTAAATACGGACCTGTTTTTATTGCATTTTTTTTTGTAGCATTTGAACCTAAGACTTCACTGATGTATTAAACTTTTATGTTGTTAAACGTTTCGTAGCTGTAAACCATCATCAAATGTGATTTTCTTCATTGATGATGGTTTACAGCTATACAACGTTTAGCAACATAAAAGTTTAATACATCAATGTGGTCTGAGGTTCAAATGCTACAAAAGTTGCATTAAAAAATATAGGTTCGTATTTAAAATAACGTAGGTACTTGTTGATGGTCGTGAAAAGACAAAGCGTCTTATAAAAAACGCCAATGAAAAAATGGTTTTAGTTTTTCGACATCTTTTCAAATAACGCCAAGAAGAAATAAAAACGAAAATTCTAAATTTTACTTTTTGTCAAAAATCTCAAGAACAGCAAGAGATATTTTCGATTTCTCAACGGCATATTCCTGATCGCCAAATTCTGCAACTTTGACCCAATTTAACCTTACAGTTCTCCGATATCCCTGTAAAAGTGGATATACACCAAAGGCAATAAAATTCTCGGTATGAAAGAAACCCACGAATAATTTAAAGAACACACATTAAAACAGTTCTCGAGATCCTTACAGTAAGAAATTTGCTTGTTTTAAATTTATGGCGCATTAAGTTTTGTTAGGCAGATTACCTATCCCATTATTTCTGTAACCTCTGTAAGTAGTTAATTTATTCGTATCTCCCTCAGTAATTTTCAATAACCAAATCCATGGAAACGTTAGTAGTTAACTTGGGTGAAAATCATTTGAGCAACGGGGATTTTGGAATGTGTTTGGCGGCATGCCGCCTATAATAATTTTGCTTGGATTATCGCTTCACTAATTCAATTCATACAAGTTGTCTCTATTTACATTAGTCTACAAACATCTGAAGAGTGACGAAAGCCAATTTACACACGCTTCAGTAAGAATAAATTTGAGACGTGTCAGTTTGGTCGCAATAAGTTCAACATTTGAATAACTTGTTAACAACGAAGTTTCCCTAGAAAACTTTGTCGCCTTTATTCCATCATAAAATTAAAAAATATACATTTTTAAATAAGCATGTTTAATTATGTGGAGGAGTCTAGAACTTGTAACTTATAAAGCTTAAATTAATCCTTATTTTTGTTAGTTCATGATCAATCTAAAAAAACTGCTTTGGAAAACTACAAGGCTCATACATTTCACATTTACTGATATGCTCAAAAGGCGTTATTTTAAAATTCTAGTATAATAACAATTTTTTATTTTTGAAAATTTTAATAATTCTTTGAAATGTTTCAGCACTGTTTGAACATCTTCTAAATTCGGAAAAATTTTTGATACTGTAAATTTTTAAAATTGGAAAAATTTTAAACTTGTAACGTTAGAAAAATAAATGAAAAAAGTAAAAATTGGAAAACTTTAAAATAATATATACTTTACAGAATAATTTTTATTTATCGTCTATATTTGCATTCATAGATTTAGTTGTTTTTTCAGTTTAAAAATTAAGCCAGAAGTTGGCATCATTTGGAGATGATTAAAACTAACCTTATGCTAAGGATGTATTCTATTTATACCTAAATTATTGTTATGGTTCGGGAAACCATGACTCACTAACCAATAGAGCGGACTATATGGGATTGGCCCTCTGTCATTATTCATACCATTATTACACTTTGTAATTTCGAAGCTTTCAAATCCATCCAGCTGTCTAGGATTTCTTACATTTCTAATTATTCTTAAATTGCTACTATCTATTTTATGGTTGTTCTCAAACGCATGTCGAGCAATACTAGGCTTATCCATTCTACGATATTTCAGATGAGCCATATGCTCCTTAAATCTAGTTTGAATTGATTGTCGAGTTTGTCCAACATACTTTTGATTACAGTTCTTATAGCCAATTTCGCAACTCCTTTTGTTTGTTTTAATTATGTCATTTGAATTGCCTAAACATTGGTGTAGGTTATTTCCCGAACCACTGTCATACATACAGCTTTAAAAATTTTACCAATACCATGGGCGAATCGAGGATCGTATGGATTCGATACAAACTTATTTTATCTTCCATTTTGAAAGGTCTAAAAACTTCGAAGTGTCTTTAAATTTACGTTTCTTAATTGTTTTATCAACTAAATTACAGAGTATCCATTACTTATCCTTTATCAATGCCTTTTCTTTTTTAAACTTCTCCTTAGGAGGAAGTTTAATAGGAGATGAACTAGAAAATTAAAACTTGGCATTTTGAATTGATGACAATGGTCCTTAGAGATATATCTTAAAGTACTGGTATCTTTTCTGTATATGCCAAATTCTAACTTATTGTCACTGTTTCTATAATTTTTAATACATCTAAAAATGTTAGTTTACTACAGTTACTACTGTTTTAAATAGTATCTAATCCAAGTATACTAGACTGTACTGCTGGCCTAAGACACATAAACGATCAAAGTTGGTGCGTCCTATTATTTCATTGGATCGCCAACTTACCACCTATCAAAATGGTTAACAGAGGAGTTCGAAAGTTTACCTATTGAACCACTAATTTCTCTGTGATTAATTCCAACGATTTCATTAATAAGTTGAAAAATATCCAATTGCATGAAGGTGACATTTTGATCTCCTTTGACCTTTGTTCATTGTTTCCAAGTGTTCCGATACCACAGACCTTGGATTATTTTGAGGATTTACTCGAATCAAATAGTCTCCGTTAAGATAAAGAATATATTCAAATCGGTAAACTTTGCGTGAAACAAAATTGCTTTCAGTTTAATGGTAATTTCTTCGAATAACATGAAGGGACAGTAATGGGTAATTGTCACCATTTATTTCCAGTCTCTTCATGAACAGGTTCAAAACAGAAGCAAAAGGTTAATTCGAGTTTTTCCCCAGGGATTGGCTTAAGTATGTTGATTTTTTGCAGTCTTTTATACAAAAGTCACTCATATTGACAATTTTGTTTCTAAATTAGTCTAAACAGTCTTTTCGCGTCAGTTAAATTCACATATGAAATTGGAGACTGTGGAAAACTACCTTTTTTAGATTTATTAATAATTAGAAATATTGAAAATAACTTATAATTTGACATATACAAGAAAGATACCGGTACTTTAATATATCCCTAAGGACTATTGTGCTCGACACAAAATGGTGAGTTTTAATTCATCGACTATTACGCTTCCCCTTCAATAAAGAGAGGTTTGAGAAAGAAAAGGTTGAAAAGAAAAGTATTTGAATAAGTATGCTCGATTCAGTTTTGGTATTGGTAAAATTTTTAATGATATAAGTATGAGAGTGGTTCATTTATCTGGAAATAAATTACAACAACTTTTAGGCAGTCGAAAAGACAAAATTAAAACAAACGAAAAGTTGGGGATTTACGAAATTAGCTGTAAGGACTGTAATCAAAAGTATGTTGGACAAACTAGACGAAGAATTCAAACTAGATTCAAGAAACATATGGCTTATCTCAAATATGGTAGAACAGATAAGTGTAGTGTTGCCCAGCATGCGTTTGAGAACAACCATAAATTAGATTGTAGAAATTTGATAATAAAATAGAAAGTAACAAATAGTAGACAGCTGGATGGATGGAAATTATGAAGTGTAAAAATAGTATGAATAATGACAGAGGGCCAATCCCCTATAGTCCGCTTTATTGGCTAATGAGTCATGGTTCACCGAACCGTAACAATAGTTTAGGTATAAATATAATAAAGTCTTAGCACAAGGTTTTAATCATCTCTAGATGATGCCCATTTGGTTGATGAAACGCGCGTCGAGTGCAGTATATGTTGTCTTGGAGTTTTGTGAAAAACCACGTCAGTGTTCACACTTCACACCAAAGGTTCCAATCCACTCCAGGATACTGTCAGTACAAAAATGATTAATTATAAAAAAATTGATCCTCAGTTTTTTCACCATAACTCAGGAACTGTACCGAAAATCTTTGCAGATTCTTAACAAATATTAAGTTGACCAACTTTTTCCTTATTGAACCAACTTTATATCTCTTACCATTTCCGAGATACCAATGTGTTTTATTTTTTTATTATTGTGGGTCAACACTTAAATAAAGAACAAATAAATACATATTTCAAATCTCCTCAGATGCTTTTTTTTAACACACTTATATGATTTCTTTACTGTGGCTACTTAATGCAAATTAACAAAAAATAAATGTGTATTTCAAAAAATGCAAAAATGAACGTAAATAAAAAATAAAAAAATTATAATTTCTCAAATTCTCTAATGTCCATCGTGGATTGTGAGTAAAATAATTCAAAAGCGTTGATAACACTTACATATGGTTTCAATAACACTATTTTCATGCTCCCTTGTGAGACAAATGTTGATTTACGCGCACTCAAAGTACTCAATGAACGCTACAAACAAAACATTATTTTATCGAACCCTTCTGTTAATTACGATTTATCAGCAGAGCAGGATCATTCTATTATATGAGTTTACTTTTGTTATTGATAAAATATGATAATTGATAAAGATGCACGGCAAAACAGGTGTAATGTAAATGATTTAGTATTTTAATAATTATATATTTTTGAAATCAAACCAAAGTTTAAATTGAGTTGAATTGAATAATATTGTAATTTGGTGACATAAATTCAAATTTACTGCTTAATGATATTAAAACTGTTAGTAAAATAAATTGTGTAAAAATGTGAACATCGGCAAGAGCCATTTGGTCAACAAACGGACTAATTTACAAATATTAAAAAAAGAACCTTCTAGGTTGAACAATGAAGATATTTTTCACTGTCAAAGTTGGAAGTTTGGAAAATTGCATTATGAGACTGTTAAAGAAAAAGCTTGTGATACAATCACAAGCTTTCTCTTTAAATACAATTCTGGTTGGAAGTTAAACAAATTTTAATTTTAAATAATCAGTAATATTCTAAAGAATAGTAAAAATTTTCTGGACTGTATTTGCTTAGAAAGGGACCATAAGTTAAAACTTATGACGTTATTCAATTATACAACATAAGTTTCTTCAATTATTCTTTTAACATCGGTCACCACGTTATTGCAAAATCTACAACATGGTTACCAATGCTACGAGAAGAATTGAATAATAGTATATTATTCAACGAGCTTGTAATGATGGCTATTGTTAACGAGGGTAAGCCATATGCGAGTGTCGCAAATCACCCTAGTGAATAATAGCCATTACATGTACCTAGCCAGGTATCCATTCCATAAAAATCAGCATGCATATAGGCGAGGGAGGTCCGCAGGGACAGCCCTGCACGATGTCATGCATAAGGAAGAAGGGACCTTCCTCTATAAGGATGTCACCTTGGCAGTATTTTTCGATATTGAGAGAGCCTTAGATAAAGCAAGGACTACTACTATCTGTGATGCTCTTTGGACCAAGGGTACTGATCCAACACTGGTCAGATTGATAAAATGTGCGCTGGAAGAGAGACGAGTTAATGCTGCTTTAGGAGACTGTTAATTGGACGTCGAGGTGAGTGACGGCTATCCACAAGGCAGCTGCCTATCACCCCATCTATGGTGTCTGATAATGGATGGTCTCTTGAAGCGCCTAACCTCGGAAGGATTCTATGCGAAGGCTTATGCGGACGACGGGCTTGCCATAGTGACCTAACGTCGTTTGCAAGGTGGTGTAGAGAAACAGGTCTCTCAGTCAGTCCCTCCAAAACTAAGATGATCCTTTTCACAAAGAGAAGAAAAATAGAGGATTTTAGGGCACCAATCATATACGCGCAAGAGGTCAGATACCTGGGAGTGACTTTAGACTATAAATTATCATAGTGGTCGCAAATCGACGTCATCAAAAAAGTCGACTACAACCTTCTGGCAATTGCGCCGGGCGGTTGGTAGAAACTGGGGCCTTAATCTTCAACCAACGGATTCTACATTGGCTATACATGGCGGTCATCACACCGAGGCTCCAGTACGGATTTGTGGTATGGTGACCGAGCGTGGACAGAGTGACCACGTCTCTAAAGCAGGTAAAAATCCAAAGATTGGTTTGCTCAGGGATCATTATCGTAATGAGGACGACACCAACGCTGATCTGGATGTTCTGCTCGGCCTGCCAACTCTTCCTTTTTGAATAAAGAGGGAGGCTATGGGAGCCTATTTGAGAATGCGGGATTCTGGGAGCTGGCGATGTTCAGGTAGAGTAATTGCTGAACTGGCGGAGAGGGAAATCACCATCTCTGTCCTAAAGGTGAGAAAAGCGAAAGATCAGTTTAGGTTGGAAAGGAAATATGCTCTCACTCTTCCCAGCAGGGAGAAATGGAGTGAAGGAAGAATTGACTTCCTCCGGACTTTCTGGTGTGCTATACAAACGGTTCTCGTGTAGTCACAAGACAGTCCTCCGGAGCGGGTATATATCTGGAAAGCAGAGAAGTGCAGGAGAGCTTTGCTCTAGGATCGTAAATGACGGTCTTCCAGGCAGAGGTTTACGCCAACCTAGCGGTGGATGGTAAGGATGAGGTAAGGAAAGGGGAGGAATAGATGATATACATCATCTGCTCCGACAGCCATGCTGCTCTAAAAGCGGTGTGCTTCAGTAGTAAAAGCTCAGCTCTAATTCAGGGGTGCGGGCACTCCCTAGAAGAGCTTGTCAGGCATAAACAATTAAGACAGGTGTGGGTCCAGGGACATACCGGGGTTCCAGGCAACGGGAAGGCTGATAAATTGGCTAGACTTGGAGCCGAAGAATCCTGTCTCGAGTCTGAGTCTATGTTAGGCATTACAAGAAGGCAGGTCATAACCGCCTTCAATGAGTGGGCCCATGAGATGCTGAAGAAGCATTGAAGGACAAACAGGGCCTGTAGGTAAACTCGAGATTTTGTGTGGGGGCCGAACAAATCGAGATCGGCCTGGTTACTGAGCCGAAGTCAGACGACTCTAAATTTTTAATTGGAGTTCTAACAGGCCACTGCAGGCTAAGGAGACATCTATTATTGATGGGTATTGAGGAAGACCCTACATGTCCGAGATGCGGGAATGATGAAGAAACGTCTTACCACCTTCTGGAGTAATGTGAAGCGTTCTTGGGCCTGAGGCATGGCATCTTCGCACTGAAGCACTTGTAACGGAGGAGATAAGTGACATCCTGACTTTCATTAGAAGATCGGAACGAATCGACGAGGAAGCAAGATTAGTACATGACTGACGGAACAACTGGGGGTTGGTTTAAAAGCGCCCGTCTGTGACCTACTTGCCAGGCAGCAGCCTCCCCCATTACCATTATTATTAAAAGAAAATTTAGTAGATTGTTAAATATGATTAGCTAAAATATATTATTAAAATGGTAATTATTTGTGAAAGGTATAAGTATATACGCGTAGTATATCTTAATTAAAATCTGTATTTTTTAAACTGTTACAAACTCCTCAAATGAATAATATGCCCCTTGAATTAATAAATCTTTTATGGTGTTTATAAAGTTTTTCTCTGGTAGTACAATTATTTTGGCAGGTAAAATATTATGGAGCATGGAAGCATAGTAGTTAACAGCACTGCAATTTAGGTGTTTAAGTGCAATTTTATTTCTATTTCGTGTGTGATAGTTATGTATGTCTGCATGTACGTGATATTTATTTAAATTATTTCTTGCATATTCAAGGCAACATAATAAGTATATAATATAACGGTTCAGTGAAGGTTTTAAGTTCCTTGAAATTTTGTTTTTTTAGTAAAAAGAGGGTGGACAGTAGTCAAATAAACACAGTGTATATGTGGAGTTTCCCGCTATGCGATTTATAAAAGGCTACAACACTTTGAAAAAGGAAACAGATTTGTTTCTGATATGTTAGAAATATTTTATTATTTTTTACTGTTGTATACTACTTTTCAAAAAACATCTGCTGACTGGTCCTTTGACGTAGTCACGGGTGCAGAGGCTTAACTTTCAGTATTATACTGGGTAACTGTATTTTTTAGATATTCAATCTTAAATGTGGTAGTAAGACCTAAGAAAAAAAAACGAAAAATTTAGAGAATGCCACAAATATTCACACATAATGGAATCAAAAAAAAAATATAAAAATAAAAAAAAGCAAAATAAATAACTATAACATTTATTCTATTTGATAGAGCTTAAAAATATTGTATAATATGCAATCGATGTATTCGTTTTAAAATTGTCATCTCTAAACAACAAACAATTTGTTTTGTAATTAATATCATACATAAATATATGAAATTTATTGTTTGGAAAATTTTAGTTGGAGATTTACCATTGCGTTTAACAATGGCAGAGTTATTTAAGAGTAGATTCATATAAAATTAGTGACGCTAAATATGAAAACCAATAAAATAATTTTCAGTTGAATAGTAAAAGCTGATTAGCCATATTAAACAAAATTTTAAATAATAAAAAAAATCCACTAATGAAATTTGGTGGAAATAAAAATAAAAACATCCTTGTTCAACAACAAAAAGTGTATGTATGTATTTTATTGGGCAATTTGCTGAACAAAGTTTTTTTATAAATATATGCTATAGAAAATCAAGACTACAAGTAGTTTAAAACATTTTTATTTAAAATGGTGTCGCACCATGCATGACCACGCTTGTCCCTGGATATATGGGGCCCCAATATGGAAATCAAATAATTGTCACAATATTGTGTAATTGTTTTTATGCTAACTGTTGATTCTCTATAATACTGATATAATATGTAATAGTTATTTTCCTAACGAAATTCATAAAATTCAACTGACAGATATCAGACACTTACTTTCAAAGAAGAAGTAAAGTTAATCAAAAGTGACATAAGGGATCGGAAAAACCTTTTCCAATACCTTATGTCATTTTACCGGGCTAGACTAGCAAATATATATTTTCCACTCGCACAAAAAATTTACCAAAAACAAATTAACTTTTTAGGCGGTTGCAGAAAAAGTGATTTTTTTTGTTATAAAAAGGTGTTCTTTTCGTCCAAATATTAGAACCAAAAAACGTCACTTTTCAATACAATCGAATAAAAGAATTTTTAGATATTTTATTAATAACATTCAATAAGAAATCTAACTTTTATCTTGATGTACCGATTGCTTTTAAAAAATAAGTCTATTTAAAACAAGTTTTATATTTTTATTTGATCACAGTGTATGTATGTTTTAATTTGGTCAAATTGTTAACTTATTTAATGTAAATATATTAAATTTGAGAAGTACATGGTAATTTTAGCCATAAGATTTTTTTTATTTGAATCAATATTTTTTAATAAACTATGTAAGGATTTTATAGCATACAAACAATATAGGTCTTTCTCAATCGCTAACATAATTTTGTTTTTTTCTTTTAATCTAGTAGGCTTATCTTAATTGAAACAATCATTTTTGTATATCCATTTATTTAGAATCTGGATCAAAAGACGTATAGAATTTTTGTTAAAATCGATTAATAAATGTGCAAATATAATGTGAAGCATACTGTACATGTACATATTGTTTGAAAATATAAATGATATAGATGTTAAATTACTTCAGACTGAGTATATGGCTAGTTAATAATTTGTACGTAACGAATACTAAAATAAACAAACACTCACATGTGGTAATTACTGCAGCGAACGTTCATTAATGAATTGCCTGTTTGTTTCCCTTAACATCCACAAAATTTGCAAAATACCACCCGCTGTCACACGAGAACTAAACAGCATGGTGAGCCTGGGGTTGTCATCTTAATCGAATTGGCCCGAGTAATCGGATGAATGTTACATTCAATAGCAGTATAGCTACTAGTGAACAGTTACTTCACTGAGCCTTCACTATCGATAGTGGTCTTCGCATTTAATTAACAGGACCTAAAGACAAAGCTGGCACCGAGTAGACAGGTGAGCGCGCAATGGCACAAGTCAACATAATTCGAACCCATTATTTACTTTTGAAAAATTACCGTGGGTGGGTCAATGGTAATTATGGAATGGTATGGAAATTACTACTTTATTTTCCCTTTCAATGTCACCGTAATTGTTCATAGGTTTTCGATAAAGTTTTAATACCCGCTACGAGATGCTTAACAAATATATTTTAATTGCTTATTTAAAAAACTGTAATGTTATGAAGAAAAGGACTACAATACATGCAGCTGAAAAAATGAAAATAGAATTAAAATAAATCATGTTTGTTCTACCTTAATACAGAGTGTTCCAAAATCGAGGATCATTCATGAATAAAGCTGGCAAGTTATGCGGCTATTCAGTGGTGCATCAGCAGGTAGATACCTGGTGGGGCAATGACCGGCGGGCAGACAAATCGAAGCGAGCCGCGAGGCTAGTTCATTATTGTGTGTCGTAGTATTTACACGTTAATTTATTCCTCTCCGTTGTACTGTATGTTGTTGTATTGTTGCTAATTTTATTTGTTGTATTTTATTGTTAATATTAATTTGGTAATAAAATAAATATGTCAGACGTGCGCAAGGATAAAAAACGGCCATACGCTGATAAAGTGAATAAATTTATCGGTGAATTCCCGGATTTATTCTATAATGGTGCTACAATAATTTGTAAGGACGAGACATACCTGATGTGCTAGGATAAATATGATTGTAGACGTCACATAAATATGTGCAGCATAAAACTAAAAAAAGGCGTGTTTTCGAAAACACAGTTTATGTTCGATTTACTGTTAATGCTGATTGCCTGTGATTTTCCGCTGCATATACTCGATAAACAACAATTTCGGGAGTTCTGGAATAATACAATCCCTAGGTGACGTTACCAAGTCGCACAACGTTGCCTAACTATGTACCAACTGTACGCGAAGACATTGTGAATAAGATCAAATGTGTATTAAAAATACACGTTTGTGGTTATGTGTTGAAGAGACGACAGATCGTAAAAAAATCTGTTGTAAATGTTATAGTACGTATACTGCCCCCTCTTAAGCCGACATTTGCACTATTACTAGCTAGCAAAGGACTAACTGAGTGTACTGGCAAAACAATTACGCGGGTAGTGCTGGATACGTTAGAAAAATTTGACCTGTCAACAAGTCAAGTGTTGATGTTTGTGACCGATGGTGCCGCGACAATGCATTTGGTAGGCCGTTCTCTTCAAGAACATGGTTGCAGATTAGTATATGTTACGTGTAAAATGTATGCTTTACATCTTGTGACAGAAACTATTCGTCAAGGTTTTCAAGAGGTAGATGCATTAACTGCAAGTACAAAAAAAGTGTTCCTTAAATCTCATAAACGTCTTCGCGCATTTCACAGCAAATGTTCCGGTATTCCCGAACCACCACAGCCGATTCTGACACGTTGGGGAACATGGTTGAAGGCAGCTTTTTATTATGCTGAATATTTTTACAAGAATAAAAGTTGTGATACTACAATTCAATCCTGACGAGGCTGCAGCTATTAAGGAAAGTCAGACAAAATTCGAAGATGTTTTGGTTGATACAGCTTTAAAAACTATTCACAAGGACTATAAAGGATTACATGACGCCATACAAAACTCAAAATACTGCGTTGTCGTAAGCGGAGTCACTGCAAATAGTGGACGAAGCAAATCGACTGGTACACTCTATAGGTGACGCAAAACATGAGCTTGTTGGAGAAAAGTTCGCACGTGTGTTAAAGCAAAACACTAGTTTTACGAGTTGTAACAGTTTATTGCTTTTGTTACTAATTTCTTTTATTACGTCTATTATGATGTGTACGCCTATGTTTCGCCGCACATTTCTGCCATCTTTATTCATAAATGGTATCTCGATGATGCCAAAAGATGTCAGGTGCACATGAGCGAAAACGAGACGGAATGGCAGCCGCGCATCGTCCGCACACTTGTTGCAGAGGTTGCAATGGTGTTCAAATGCTCTGTAGCTGCTGAATCTATCCGCATTCCAGCCCCATTGCCCTTACTGCTTATTATGGGTATTGTACCATATTATCCCTGCTAAGACGAAGGGGTGTATCTCAAAATACCAAATTTAGAGGCAATGCAAAGTATAAAAGTATTATTATAAGATGGTCTGATATATCTGATACCAGTTGCGCCGAACACCTATTTCCAGTATACGCAAGTAAAGATATGCGCTTCTAAGTCATATAGTACACAAAAAAAAGAATGTCCTTAACAGGTTTATCTCTGAAATTAGTAATTTGAGATACGCCCCGTGCATCGTCGTCATGCCAACAACGATATGAAATATTTCACGTGAGTAGCGGTGTCTGCCTTACAGCAAACATTTCTACTGGAGGTGTAGCGTCTCATGTTTGTATCTTCTTTCTGCAAGACATTTTCAGGGTATGATAAAGGTCGTCATAGCGTCGAATATAATTTAAAAAAATTGCTTCGTTATCTTGATGCTGGTTAAACAGCACATAAAAAGCCCCTTTTAATAATCGACAGCCAGTGTCTTACTTTTTTCCCTTTAAAACTTGCAATCCAAAGTACATTACGACATGCTGTCAAACCTTCTTGGCGACTGGCACTGAGCCAAGAGCAAAAGTTACTGCGTCTTGCTTCTGCGAAGAAAGCATAGATTCCTGCGATATGTATGCGGTCGCCGCGCGACTGCAGTTCCGTCTTAATAGGGAACTTGCCTATAATTTTAAAAATAAAAATAATACTAAAAAACATATCGTAACGTTGTAATAAAATGTGTACTTCACAAAAAAATAAGATTTCTAATTCCACGCGATCAGTATGAAGGATCTAAACAGCGATAAAATTGAAGTGGCCCGAAACGAGCTACTATTGACTGTGACGTCACACCATACAATATTCGGTAGTCGTCGCGCCGGGAAGCAACACAATCAGATGTTTACCAATTCCAATTCCAATTTAAAATCTTTATTCACAATTAAGTAGATTATTTACAACTTGTATGGGGTACAGAGTAAGATTTATATTAATATATACATATATACAGAAAAAAGAAAACTAAAAAATCAATTCATTCATAAAATACTTAAAAATAATAATACAAACAAATTAACAAAGTATGACATTCTATATAAATATATGTACAATATGGTGTTATTAGACTGTGGTTGATTTGTTAGTGACTGTTCTGATATAAATATTTAATTGTGTTTTATAGTACCGCTTATTGTAGTTGTAGAGATTTTTTATAAATGACTGATCAAGGTTTTTCAAATGGCCAATCTGATAATTTGCCTAAAGTGGATATGTTTATGGTGGCATCTTTTATACAAAATAGTGAAAGTTTTTCCCTTGGAGAGGTCCGCGGGGTCAAGGCAGAGAAGTATATATTTTTTTAGCTTTTAGTAATAATTTATAAACATAAAATAGTTATGACTTGATCACGGAATAAAAAAGAAATAACTACAAAATGCTTAGTCGCAACTAAGCATTTTTAGCAGACTTAGTCTTATGTTTGAAAGAATTTAGGGTAATTCTTTACAACAGCCACTTCTATATTTTTCGTGTTTTTTTTGTACACACGCGTAAAGTGTCTCTATAGAAGACATTTGCTGCAAAGGAAATGTTGCGCAAATGTATAATTACCTATCGTAGGTATTTTCGTACTATGTTTTGGGGCAAGGGAAATAAGTAATTGTGTCGTGTTATCATTCACATAATAGATAAATGTAAGATTTGAATACAATAAATTAAAGGGCAAGGGAAAGGTATTTGCAATATACTATAATATACTAGAGGTAAACATTTTACTCTTCGCAGACAGTAGTGTTATTGAACTTTTATATAATTGTTGCACATTCTGTAGGATACTCTTCGCAGTTTTTTGAAAAGAATATTGTGTTTGTCTTATAAACTTCATTCTTACAATACCTAATGTATTGACTACATATTTAATTTTCTCTCCCGATGATGCCGACTGTATTGGCGAAACGCGTGGCAGTATATTTTATAAAGTAAGATTCATTCTTACAATATCTAATATATTGATCACATATTTAATTTTCAATTTTTTTTCATCTCCCGATGATGCCGACTGCGTAGGCGAAATTTGTGGTAGCATATTTTACAGCATTTTTTGTGTCTATAGAAAATTACTTCAATTTTAGTAGCACATTGAAAATTGCAACCCTCTGTAGATTCATATTTTTAAATAAAATGTCCTATAACTTTTTTATTTACTATTTGATTTTTTTCAAAAACAATGGATTTCTTCCTCTAGCTAACACTAACTTATAGCCCAAATTTCAATTTCAATTCGATCGGACTTTTCTTTCTTTAGTTATCGTGCTTACAAGAAACGTGACGGACGGATAGACGGTCGGACAGATGAACAGACGGACATTTTGAAAGTTGTTCAGAATTCGATGACGAACGAAATGATTTTTTCTCTGCGAGCGATATTAACGATTTTAGAAATGTCTCGATCAAATGCAATATACTCTTCGTAATCGTATTTGCGAAGAGTATAATAATAAATAGCTGTTTACTTTCGCACCAGGAAATTACCTTTACTTAGTATCACTAAATTACATTCTATCTACTAATCTTATTTTCTAACATTGTATACACATTCTTTCTTTAATCCTACCCTAATTAAAAATTCAATAATTCGGAATTCGGAATATTTTATTGCCCGCCTGCGAAAAACTAGTAGATAGACATATAGTATTTAATAATGTACTTACATTAAAATGATCTTCACACACATGTTACTTCTCTGTGAAATGTCTTTTTCATTTCTTCTACACGCTTTTAGCCATTTTGATCGACGAATCTTATCTTCTGGCAATATTATAAATATTTTATCTGGCACTTTTACTGTAGTATTCTTACACAACGGTACAATGCAATATTTAAAATAAGGAGTTTTTTGTTTCCATTTTAAGTATACACTTAAAATTTATCTGAAATCAAGCGGTCGAGTGCTGGGATCTCCGTCGTCGCTTGTAAATTGTATGGTGTGATGTCACGACTACTCCCTCGCTTTTGAACCTGTTTGAAACGGTTCGCTCGCGCGCGAAACTTTAATAATTTATAACAAATTTATTATTGGGAATTAAGGCGTCATATTTTGCATATCTTATTTTTTAGTATTGTAGAACATTTTTATGAAGTAAAAAAAATGTGCAAGTTCCCTATTTGGCTTTTGTGCCCTCAGCCAAGTGTGTAGAGTAATGCAACAGAACATAGGAACGTAACGTCGTATAGAACATCGCCACGTATCTTGTGCTCTTATAAAGTAGTTCTTTATAATATTTAATTGTTGGGTAAAGGACGCTTGCAGCAGCAAGAATATTCACCCAATTCCAAAACAACACCGATTTTTTAATATTTAAGTTGTAAAATAATATATTTAGTTACATTAATTGGGACTCGACTTTTTATTGATAATCTAGGAGGCGGATGAATTATTTCTTGAAACAATGAAAAGCGAAGTAATCATTCAAAGTTTGATTATTGGAATTGTAAAGTGTTTCCATCTGAGATGTTCGAAAATTTTGAAAAAGTAGGTATATTAAAAGTGTTTTTGGGAATGCAGATTGCACCATTAAATTTCGCTCAAAAATCGAGCCATAGACGCCTTAGTTACTTTTTGTCTAGCTCTTTAGCAAATAGGAGAAACCTCCAAAAAGCAACGAATTTTGCACACCCTATACATTGCAAACTAATGTTACTAGAATACATTGTGTCAAATTGCAAGAGCGCAATCAACTTGAGGTACCAAATTGTTGTCTTAGATGGACTTTATGGCCAGTAGTTTCAACACTGACACAATTGTTCATGAAAAGGAAAACTATGTAGACATTCTTAATCTCCCAGGGCATTAATCTAAAGTATATATTTTTACGTGTTTTCATCAAGAACTTGATTAATGTACTAAAAACAGATTGAAGAATTGATTTTCCAGGTATTTATTTACTAAATATTACGCTTCTAAATGATAAACAAACATATGTTTAATTTTAGATTCAGTGCGTTTGAAATAATCAGTTCAAGCTTTCAATTTATATTAAACTGAAAAAAATTGATCTTTTTAAAAAAATAAAGATGTTTTGGAAAAAAATTGCTCTCAATTTGCAACATATTTTGAGATAATACTGACGTAGTTTTTCACAAAACACCATATACTGTACTCGACGCGCGTTTCACCAACCAAGTTGGCATCATCTGCAGATTATTAAAACTATTTTAATCATCTCCAGCTGATGCCAACATTGTTTGCGAATCTCGCATCGAGTGCAGTATATGCTGTTTTGTGGAAAACTACGTCAGTATTATCTTCACATCAAAGGTTCCAAACTACTTCAGGATACATTTCAAGGTTAGTAGCAATATCGTGATAAATACTAGGAAAGATTTTTTTCTCATGGAGATCTGCGACACGATTAGCAATTATTTTATTGAGAAGTTGACTGGTAATGCAAGTTTGTATCAGTCAATAAATTCTTACGTATTTCTAGATGTACTTTCTCCATATCAGTAGAATTGGCCCTCAAAACTGTAACATCCCCCAGTTCTAGGATTTGGTATTTCCTTTCAGTTTTATATGACATTCTATTAATCTCTCAAAGTCCAAAAATGTTCATTTACTTCCAGATGCAGCCATTCTTCTATTTGAAATCTATAATTTTAAGTCTAAATTCGCTAAAATCCGCATACAGATTTATTGAAAAAACACTCATTTATAGCCAAATCGTGTGTTCCTTCAAAATCGAACAATCTGGAGGCTTCTCTGTTTTTAATACTTTACTGGGTATCTTGTAATCATTTGAGGTCAGAGTCCTTTGGTTGGTGACGTAATCGAAATTTTTTTCTAATGTTATTAAAGATTTGGGAAGACGGTATCTTATATCTTCTAGAGCCTCATTGGTGTCAGGTTTATTTTGGTAAACTTTTTTTAAAGTAACCGCAAAGAAAATAGTCTAGCGGCGTTAAATCTGGATATCTTGGAGGGGTGAGGGAGAGATTCAATAGTACCCCTTCGACCAATGCAGCGATTTGGAAAAATTTGATCTACATGCCCTCAGACATTACCACCAAAATGTAGATGAACGCCATCTTGCTGGAACCATAGTCTTGCATGAGGAATATCTGGATCTACTTCACTGGGAAATATGACTGCTAATATGTGTACCAAATTAAAAGCTAGGAAATTGAAGTACCGTTCAGCTGTTAGATTTTATGAGAAAAGGCATGCTCCCAAAACTCGATTATGAATTATGCCATCCCACACATTCACTTTTTGAGGATGATAAGTGTGTGCTTCAAATTTCCAACGTGGATTGTGTTGAGACCGGGAACGATAATTGTGTCTATTAACAACCCCAGTTAAATAAAATATGGTCTCATCAGAAAAGATAAAGTTGCTTGGAAAAGCATGTCATTGTCACAACTTTCCATCATTTCTTCACAAAACTGAAATCGTCATCATAATCATCTTCTAATAACTTTTGCACAAGATGAACTTTATAAAGATGGAATTTGTGAATGTTTAGAAACATCTATACAGAAATACGGGAAGAATCGCTATCTTGGGTTAAGGTAACAGTTGTAATGTGCAGATTTTCAGTAAGAGATAATACTGTGTCAAGATTTTTATCTTTACTTAAAGCATGTAGCCGACCACTCCTAGGTAATTCCTTCACTGTACTGTGTCCTTCAAACTTCTCGAAACATTTTTCATTAAATAACGAATAACTTCAGATTGACTTCTCTTTATCTCCATATCCTAACATCGAAACTCCAATAAGCTGCTTTTCTGATAATGCCATTGTTATTTAATAATAATAGACACCAGATAACTTAAAACATTCCAATTACTGATGTTATTTACACCTCAATCGCTCTAATTTATAAAAAGCAAAGAAAAAATGTGGACCAAAAAAGGCAAAAAATAAATACGCTTATTAGTTTTTCATCTGCAAAAATGTTCAACTGATAAATATACTTTACCTAGTATATTATTAGCTTTAGTATCAACATTGCTTTTGCTTGTTAGTAATTTATCACAACTTTGATTTATATCCCTCAAAACTACATAATCGGACATTTAACCTAATTTTTATTTTCGATCCAATGAATATAAATGTAAAGGGTATTTTTTAATTGTGTTGAGGGATCATAAAAATTAAACATTTTTTCTTTTTTTAACTTGTTGAACGTTTCGCTAAATTTATTAGCTTCTTCAGGACAGGTTAGATTAAAATGTGTGTCATTTTGTCAAAACTTTTACGGGGCATATTAAGTACGTAACTTTTTCTTAAAATGTCTATTGAACAGTAACAACATAAATATAAATGCTACGTTTGGCGATTGAAATATAGCATAATAATACAGCCGAATAGAATTTTTGATTAGCTCTTCAACGAGGTCTCTTTTTTGAAAATATCTGATGTGGTCAGCACATAACTTTCTTATACCGTATATATCATTCTAATTAATTCTTCACTTACCTCAATTAAATTTTAATAACGTAAATACCTTAAAATGTTTCATTAAAATTTTTAAATAATTAATTATCAGCGTCGTTCGATACTGTCAATAATAAACCATATCATATATTTTAATAATTTCTTCTTACTGACATTGACATTATTATAACTAAATTAGAAATTTTAAATGTCAAACTGACAAATTTATCCTAACCTCATATTATAAGGTCAAATGTGTAAAAAATGTCAGTTTACATCAGCTTTATTTAAGTACTTAGAAAATATATTTTATTGGCTTGATATAGTAGACATGATTTATAATCTTTAATCAAGAATATATTTTTTTGTAAAGACAAACACAAAAAAAGTTTGGGTCCCGTGTACCTCCTTTCAGCTGGCTAATTTTGCTCATCACCGAATTTGTCATTGTCTTTGGCCTTTAGAACTCGTGTATCAAATTTGAAAGCTTTATCTAGAAATCAGTGGCAGCTCTCTCGATACTACAGACTGATTTTTTCCGTAAAATTATGTTTTTTCATTATAATTCGTGGAGGTTCGTCAAGAAATGCAATAAAATTTTTAAAATTTTTCTTCCTCAAATTGTACCTTTTTTCTGTTTTCATTCATTATGTCTCTTCTGGTGGTACCACATTCACCAAATTTAAGGTGTCACCTAAAATGTTGTTGAAAATCTTAATTGCCAAATTTGGGAAGCCTCCCATCACTATTTGAGTTATCGTGGCCACACACACACACAGGCGCACACGTACGCGAGCGCCCCCTCCACCCCACATACGTGCACGCGCGCCCACACACACGCACGCGCGCGCTCGCACATATACACACACGACCTAGAGGTAAAAAAAAATCACGATTACTATACTTCCTTATATTAGCTATAAAGTAAAATAAGTACGCTTAGCTAGAAGTTAAAGATTTGACAGTAAACGATAAAATATGTCATGAAAAAACGGCTACACTTAAAACAATTGTCTGTATTTTTTTTTCAAAAATAATGCAGTAAAAATATATGAATTTTATGCAGGCCTCTTAGGTAACTATTATTTCGAATGTTTTTTATATTATTTTCTAAATATACCGGGTGAGTCACGAATTGCGCTCGCCCCGATATGTCCTAAAATATTTGAAATAGAAAACTGAAATTTCGAGGGCTTATTATACGATTAAAATGCCATCTTTTCAATAAGAAATCAAGTTTGGTGCACATCCGGTTTGACCGGAAATGCCCACAACTTTCGATTTTTAAATGAAACACCCTATATATTTTTACATTTTTTGGGATCTAGAGGAAATTTTGAATACAATACATCCATTTTGGCCACATTTTGATAAACATTAAAAATTTTATTAAAAAATCTATTTCAGAATCCAGAGTGCTGTGCTATTGTTTTATTACATTCAATGGCTACTATGATTTTTCCAATGTTATTAGGTTACCAGATTTTAAACAGAAATGTGTCATTTTAGTTTTCAAAGCCCACTAATCTATTAGCCGCATGTTTCTAAAAGCTTGGTTGCATTGTATTTTGGCTGAAATCTCAAATATTTCTGAGCGGATTTTCAAAATTTTGGTATCATTAGATTCGTATGAAAATGGGGTATTTAAAAATGTTGTTGGACGATTAACTTCCCATTTAAAAAAACCGAATTAGTGGGTAAAAATCACATTTAAAAATTTTAAACGCCTCTAGACAATTAAGTAATGCAATCATATTGCTCTTTTTATTTTTATAGTAACGTAGCACACAAACTAAAATATATTTTGGGCACCACAGCACTCTGGATTCAGAAATAGATTTTTTTAATAAAATTTTTAATGTTTATCAAAAAGTGACCAAAATGGATGTATTGTATTCAAAATTTCCTCTAGATTCCAAAAATGTAAAAATATATAGGGTGTTTCATTTAAAAATCGAAAGTTGTGGGCATTTCCGGTCAAACCGGATGTGCACCAAACTTGATTTTTTATTGAAAAGATGGCATTTTAGTCGTATAATAAGCCCTCGAAATTTCAATTTTCTATTCCAAATATTTTAGGAGATATCGGGGCGAGCGCAATTCGTGACTCACCCGGTATATAATTTATATTGTTATCATTTAAAAGAATGATTATTGTGTTGTCAGTTTTACTGTTAAATAAATTAGACCACCAGTGAAATAGACATTAGCTGTCGGTAAAGTCCGTGTACGATCATATTGTCTAAATTTATTATTTTATTTTATTTCCATCTTTTTCCTTTAATTTTTTCAACAAAATTTGTTAATTTACTCATTAGTAAAACAGTGTGCTTAATAATAAATTATTTATTATTAACAAGCAAAAATTTTTTTGTAATATATATAAATATCGATTGCCCCACAAAAATAAATGACATATCTGCTTCTAAATTATCCGATTCCTTCAGCTTCCAGCTAAATGTAATACACAGTGACATAAATCCCTCAGGACAATCCTGGTTGATGCATCGAACTGTAACAAGTATAGTCTAATGCCTACATCCCCATGTCATAATAAATCCTGCCTTTCACCACGTTAGACACATTGTGTAGGTGGTAAAAACATTTCAGCTGGACTGTACCAGTTTATATTGGTCCTAAAACATTCCTTTAATAGACATCTCATAAATAACAGTGTATTGTTTAGTTTTTTTATGATATGTTTATTTTTAAGTAATTTGTATTAGAGAATTTTAAATACATTCACTTATTGTGAACCAACAATCGTTTTTAGGTCAGACCTATACGCATTTTAATTACCACTGAAATGCTGTATGGGGATGAAGCTACTGAAAATATAGGCAGATATGAGTGATACGGTTCTCTAAAACTGAGTGTCTGATTGGTAGTAGCACTGACCACCAGAGGGATACACTTAGCACTCACTATGTCTGTGTTGTTTAGTCTGCTTTAGGCTAGCCTAGTTTGCTATTATTATTTGTCTTTTCCATTACTTATGGCATACCGACGAGAACATAAAAAGTTCAAAGTCGGTCTATGTCTAGTGAGGAATTGACAAATGATCTTAGCTACCAAACAAGATTTGCAAGTTTAATTCAATGCAGGTCGGGGCTTTTGTCCGCTGAGTAGTTATTTCCTGCAAATCTTATTCAGTAATCAGATCAATAAATTTTAAATGTATTATTTGATTCTTGAAAAAGAAATCAATGCTGTTAGAATTTCATCCTTCAAGAAAAATTTTGGTATAGTAGGGGTTGTTGTAAAATTGAAAAAACATTAGGTAGTTATGACAAGTTGCTGGCCATTAATATACCGGGTGGCATAAAAGTATGGGAACAGCGGGATAACTTGAAAAATACGAATCCTAGAAAAAAACATTAAATACAAAAGTTGTGATCTTGGATTTGACCTTGACGATGACGCGATTTCCGAGATATAACATAAACTTGCATTTTTTTAAAATGGAAACCATAGTCGGCTATGGGCTTATAAGGAAGCTTATTTTTTTCTGATTTCAAAGATATAAACATTTGTATGTCAGACATGGAATTGGCAATGGGTTTATTGAATTCTACGTAAAAATATCTATTGATAACAATTTTCACGGATTTCCTAAGGTTAATGGTTTCGAAGTTATTTAACATTAAAAAAAATCGACTTTTTCAGTTTTTTCAGTATAATTCAGCAACCTGAAAACATACCACAATTCTTAATACGGCAATCAATTGCTCTCACAATTCTGCCCAATTATGCTAATTTAACCAACTTTGTAACTCTGCAAATAAAAAAGTTACCCATGTAAGGAGTAGATAATGGCCACCCGTATATATGTTTGTATATATGTGTATGCATGTGTGCATATATATGTGTGTATATTTACATATTTTCCTTTGTACATCTTGGTATGTTTTTTTTGTCTGAATTTTTTTTGACTTTTTCTGCATTGTCTTTTTTTGTATGCTTCATGTATGTATATATGTTTTTCAGTGGAAACATGAAATTATTCTTATTATTATTATATTATTATTAAACAGGCTTCATTAGAAAATTTGTCCGCAAATCAAAGGAATCATGTTTTGAAGTATTCATTAATAATTGCAAAGGCAAAAATACCCCCCCCCCCCCAATAGGAGTATATCAGAAGACCAAATTATTTGTCTTTATTATGGAAAAATTTTCATAATTTACCATCACCTGCACCTGAAACTTCAGGATAGGTGAAATAGATTGGAAAATATCTTCTATAAAATACAGTGCAGTTATCGGCTGTTAGATTTAGTCAAATGTCAGTGTAAAGAAGGATGTAAAAAAATGGGCTCTTACAATGAATCATGCACATGTATTGATTTCGAATTTAAAATTATCTATGTCCAAAACTATCCTCTAGTGATTCTAGCACCGAGAGAACGAATCATTTTAATATTATTGTTGTACCACATTGTGTTTTTTTTTATTTTCTGAATTAAACTGATTTTTACGTAGTTCTTTTAATTTCTACCGGTTCAAAAATCCTTACATACACATACGTACCGCTATCTTGCCATTGCATACGTCACTCTGAATTTTGGTTCAACTGTATAATTGTCCAATATTTGTATAAATTAACTAATAATAAGTGTTTAAACTATTAGTAACAAAGTGACCCCAAAATATGTGTAAATATAATGAAGAACCTAAAAATTATCTGTAACTACCTCGCGCCATTTTAAAACGGCCCTAATAATTATTCTTAGGGTATCAACGATGTTAGAAGGATAAAACGAACCGAGATCGGCAGTGTACGTCGACTGAGGGCGTCATTATCCCATAACACTCGTGGTACCTTCAACGTTTAATGTCCTTCTGATCTGTTATTTAATTCGAAAATTCTTTGACATATGTTCAGGACGATTTCATTTAAAAGAGAATAATAATCAAAATTGTTTCTAAACGCCGTAACCATGCAACACATTTTGTTTGTCAATAACGCCATCACCATTTAATTATTTTGTGTTGTGTTGTAGTGAAAATGTTAATGCGTTATTTCTCATTTAATGTATCTCAACATAGGGTTATCATTACAAAATACCAGACTAGTAGGGCGTTAAATTATTATTAGGCATTTCCCAGGATGACAACAAGCCAAAACCAATTCTTTGAACCTTTTTTGAAAAGTCTGACCCTTTTTCACACTTTTACGACTCATTTGATACGGATTGTAACTTCCGACTGGACAATTTTCTTTTTTTTGATTTTGATTTTGATTCCCGATAGCAACTCAACAAAGGATAGAGATAAGTTAAGGTCAAGCATTGTATTTTGGTCTAAAGTATGTGGCAAGCTTTTTGTACAAATCTTTCAGAAACAGCCTATATATTTAAATATTAAATGTTACAAAAAAGAGGTTACCGAAGATAATGCTTTAAAGATGTAAATTTATACAAGAGGCATTAATAATTTGTACATCAAATCAAGGTCTTCTGAAGTTCACTTACCTGATAAGTGTGATAAGAAAGATATAACCAATATCATGACATAAATGTGGAAGGGACCGTAGTTTTCTAATTTATTGAGTAAAATTTGTCTGAAGTTTTAAAATCATTGATACTAGAATCATCTAAAGTAAATTTATTACACATAAAACTCTGAATATGACTGTAGAGGTTTCTGTATTCATTTTATTTAACAAAACTTATTTTGTTTGAAAATAAAATATTGAAACGTAAATAAACACCAAAAACTTCCAAATCTGCGCAGATTTAAAAAAGAAAACTTAATTTTCTACTGTTATTAGAAAAGCAGGTCAAAGTTCAACACAGCAACAATATGTAATCAGTTAAACTTATATTAAATATAGATAAACTGGCCCTTCTATCAACTTTTGTTATATCCAGTCCCATAAGAATGACGAACGTCAGGCCTTTTGAAATCCAATATGTGATAAACAGTTTGACATCATTCAATTATACTGGGATATAAAAAGAGAGAATTACATCCCAGCGGCAGATTTTAAATTATCTCAATCAAAATGATGTATGCCTACCTACACATGAGATTAATGGGTCTCTAATTGTATATACCCTACTGAAGTGAACATCTAGGATTAAATTGCATTAGTTGCACTGCTAAATACGAATACATAAAACCTTTTGTATAAAGTGTAATCAATTTGTAAATCCGCATTTTAATTATCATTATTATTTTTAATTAACTTTTTGCTCAATGGAGAAAATTATTAAAAGTTCAAGAAAGGAAAGCGCACCCAACACTTCAACTCTAAAGGGGTATTATCCAAATACGATATTCGTTCTCCTTTTTGGGAGATTGTTCCAAAAATTCCAATTTTACAGACCGCAGTTCACAAGAGCGAGCTATATAACGAACTCGATTAGTCACCGTCTATCTGCTCATGAGTTCGAACCTCAGCTTTGGCAGATGGCAATATCAGAGGAAATGGTTGTCTGTTAACGGTTTTTTTCAAAGTGTAACACCCTCCCGCATTCTGCTTCAGAATTTGGGGGTTGTCTAATTTTGGGTTTAAATCCTAATCTCGACGTAGATCGTAATCCTGCTCCAGAACCTAGTGCTGCCATTGTTGCTAAAATAGTTGGGCAAATTAAGGTACGCGCAAAAGAAACAAAAAATCTACCATATCAGATTATTCAGACCAACACCGTTACCGCCCTTCAATAGAATCAACCGTACATGCCAGCAAAAAGATGCTCGCCGCAAAGTAATAAAATGGATACGATAAGCACCAAAATCACCATCACCATCAGAACCAAAATTACTAAATGAAACTGATACTCCAATTTATTTACGTTAGATGGAGAACTATTTCTGATTAGATACTGCAGTGGGGGAGAATAGAATTTTGATATTTACAACAAAATTAAATATTCGACGTTTATCATGGGCTCAGTATTGGATTATTGACGGAACATTCAAAACTGTACCTAAAATTTTTCATTAAATTCATACGATACATGCATTAATTGGTTCTGAAAATTACTGAATTCTACCACTACCAAATCATAAATGAATGTTTCAAGACTTGATTGACATTGGTGAAGAAAACGAAATTGAAGCGCAGATTATACCAACTGATATGGAATTAAATAATGTTTTCTAATGTTTGCTTAGCCGCCTCTCAAGTCACGAGGTAATATCCCCAGAAAATCCTAGGATTTTGTGTTGGATAAAGAGAGACGAGACCCTACAGTTTATTTTGGAGTCCGAACCACATCTAGGGTATCGACAATTCCCTCTTCCATTTTAAACATTTCTAACTTGCTCCAGGATGGAATCGAACCATCGGCTACCATGCTACCATGCCAGTTACCAGTAATTAATGCTTCTAAAAGTAAATTTCCAGAAGTATCGAATAAATGTTGTTACTTTTACTTGGGGTAGTGTATTTGCAGAAGGATTAAAGCAAGTTAATTTGCATCTCGATACAACAAAGACGAAGAATTTAGTTTAATGCTGCTCCATTTGTGTGTCTTAGCATTTATCCCTTCAAATAAAACTCCAGAAGCATTTAACGTTCTCAAGTCTAATTTTCCACCAGAAGCTAGTGATGTGATTGAATGGTGCGAAAACTTTTACATTCATGGAAAATTAAACGATATTTGTGCAATAGAACTGCTATTCGCAACATACCTATCAATTTCATAGTCAGTTTATAACTTCATTCAATTGAATGTTCCACGCATCCAAAATAACCTCGAATGCATAAGAGATGGAAGAATATAGTTGAACGATCACACATTGTAGGGAAATTAGCAGTCGGAATTTTGTCCAGAATCGTCTAATTTATGTGGTGTGTTTTATGTTTATTTTATTATTTCACTGTATAATAATCATTATTCTCATATCAGTTTTGTTTCAACATCTGTTCAAGCAGTAATTTCTTAGCGATTAGTTTGACAGATCGGTCGCAAATGAAATTGATGTAGTTACTATATCCATTGAGGTAAGTTCTACATAGAGAGAAATACAAGGCATGATAGAGTCAGCTTTCTCCTCCAAATAATATAGATTGATAAGTCATCATCAGCATCGTTATATTTGTTATCATATAAAGAAAATTACTTGTCGAATTTCGAAGAGTTACACGCTTTCTACAATATTTTTGGTGTAGTACGAGATGAATCCCAATAGCTCATCAAAGGCCTCAGTTATTAATACATTCCTCTAAGTGTTCATTCCCAATTTTCTTATGGTAGCTAATTAGTTATTATCTCTAGTGGTAGGTGATATAAACTAACATGTTAGAAATATTACTTAATAGAGCAACAACAGAGATTGGGTTTATGTACAGGTAGACGCTTTGAAAGGGAGAAGCTATAATTTTGTTGCTAGAGCTATCGTCTTGAACTAAAATGCTGAAATCCGATTCTACCTGGCGTTTTTTCAGGATGGAAACTCATCCCGACATTTTTTAGCATATTGTTAGGATGAAAACATTTACCAATACTCAATATTCTAATTAGTTTATTTAGAAATATATATCCACTTGTCTTATAAATTGTAAATATAAAACTTAAAGACAATGAACGCAAACGTGCAAAATCACTTAATTTTCTAAGAAAATAATGAAAACTGTATACTTAGATAATTTATCATAGATGAAAGTTAAGTTAATATTTTGTTAAGTTTTCGCCAGCTAAAAAAATACACAATTTTCAAAAAAATTTTATCCCCATTTATTATCTCTGCTGTCATATGTATATATATATATATATATATATATATATATATATATATATATATATATATATATATATATATATATATATATATATATATATGTTAAATTCGTTTTCCGGGTATACTCCCGCGTAGGTGATAGGCCCCGAGAGGGACCGTGGTTGTCTGAACGACGTTTCGGCAGAATCTCATCTGCCATCTTCAGGTTCTAACCGTTAACTGCTTACTGCGGCTTCTGGTTACTCGAACTGAAATGCGGTCCCTCTCGGGGCCTATCACCTACGCGGGAGTATACCCGGAAAACGAATTTAACATTCACCACCCGCGAAAACCTGAAAAACAACATATATATATATATATATATATATATATATATATATATATATATATATATATATATATATATATATATATATATATATATATATATATATATATATATATATATATATATATATATATGAATGATATGACATATTCATACAAATAAAATAAAATTAGTAAACAAATATTAGATAGAAATAAATCAAACGTTCAATTAGAACAAGATTTAATAAGGTAAACTGAAAAGTCACTCGTAAGTGAAATTTAATGAACAAATTATACTTAAAAACATGTTATAAAGATGATTTTAATAAAAAATGAATAAGTTTTATCTCAGAACAAGAATCATTGATTGTTAAACAAATAACAAAATAATATATTAAAAGTAAATAGCAAAGAAATAGAATAATTCATAAAAAAATACCTATATAGGACGAAATTATAAAAATATAGACACAGAGATATTCAATAATCAATAATTTTGAAAAGTGGTCAAAACACAGTAAAAAGATTCATCCATAATTAATTAGATAGTAAGTTCAGTAGATGAATAATGTATAGGGATAATAGGATAAGGATTATACAATCAAAATTAAAAAGTAGTGCTGAAAAAGAGAATAAAACATTTTAAATACAGTGCACGAGTGTTCTTAAAGATGTTTTGCTAAAACGAAATATATGTATATATATGTATATATATATATATATATATATATATATATATATATATATATATATATATATATATATATATATATATATATATATATATATATATGTGTTTTTTTTTTTATAGCAATTGTGTTCTTGGGATTTTGGTTTTTTAATGATATGAACGAAAATCTAAATTGTTTATTTATTCATAAACACATTTTACAAACGTTTCGGTGGCTGTTTTCCACCTTTTTCAATGCAATGACAAACGAAAAAATAATCTGATGTGGCACTTTATAGTTTAACGTACAATAATGTTAATTAATAATTTATGCGTATAGCGAGCACATCACTTTTTACTGTTTTATACTAACCGACGATGTTTTTTGTGTTTACAACTAAGTTTGAACTGTGTAGTTTACAATCAGTTTAAAGAATTGATTTCACATAAATGAAAAGACGGTTATGTGAAAAAGGAGATCATGGTGTTTTAGCAAAATTCAGTGCAGTCTGCTAGCATCGGCCTTAATGTCTTACCATTACGGATCATCAATCACGACTTCTCCTTAAAAGATCTAGTTGAATATAAATACTACTGAAAATAATAAAATCGTTTATAAATGAAGATGCTTCTTTACAGGATTTCATAACCTTTCTATAATTTTCATGATACCCTTTCTATAATTTTCATGATACTATACATCTTTATCCAAGCATGAAGGGTAGATATTATATTAGATTTTTATGAATACATTTTACATTTCAATAATTCTATTTATTAGGGGTAAATACTAACCGCAACTTTATACTTTATGCACAAAGACATCAATAACAATTATAAAATATATTTCTTTTTCGTACATACCTCTTGTCGACGATTTTGCTAAAATTTCTCATCTGTTACAAAATTTGAAGAAAAATTGCACTACGACTAGATGTAAATATCGTAATACGCGTCTGCAGATGGCTACATTACACACAATACACAGAGTGTTTACAGTTTTGTGTTTCTATTTTCAATGCGTGATACAACAGGTCGAAGAACGCGATAAGTATTAAAACACCTTAGTAAAAGTTGTATAAGATAAAAGAGAAAATAATGATCCATTTTATTTTTATTTTTAATGGGTGATACTACAGATTAAAACTAAAATTAAATTAAACACCATAGGTAATACAACCTCCTGTATTCTTGAAAGTCCTCAAGGTACCTTATGGAAGAGAGCTACACATTTAGAGACAATGGGCAAGTATTCTAGGATTAATCTGTGGTTTAGAAAAAATCCTAGCTCCCTCGACAGGGAATCGAATCCGGGACTCCAGAGTAGGAGGTAATATAAGTGTCCTTACCACTCGACCATGAAACCACTTTAAAAAATAGTTAGAAGCGGTTTTACAACAAATGATCAAAATTATCACCCCACTGTTGTGTATAGTCTTGCTTGGCGTAACAGCATATCTTGCAAGGCAAAGATCTTGTTGTCGAATTGCCTCCGCAATTGCTTCCACCCAGTTATGGAAAGAATTTCGTTAGTGTATACCACGGCTTGCATGCAGTTTTTCGTCACACCATTATTGTTGTGGAAATTTATTATGGCGTCTCTAGAAAAATTAGCTTCATCAGTAAAAGGCACCTTAGGAATGAATTGAGGATTTTGAGTAAATTTCTCCAGAATGCACTGGCAAAACCTTAAACATATAGGGAAATCTTGAGGCAACAATGCTTGACGTTGCTATATGTAGTACGGATACAACTACTGATTTTCAAGAATATTCTAATTTTTCTTGTGCTTGTGTCTGGGTGTTCTTCAATAACATTCAGAACTACTTCTTCTAATTCAGAGGTTCTAGTTGTTGAAGGCCTTTCTGCTACTATATTTTTCTCTTGAATCCATTAGGCATTGAAAAAGGTTTCTAAAGATCTGATAATTAAGGGTTTGATGATTGGGGAATCTTTCAATGTAAATAAGTCTAGCTTCATAGCAATTTCCATCAGCAAGACCATATACCCAATCATATGTACCATTTTGTGTAGATAAGTTTGTGTAGATTGCTATGAGACAAAATTGTGAAAATGTTCAAGTTTCACAAGAAATAAATTACATTTTATTATGGAAACAATGTATTCGAATATTTGAATCATAAATTTGTGAATTGACAACTAAATTCATGCATTAAATTAACAGACAATTAATATAACCTGATATAATTTTTCTAATTATTGAAAAAAATGGCTCATTTTAATAAAAAAAACGCAATAGGCATTTTTTGTAAAGTTTGAATCAAGAAATCCAAAAAAAAAATTAAAGAAAACGTAGTGGCGTATCCATTTTCTCATTCAATATCGCAAAGGCAACTAATATGAACGTAACTGGTGAATTTAAAGAATGTGTGTACATGCTGACCGCATGTACACACACCAAATTTGAAATTAACATCCAAACGCGTTTTCAAAAATTAACAAAATTTACCACTTTTTTCTTTCAACTTCAACACCCTGATTTGCGAAAACGAGGAATTTGCGGATTTGTTGATACGAACTTTTTGTCTTAAAATAAGCTAAGTAATATGCCAGTAAATTAATTTTCTACACGTACTTAGGAAACACCCTGTAGATTATAATTAAAATTATGGCCGTGCAGTCTATAACAACTATTCATTTTTATTTCATGCGAAGCACACACTCAGCATTAATAATATTTAAAAAACATTTGAAGAACACGGAGAACTGCTACACATTCTTTACACAACAACCACATTTATAAAAGTCTTGACGATCTACGTTCTTCAATCTTAAAGAGGAAAATGATTCAAGTAAATTAGCTATACAACAGAGTATCAAGATCTATGTTCATCATTATTCAAAACAGACGCGGTTTTACTTTCGAAACTTTGTGAATTGTGAGGCTGATTTATGACAAGAAGATAAATGATTATCAGTTTTATTTCATAGGTTCATGACCTGAGACGTAATTCACCGGAAACTTTAAGATGTTCCGTAGTTTATGAATGAGTCTGACAGGAAATATATGAATATCAGATTTTATGAACGCAAGGAGGTGGAAATTTAATATTTTATTTTTAAGGTACGTTTATTATATTAAATGAAAGAGGAAAGAATTTTTACACCAGTGGCGGATCTACCATGAAACTAGTGAAATTTGAGTTTTAGGCGTCTCTCTGTCGCCTTGAATAGTAGCCTCAAATGCCCCAAATTTGTGTACATACTTTTAAAAATGCAATCGCCTTGCGTTGTGAAAGACATATTTAAATTAAACTAGATACTAGTGGTAAATATAGGTACAACTACCCCAGTAAACATTTCGATTTAATTTGACGTCGAGACTACCTAAATTATGTGTACATAATTTAGGTGCTTTCGACGAATTTATTATAATAAATTTAGGCGCAAAATTGGAAGTAATCATATTTAAGTAAAATTTACGTTGACGCGACGTTGAATCGACATAAGTGGAGAATAAAACGACGTCGAAAGTTAGTTAAATTGACTAAGATACGTAAAATTACATATAAGGCTTTCTTGTAGTATGCTTGGTTACTAATACGTATTTATGTACATTTGACTTCATTTCGACGTCAATTCTACATCGAGTTGAATAGTTTTAGGTAAAATCTACGAATTTATGTGCAAATGGCTAATATCTCCTATTAAAAAAAGAAGAATTTTATTATATATATATATATATATATACTATATATATATATATATATATATATATATATATATATATATATATATATATATATATATATATATATATATATATATATATATATAAACAGCTTATTTTTTATTAATGAGGATGCAGTCCAAATTTTGTTGGGTTAATAAAGAATACTCTTTTCTACTATGCCAAGCTTTCGAAAATATTTTATTTTCTTTCTCAAGACTACAAAAGAAGATAAAAAGGGTTCATAATTACATGTAAAAAAATTATAAAAAAGCATTTTTTTACCTTATGCCAGTAAGTTGAGGTTATAAGTTAAAACTAACATCACGTTACACATTAAAAACTTTTCACTATGCAATGTTGACATCTACTTTATGTTTAATACATTTTAATTGCTGCATAATGACCAAATTAATCGAATAATGAATAGGGGGATTCAACCCCATAGTGGATGTACTCCACTACTCTAGTACATGTCAACTGGTAATTGGTTCAAATGCAAATTACTCTACACCAGAAATATTTCATACCAACTCACCAACAATTCAACCAAAATGTAACTAAAAACCGCGGCCATTTTCAAAATTCTACATATTACCATATGACGTGATGTTGGGAATTAACCCTGTGACAATCATTGGGGGGTTGAATCCTAACAGGACGTCTGGTCAGGAGCCGCAATACCGGGTTCAGGGAAAACTAACCTAATAAACAACTGAAAAAGGGAAGAAAATTCTATTTTACATTCTTTTAATTAGTTACATAGGGAAGAGGAAGTATAATATATTTTACTTCTGTGTTTGAAAGAAAATAAATAGTGAAAGACACGTTGATGGGAGTATGCAAAGGGCAAAAAAAGACCCAGTGACAACTATAGGGGGTCGAATACACCTTTTGACTTATTTCTAACAACGAAGACTTCACCTTTTAGTTGAATAAATTAAGTTACGGACAGTTTTTTCCTTTTCGGTTCGTTGTTTCAGTCTTGGTTTCAGCGTGTTGCTGGGAATTAACCCTGTGACAATAAATGGGGGATGGTCCTGTACAATACGTTCGAATCGGAGACCGTAGCACCGATCCTAAAAGGAAAAGAACTGGCCAAGTTTACATTACAAATTCACAAATTAAATCAGATCGAGGGTTGATTCTATTCGGGGGAGTGTACTCAGGAACTAGATAACTTAGTGACAATATAGGAGGTTCTTTAGCCCCGTGAGTGGACTCCACCGAGTTCAAGCACATCTGTCTGAAGAAAAATTTGAATAAATTCAAACTTTTCATAAAATGTAGAATTTTGAAAATGGCCGCGGTTTTTAGTTACATTTTGGTTGAATTGTTGGTGAGTTGGTATGAAATATTTCTGGTGTAGAGTAATTTGCATTTGAACCAATTAGGGATGGTGAAAATCAGTATTTTTCGGTAACAGGTATGTTCTGTTCCTGTTACTAAGACATACCTATTACAAATACCTGTTACAAAAATATCTGTTACTAGTGCTCAGCCTGAGTTTCAGCGAGCCACTTATTAAACTAGTTGTTGATTTGAGTATCGAGTTGCACGTTCATTCTACTAGGTACCTACTTCCCACACTTCTGTTATGGTCGTTGTCTCGTCGGCCTTATTTTATAAGATTACGTTGTTTTTGTTTTATTTAAAATAGGTATACCCCATAGCATTTTAATAAATATAATTTTACTGTGACTATTATTATTATTATTATTTCATATTCATGCAAATAATAGACTGCTAAATAAATATACCGATAACACATTTCCCACTCCTAATCCGCTGACTGTTGCCGATCCAAATCGGCCGCAGCCATGAGCAGAGTAAACACCGCAATAACCAGTACAAATACTAGGTTGGGTCTGTAACAGGTATATCTTAAACGTGATACCTGTTACGGGCTGTTCCGCACTCATACCTGTTACAAAATACCTGTGACAGGTATTTTGTACCATCCCTAGAACCAATTACCAGTTGACATGTACTAGAGTAGTGGAGTACATCCACTATGGGGTTGAATCCCCCCTATTCATTATTCGATTAATTTTGTCATTATGCAGCAATTAAAATGTATTAAACATAAAGTAGATGTCAACATTGCATAGTGAAAAGTTTTTAATGTGTAACGTGATGTTAGTTTTAACTTATAACCTCAACTTACTGGCATAAGGTAAAAAAATGCTTTTTTATAATTTTTTTACATGTAATTATGAACCCTTTTTATCTTCTTTTGTAGTCTTGAGAAAGAAAATAAAATATTTTCGAAAGCTTGGCATAGTAGAAAAGAGTATTCTTTATTAACCCAACAAAATTTGGACTGCATCCTCATTAATAAAAAATAAGCTGTTTGTTTTTTAACTAGTCGTCCACTACGTCTACCAGTTTTTTTAAATATATATATATATATATATATATATATATATATATATATATATATATATATATATATATATATATATATAAAGTTTTAAATGTGTGGTTATGACCGAATTTTGTTAAAATGCTATAAATGCTATCAAAAGTACAGTAGCGTGCAGATTTCTTGGGATACAAAAAAATAATATATTTTTTTAAATGGGATACCCTATATATTATTAAATTTTTGGAATTATCCTTTGTTCCTGATTTCGAAAACATACTATATGTTACCCCTACCATATACGGTTTTTGAGTTATTAAACGTCGAATATCTTATTTAAACTAGTTACTGTAAATATGGAAAAGATGACATTATTAAAGTGAGCTATGAAAATGACAACTATTATATTTGATAAGTGACATTTCTTTAATGAAATAATCAAAATGGTTTACAGTGAGGAAGAAAAAGTCCAAATATTTACTTGTTATATGCAAAATAACAAAAATAAACGTGCAGCAAAAAGAGCATATAGGGTGTTGTATCCAAATTGTCCAACACTATCAGAAAATACGTTCAAAAATATTTACCGAAAGGTGAATAATACCTCCAGTTTTAGTAGAAAAAAGCGTGTAGTGCAAGCAAACCAGGAAGAACAGTTAGATATACTGCTTCATTTCGAAGGTAAGCCCATCCATATTTATTCATGAATAGACTTTTTTGAAACATTGTATTATTTTTTAGAAAATTCTGAATGTAGTATAAATAATGCAGTCGATCAATTAGGTAAAAGTTATTCCAAAATCCAACGTACGTTAAAAAATAACAACTACAGACCATATAAAATTTTACCCGTACAAGTTTTAACAGAGGTTCATAAAAGAAAGAAGATGGACTTTTGCCGCCAGATAATTCAAAAGTTGGATGAAGATCCTGATTATTTATTAAAATATTATGGACTGATGAATCATCCTTTTCTACGGCAAGAGTTTTTAATAGGAAAAATCGAAGGTCGTGGGAAAACAAGAACAACAGAAAAAGATTGGTAAAACAAATATAAAAATCAGGAAGAAAAACTGTTTTCGTTTGGCGTGGAATTTTCAGAAACAAAATTGTTGGGCCTATATTTTATGGTTATACTTTAACTGGAGTTACCTATCTGGAAATAATTATCCCAGACGCAGAAAATATTCTTTTGCAGAATTTTCCTGAAGCCGAACTTGTTGATTTGGATGTAGGATGGGGCAACACCGCATAGTGTCCTACGCATTCGAGATCATTTGAATAATGTATTCCCAATATGGATAGGGAATAATGAACCTATTAAATGGCCACCTAACAGTACGGATTTGACTCCTATGAAATCATTTTTTTGGGGATTTCTAAAAGACATTGTCAATAATAATAGTAATAATAGTATTCGTCATTAAAGACAGGATTCGACTTGAAATAAACAATTTGAATGTAAATAAAGAAGCCATTTCCGGTGCAATTATAAATATAAGAAGACGCTAGGGTTAAGTGTAAGAGCAGAGAGTATCTATTATAGATACTCTACTGAACTTCGCCCATTTATTGTCGTACTCAACAATAAATAAAGATATGTTATTATTTATTTATTTATTTTTTTTTTTTCGGTTTCCCGATGCCGGTCAGTCCTCCCGTGGCCTCCAACGCCTCACGGGAGTCGCGCCGGCGCATCAACTACAGCCACTCCCCACATCCCGCAGGGTTAGTGACTGTAGATACCAGAATCGTGTGCCCTAAGCAGACGGAGAGAACCCAGAATGACCGCCTTCTGCATTTGGCCTGCCAGCCACTCAGCTGATTTTTGGCAGGCCGGTATGATCTTTAGTTCCGAAAGTAGCGTAGGCTTTATCCCTCCGAGTACACCGATTATAAGGACGACCATTTTTACCGAGTAGCCTGGGTACAGCACTTGGAGCTCGTACCGGAGATCGCGATATTTGGTCCGTTTCTCCTCCTCCTTCAAGGTGATGTTTTTCTCCGCAGGAGCCGAGAACTCGATGACATACATCACCTTGAGTTGATGGTCGAGGAGGACTATGTCAGGCTTGTTGGCTTGGATTAGCCTGACAGTCGGGAACGAGTAGTTCCAGTAAATCCGGCATTTCTCGTTCTCGACAACGGACTCAATATCTCCGGGGACGTAAGGCAGCACTGGTGTCTGGTCTACCCCGTACGAGTGCCTTAGATGGTAGTATAGCACTCGTAACGCCGCATTATGCCGGTGGATGTAGGCCGAAATCGCATATATAGGGCATGCAGATAGTAAGTGCATGAGCGATTCCGGCGCCTGATGGCAGGTCCTGCAGTTGATATCAGGAACCTCTACACGCCACACGCGGCTACGGTAGACCAAGGTGTTGATAACCCCATCTTGACAGGCCATAATGAATCCCTCGGTCTCCGACTTAAGCCCTGTTGATCTTAGAAAGGCGAAGGTCAGCCTGGTCGATAAACCCAGTGTTTCTATGTTCTTATAGAAGACACCATGCTGGGGTTTATCGACGTGCTGCCGAAACAGATTTTCCTGTTCGGCAGCTCTGATTCGGGCTTTCAGACGATTTGGCTGAAGTTCGGTGACTGACTCAACATCAGCACCTCGCCGGCCTCCTCGCCTGATGTCAAATGCGAGACCGAGTTCATCTGCGGCTCTTTTTGCTGCCTTGAACAATCCTGCTCCCACTCCTACAGTTTCGTGATGTTTTACGAACCGCAAGAGGAGATCTGAGCTCCTGAGTATGTTACATGCCATACTCAGAACTACTCTGCCATGCGTACACTCCAGGCTCAAGAGTCCTCGGCCCCCCCGTTGACGTGGGAGGTACACACGAGGAACGGACGATCTAGGATGAATACTTCTGTGAATATTCATCATCTTGCGGGTATCTCTGTCTAATTGACGCAGCTCATCTACCCTCCACTTTACTACTCCGAAGGAGTAGAGCAGAATCGGAACGGCAAGCATATTAGTTGCAGACACCTTGTTCTTCCCCGAAAGTTCGGAAGACCAAATCTTTCGGAGGCGGTGTCTGTACTTGCCGCGGAGAGATTCCTTTATTTGTGTTACATCCTGGATGTGCCTTTGTTGCACACCCAGATATGTATAGGTCTCTCCGGCATCCAGATGTCTTAGGATGCTTCCGTCTGCGAGCTGCGCATCTTCAGGGAATTCCCCGCATCGTCCTCTCTTGAGGTGGACGACTGCACATTTGTCCAACCCGAACTCCATACCAATTGCCCGCGTATATTCTTCGACCACCCTAAGAGCGTTTTGTAGTTCGCGCTCTCCGGAGGCATAAAGTTTAAGGTCATCCATATAAAATAGATGAGTGACCTTATGCCTCCGGTCGCTGGGTGGCCCACATTGATATCCGCGGGTTTGGCGGAGCCCAACAGACAACGGCAGCAGTGAGATGCAGAAGAGGAGAGGACTCAGGGAGTCACCCTGGAAAACTCCTCTCCTAAATGTCACCTGCCCTGTCGTGACCCGCTGTGCACCTGATGTTATGGTGAAGCGGGTCTTCCAGAGCGGCAGCAGCTGTTCGATGCATCTCACTAGTGGTGCTGGTACCGCAAGACATTCGAGCAAGTACAACAATAGCTCATGCGATGTTGTATCAAATGCCTTGCGGTAATCAATCCAGACCATCGATAGATTCCGCTTGTATTGCACAGAATCCTGTGTAATACAGCGGTCTATCAGCAGGCTGTCCTTGCAACCTGCCATGCCCTTCTTGGCACCACGCTGTTCGTGTATCTGCTGGAAGACCGGATCAACAGACCTCAGCGTCCTAGCATACAAGATACGTGTAAATATCTTGTAGCAGGAGTTAAGGCAAGTGATCGGCCTATAATTCCTCGGGTCGGAAAGATCCCCCTTTTTGGGGATTAGCACAGTACGTCCCTCGACGAACCAGTCCGGAATCTGCTGCCCCTCGTTCAACCATGAGTTGAAAACTCGCGCCAGACGGCGGTGAGTGGAAGGAAATTTCTTCCACCACCAGTTGTTAATGCCGTCTGGGCCTGGGGCAGCGAAGTTCTTGGTACCAACAAGTGCTTGTTGGACTTCCTCCGTACTGATTGCCGGGCACACTTCTTCTGGCTCTTCAAGATGTCTGTGACACAGAGCCTCGAAGTGTGCAATTGATGGAGTGTCGCTATTGAATGGACGCGGCGTTTCGTAGATTCCCTTCCAGAAGGCTTCGACATCTTCTACAGTCGGCGGATTCTCGACAACACGCTGTGGCTCTTGAAAGAGGCGGGAAGGATTCGTACGGAACAAATTGTTTTGTTCCATACTCCTCACCCGCCTCTTCAATGTTTTCTTTATCGCCATGAGCGCTCGGATCCTATCTAGACAGTGCTGCTTGATGGTAAGCATCACTGTCAGATTTAGAGTATGGTGTTGACGTCTTAATCCGGCAGCTATGCGCCGGATCCTGGGAGTAAAAACTCTACCAGTCGTCTTATATTCCACCACACTCTGGATCTGAGAAGCGTGTTGTCTGGCCGACTGTATCTTGCCTTTGATTTTTTGTACACGCCGCTTGGCTTTCTCGACCGCGTGATTGGTTGACCTCTCACGGGAGACGAGTTGCTTCGCGGCGTTGTACACGGCACAGTTGATTTGCCAGATGTCTACATCTTCCGGAATTTCCTCATCGATGACCGCGTCCATTCTAGCCAGGTCTTGTGGCTTTAGGTTAGCCCTGGTGTTAAGGCTAACCCTCGTCCTTAAGTCTATATCGGTGAACTCTAATGGATGATCCCCATCAGCTGGTAATTGCCGCGGTGGAACTGCGGCTGGCAGTTCTTCCAGCTGACGGGGTGCCCTCTCGTAACCTGTCCTGAGCAAGAAGGATACTTGATCTCTCAGATGTTGTTGAGAGAAGGCGCGATGCTCTGGATGCATTTTATTTTTTTTTTTTTTTGTTCGGTTTCCCGATGCCGGTCAGTCCTCCCGTGGCCTCCGACGCCTCACGGGAGTCGCGCCGGCGCATCAACTACAGCCACTCCCCACATCCCGCAGGGTTAGTGACTGTAAATACTAGAATCGTGTGCCCTAAGCAGACGGAGAGAACCCAGAATGACCGCCTTCTGCATTTGACCTGCCAGCCACTCGGCTGGTTTTTGGCAGGCCGGTATGATCTTCAGTTCCGAGAGCAGCGTAGGCTTTATCCCTCCGAGTACACCGATAATAAGGACGACCATTTTGACCGAGTAGCCTGGGTACAGCACTTGGAGCTCGTACCGGAGATCGCGATATTTGGTCCGCATTTTATTTTTTTATTTATTTATTTTTTTTTTTCGGTTGCCCGATGCTGGACAGTCCTCCCGTGACCTCCGACGCCTCACGGGAGTCGCGCCAGCACATTAACCTCAGCCACTCCCCACATCCCGCAGGGTTAGTGACTGTAGGCTCCGGAATCGTCTGCCCTAAGCAGACGGAGGGAACCAGAATGACCGCCTTCTGCATTTGACCTGCCAGCCACTCGGCTGGTTTTTGGCAGGCCGGTATGATCTTCAGTTCCGAGAGCAGCGTAGGCTTTATCCCTCCGAGTACACCGATAATAGGGACGACCATTTTGACCGAGTAGCCTGGGTACAGCACTTAGAGCTCGTACCGGAGATCGCGATATTTGGTCCGTTTTTCCTCCTCCTTCAAGGTGATGTTTTTCTCCGCAGGTGCCGAGAACTCGATGACATACATCACCTTGAGTTGATGGTCGAGGTGGACTATGTCAGGCTTGTTGGCTTGGATTAGCCTGACAGTCGGGAACGAGTAGTTCCAGTAAATCCGGCATTTCTCGTTCTCGACAACGGACTCAATATCTCCGGGGACGTAAGGCAGCACTGGTGTCTGGTCTACCCCATACAAGTGCCTTAGATGGTAGTATAGCACTCGTAAGGCCGCGTTATGTCGATGGATGTAGGCCGAAATCGCATATATGGGGCATGCAGAAAGTAAATGCATGAGCGATTCCGGCGCCTGATGGCAGGTCCTGCAGTTGATATCAGGAACCTCTACACGCCACACGCGGCTACGGTAGACCAAGGTGTTGATAACACCATCTTGGCAGGCCATAATGAATCCCTCGGTCTCCGACTTAAGCCCTGCTGACCTTAGAAAGGCGAAGGTCAGCCTGGTCGATAAACCCAGTGTTTCGATGTTCTTATAGAATACACCATGCTGGGGTTTATCGACGTGCTGCCGAAACAGATTTTCCTGTTCGGCAGCTCTAATTCGGGCTCTCAGACGATTTGGCTGAAGTTCGGTGACTGACTCAACATCAGCACCTCGCCGGCCTCCTCGCCTGATGTCAAATGCGAGACCGAGTTCATCTGCGGCTCTTTTTGCTGCCTTGAACAATCCTGCTCCCACTCCTACAGTTTCGTGATGTTTTACGAACCGCAAGAGGGGATCTGAGCTCCTGAGTATGTTACATGCCATACTCAGTACTACTCTGCCATGCGTACACTCCAGGCTCAAGAGTCCTCGGCCCCCCCGTTGACGTGGGAGGTACACACGAGGAACGGACGATCTAGGATGAATACTTCTGTGAATATTCATCATCTTGCGGGTATCTCTGTCTATTATTATTATTATTATTATTATTATCAATTATGCATTGACAAAAATGGTGGACACATCGAACATCTTTTATGAGTTATCATTTATTTGTATTTAAATTTCCTAAATATTCTTTGTTATCTATTTTGTATAAATATTTGGTTTTTTCTTCCTCACTGTAAACCATTTTCATTATTTCATTAAAGAAATGTCACTTACCAAACATAATAGTTGTCATTTTCATAGCTCACTTTAATAATGTTAGCCTTTTCATATTTACAATACAGTAACTAGTTTAACTACGATATTCGACGTTTAATAACTCAAAAACGGTATAAGGTAGAGGTAACATATGGTATACTTTTGAAATCAGGAACAAAGGATCATTTTAAAATTTAATAATATACAGGGTATCCCGTTAAAAAGAATATTATTTTTTTGTATCCCCTGAAATCTGCACGATACTGTACTTCTGATAGCATTTTAACAAAATTCAGCACACAACTTTTATTTAAAACTTATTTTTCTATAGGCAATAATAACGATGATAAGGGGTGGGTAATTTATAATGAATAACCCAGTACCATACAAAGCAAATAGTATTATGTTATATACACCCTGTAGTAACTCTCATTGATGTTATGTTTGAAACAATTTCCTTATTTGAATGTTGACGTAGTGTCTTGAAATATTTAGATTAAATAAGAAAATCGTCGTGGAACTGAGCGAAGGTGCGAAGAATAAGGGACGGGGTGTTGAAACTTTCTCGAAGATTATAGATTAGCATCGTAAAGAGGTGCCAAAAAGTTTTCTTAATATTAGGCGTGAAAAGAATAAAACTTATAAGAAGAGTTATTAAAAGTCCGACGGAAAATGGTCATAATACTTTGGATGGTTTGTAGATAATTGAAATAAAATTGCAATTATTAATCAGTGCTTTCTTAATTATTTTTAGATTCAAATGAAATATGTGTAACACAGCAGCAATTTTTTTGTCTGGAATAATGAAATAATGTAATAATAAAATACCAGAGTAATACAACATAAACAAGAAACTTGAAAGAAAAGTCCATAAAATATGTATTTTTTAAATAGATAATTATAAAATAATTTTATACAACGTGGTCAACGAGAGTCGGAAGTTTTGAAAATGGTATTATTTCATAACAACTATCCACAGTTGGCGTTTTGTCGAATTATCTGTCATTATATGCCTTTCATTAAATTGCACAAGAAGATATAGGTTTAGTTAAAAATGTCAACGAAAAGGGCCCAAATAAAAATGTTAGAAACCCTGATAATATTGATCGTTGACGTTGGGCATATCTAAGACTTCTTTCCTTCGAATTTTGCACAAGGATCTCAATTCTCATCCCTTCAAAATTCAGATAGTCCAGGCAATAAAACCAACAGACTTCCCAGCTCGCCTACATCCTGCTGAAAGGATGCAGTTAAATGTATATCCATTTTTTTGTAAGTCTAATATGTAACAAGTTACAGCGCTAGCGGCGCACAGTGGGCCAAACATCAGAAATAGCTGGACAAAATTCGAAAAATCAAGTAGGTTTTTTAAAATTTTATAATAAGGGGTTTTCGAGGTCGCTGAGAACGGATTTGATATCAGTTTTTCAGAATACAAAATGGCAGATCCAATATGGCGACCAAGAACGTAAAAAAGTACATAATTTTGACTGAAAATTGGTACTTAGTTTTCGAGGTAGCTGAAAAAGGACTTATAAATCAGTTTTTCTTGAAAGAAAATGGCGCTATTTAGCAAGGCTAGTCGGGCAAAGTTATTAAAGAAAAAAAATAACAGCTTACATAAGAACTTTAGTTTTATTAATTTCTATATTTAATAATGATATTAGTGAAACTAAATTAAGAGCTATCATCACAATCGGTATCTTGACTATCCTCGATCTCGGTACCGTCTAGACGCGTCTGTATCTACATTAGGTTCAATATCTGGCGATATTTTTAACTTTAGAACATTTTTGTTTATAGTTATTGATTTTCTAGAGTGTGGTGGCATCATACTGGTAATAACAGGGTCTGAAGATACGAGTAGGTTATTTAAGATGTCCCTGTTTGTATTTTTTCTGCTCGTTTTCCGAGAGTACCCTTCACGATATTTTCTAAATTCTCTGTGCCGTTCTATTTCATTTTCCATATATATTGAGCAATTATGTACTTTAAATTTTTCCTTTATATACTCGAATAAAACGTTTTGACAAGCTGAAGTCTGTGTAAGCGGGACACCTCTTTGTCTTAGTACTTCAACAGTTCCCTGCGAGAAATTCTTATATTTTTGTTTCCTACAACGAGAAAATCTCGTCTCTTACATGCGGCTGCACGCTGCTGCAGACGAAACCTATCTTATATTAATTCTTACTTATATATCTACGTTTTAAGAATTTAATGAAAATATAGAAATTTATAGAAAAAAAGTTATGCGTTTTTAAAATGCGCGCAGAGAAATATTTTATTATTTTTTTTGTACAACTTATAAGCAGCCGTAATCTATAATGTATAGCTTATAACGCATTTAAATATTATTATAGCGACCTTAACTGCCACAGACTAGACCGCTACGAGTGCTTCTGCCGACTACAAGTCAACTCCTGTCTTTCCGTGTAGATATTTGTATCGCGTACCACAGTTTCGCGGTAGTACAACCCCCATTCGACAAAATAGCTTCTTAACTAACGAATTATAGGTTTAGAATTGAAATAATGTGTATTTTGTTTTTTACATTTTGTCTTCCTAGATACTTGAAATAGCCCACTGTGTGGCGGAAAGATGAATATTTTCCAAAAAATCGTCAAACTCCGAAAAATGTGGATATTACAATCCATTTTCATTATTTTCCTAAGAAAGACGCGATGTTTGTTTGTATTACCAATAGCCATGGTATCGTAGAGAAAACACAGCAGAAAGCATAATTGATGAGAAGAGCATTAACTTCGGCAATGCGTGTCTATTTCAAGCCAGAAGACTATAATACAAAAGGTATATAAAGTTATTTTAGTTACATTTTTAGGTTAGGTACTTTCACAAATTAGCAAAAAGTAGTGCAAAATAGGTTAAACTTGTTGATTTTACTTACAAACTTTTGATTAATGTAATATTATATATTTTTCTATCTAAGAAAGAACCCACAAAATCAAATAAAACGAATGTAAATAAACGAAGAATCAACTGATATTTACTCGTCTGATTGTAGCGCCGTATGCACCATGGTGATTTTAGTTCCTATTTCGTAAAAGCACATTGGATTTTTGGTTGCTCTTCGAAAATAAATAGTTTTGGACAAAATTATTTAATAAGTACTTTATTTTGTTAATTAATACAGCAGTATTGATTGCTTTTGATTTGTAAATCACATTTATTGGTAAATTAAACGTCCCAGGGGAGGATTTAGAGTTGATGCTGGCGGAGGGGTACTAGATCTATATTTAATTTAAAGTGAAATAAATTGGCCACATCATTTACAATATGAAATTTAATTAATAACATTACTAATACTAATAAGCACATAGATAGTACAGGATTTAAAATCTAAATTACAATATCTAATCGATTTTTGTCATTTGCAAACCGGTTTATGGCGCCCGGTGGGGGAGGCGCCCACCCTCTAAATCCGCCTTTTTAAACGTCCAGATTTGTTGGGTAACTTGTAATTTATATTTTCTTCTGTTAAACGATCACGCGTTTTAAATAATTTTTGTACACAATTTATTTTAGATGTTTTTGGTATGGTATAAAAGCCGATCTACTATACCAATTGACACTAATTTTTTCCATGAGGGTTTTTCTATTCATAAACAGAGCCATGGCATAAATTTTTTACAAACTCAACGCTTTTGAACTCTCTTTTGTCTCGTTGTTTTTGTAACATTGTTATTTTGTCATTACGCATATCTCCTTAATCGTTTGCCACAAAATAGATCAAATGAAATGTTGTAATCTTTAAAATATATCTTCTGCGCCATTTTGGGGCTATATGCCATATAGATTTTACACAGCTCTCCTTATAATCCCCTCCTTATTTTTTTTGGTTTCATATTGGGGCTTTGTGATATCTGTTGATATCTAGTTGGAGACTATTCAAACACATCTTACTTTTACGAACGTATATTTCTATCTGTCCCATTAATAATCAATAATTGGGTTGGCTTGCAAACTTTGAAACCTCAGCATAATTACAACAAATATTTTATAAATATAACCAACAGCTTAACCTAGTTAATTTACGTAAACTTAAACTAATAACCCAAGTTCTCTGAACCACTGGGACACACACGCGTGTGCTACTTAATATTAATTTATTATTTTCCCTTACAGTAAAACAGGGTTGAGTTATAAATGCGGATTTTTGGTTGGCAGAGCAAGTGTGGCAAAATTTCTAAAAAAATATCTGGAATACAGCAAATTCCTGCAACATGGCAATTTCAGAATATAAAATATTTTGTCACTAATTGACGAATATAATAAATTTGTCAGATTTATTAATTAGTTAAAGCCATATGGATAGTACGATTCACATAAAATACCTCAGTGAAGAAAAGTAGTGCAAATATGTACTTTTTTACATACAGATTATTAAAGAATTTTCCATAAGATTTCCTTCATCTAGCCAACTGGAATGTTTTTCACAAAAAATAAATATAAAAGTATTACAACCAGAATCAATTTAATAACATACAAGGTAGAGTATAGTTAGCTTTAACTTTTTACAGAATTGGATAGTAAAAACATACATTATTCTATCCCATGTTAATAGTCGAGATTATACGTAATGGCTAAAGACATTGTTCTAAAAAATTGGCGAGGAGAAACCTTTCATGGGACTAAAAACATTTCCAGGCCAAGAACCTACAAGGCTAATGATTCCTAGATAGTTTTTGTCCTTTTTCATTGGCGAGGGGCCATATCTTGCAAGCTGAATTTTAGTAGAAGAAGTTTAGTATCTTACATTGAGATCGATAATTTTGTATAACCCTTACTCGATATATGGCGAAATAAACCAGTCTTACAAATAGAAATAAACATATTGTTTGTTTTAATCGAGAGTTAATTTTATTCACATTTACGACCGTTGCTAATACAACTGGCTATTTTTCTTTCCTAATTTTCAAACCACTTATTTTGTTTCCTTGAAAGCAATTCTGAAACATGGGTGCAAAAAATACAACTAAACATCATAAACAATAAAATTGTTAAAAACAATTTAAGAACAATTTAAACGCTCCAGTATTTTATTTGAATTTTTTGAACCTCGAAAAATGTGAAAGTAAATAATTGAACTTCGTCCAATTTTATACATTCACTCTTTTCAGTATTATCTTCAAAATTTACAAATTTAACACGAAGTTAAAACGGCTAAATTGGTCTTTATTTTGTAAAATATTTCATGTATTTGAACATAACAAGATAGGTAATTAAAATTATTATCGATTTATTTGTTACTTTTAATGTCAACCAAGATGTGTTTTTTAAATTGGAAAAATAAGAAAGATTTTAGTTTTAAACGATAATAAATATACAGGGTGTCCCAACCAATAGTAGGCACTCTGAATAACTTTGGAGATAAAATTTTTTTGAAAAATTGGTGAAACACGTCGACCTTGTTTCCAAGGGGGACATATTTTAATGTAATACTTACATACCTATCATTATCGCTCTACCCTACACGGCCACCCCCTTAACAAATTCAAATGGCAAGGGGGGTCGAGTGATACATATTTTGAAAGGTCTTTCAATTCCCTACATAACTGTGTATTTTTTTTTAACTTTTATCGATTCGTTCTTAAGGAAAATAATTTTATTTTTGATGATTGCACACAATCGAAATCGTTTAAAAAATCTAAAATACACGGCACTGGGTATTGGAATTTATAAAAAAAACTACATTTTTTAGTGCTCTCAAATCAACACGTTTTTTCGACAAAAAACACTTTCCTTGTCTGTTTAGTTTTAGAATAATAAAAGACTTATAAGTATTTGATAGTCCTTGAACATTAATTTGCTCACAACCAATTTTAAATTGAGATACATTTTACCACAGTGAGTTCTCAAAATGGTTTATACCCTTCAGTAGAGAATAGAAATTGTCAGCATTTATTTTAAAAACGATAATTGTGCTAGAGCTACGGAGCGCATATTCAACAAAAATCACCCAGATAGAAGGGTTGCTTCTCAGTATGTTTTACAATTATTAACAAAATTTATGGAAACAGGTTCTGTAGGAAATTAATTTTTGAACAGCAGATCGTCATTGGTGTAACGTTGAGACGGATAAGTATTATATGCACAAACATGTATTAAATGCTATTTCGTCATTGTATTTCGTTAAGTTAAATGTCATAAAAACTTAAAAACTGCAGTGATCTGGACTTCACACGTGGATTGGCTTGGCCTCAAAATTCAGTAAACAACAAATTTCATTTTTTAATATTTATCGCGATTTAATCATTTTTTAAATAATTATCCCTCTCAATACTGATTTCAGACGTACGCCTTCACCAATAGACTTTACAATAGCACAAAACGTATTTTGTAGATTTAAAAAACTAAAAAAAATAGTGGACCTATGTTAAAAACAGCTGGTGATATTTATTATTTTGTTTCAATATTGTTGCTTACTTTATTTTCATATGTTGCATCCATTTATATCTGCAATACTTGTTTCCAGAATTTATGTCTATTATAAAACGCTTTGTCTCCAGTAAACAGAGTTGAGTCGAGACATTTATTTCGCAAATTACGTTTATGTTTATCAAAGTAATAACACGGATGAAGTAGGTATAATTTTTATTGTAAATTGGATGTAGTGATATAATAAAATTTTAATATCCTCGGTAATGCAGACTAGCTTTTATGTTTGAAGGTTTACACTTATTTACTCTCAACGGATGTAAATAGAGTTCACTGGATAAAATCGAGAAGTAACCGGAAAGGCAAAATTTCTACTCTGCGTGGCACTAATATCGCTGTATTAACGGGTGGAACGAAAGTTTTCGGACTCTTTCAGTTAAACAAAAATACATCTTACAAAACATTTTAATTAATTAATTTCTGTTTCTTATATTGTCTTCATTTTGAGCCTCTCAACCATTCTCGTAGACCTTCTGTGTTAATAAAGCCCAATATGTTTCAATAGTTCTAGCCTGGGGTAGATTTGAGTGGTTTGAGCGCGAGGCACAAAAGGTGTGTTGTGCGCTTGCAACCATTGTCTTGTCTCTCTGGTGTAATGGCATGAAGCTAAGTCAGGCCAAAACATGATATCATCATTTTCGTGAAGTAAATTGATAAACTCCAGCAATTTGAGCAAGCAACGTTGAGTGTAAACATTAGAGTTTACCGCTTCACCTCTCAAATGCCCTATGTAATGTCTAGAAACACATACCTCTGAAATAGCGCACCAGACTAACACTTTTTCTGGGAATTTGGCTTTTGTTTTATATTTTATTTCATCAGAAATATCGACCACATTTCTTGTATAAAACCCAGCATTACCCGGAGTTTCCGCATTACTCAGAGGAAAATACTTTTCATCATCCAGCAAATTATCAACAATATCTAGGAATTCTCTCCAGTTGAGCATCAGAGTATTTTGGACACTTTTGTCTTTTCCTATATTTAGGGAACTTTTTTTATTTTCTCGAACAATTGTGGTGTGAGAACATGAAAACGACGAGCCAATTTACGGGTAGACGCTCCAATACGGTTTTCACCAGAGTAAACAAGCCTCTCTTGTAGTCTGGCTGCAGTTAGCTTTCGTGGTCGACCACTCTTCGGTAGGTTCTCATAAGGTATAATTTCTTCACATTCACGAATTGGGTAAATCTGCTTCAATTTGTGTGTTTTCAAATTACTATTGACTTTTCTTGATAGCTTTGAACTATTTTGGGTCAAATTTGAAGACTACAGATTTAACTGCGTGGAAATGTTTTTTATAATAAAAAGTGGATTCCAGCCAAGTTCCCCATCTTGTAAATATCGACGGTGGAGGTTGAGGGAATTCCTGGGCACGATTTGTGATATTTTTTAATGAGTTGTGAAGATTTAAAAAAAAACATTTTTGTTTTTGCTACTATTTTGTTGATATCCTGTAAATTGCTTCGCATATTTTCTGCCACGCGGTGACAGGTATGAACTAGACAGGTGTGCAATAAATTAGCGCAAAACTTTTTAAGCAATGTAGCTGTTTTAATAATATATGCATAAAATATTATTTTTATGTACAATTTTTAAGAGCCTTGTATTACTAGCTGTTGAATTGCTTCAGCGTTGTTTTTTGCAATCTTTTACTTGCGATTAAATATGGCCTCGTTTTGGTGTTAAAATGCGTACTAAAATATTTCTTTGTTGTTTTTTATATGCTTACTTTCATCAACAATTAACTCTAGTTTTTTGTCACTAAGTCCGATCGTATGTTATTGTCAATTTGTTCTTTTACATGAGAAACATGATGTAGTCTTTCCCTTGTAGGTAATGACCACTTAGGTACATATTTTACCGAAAATGTTCGTTGTTAAAAGTACATGCGGTGAAATGTTAGATACACTCAACATAAAAATGAGATCATACAGAAATACTCAGTAAGGAACCTGTAACTGACGATTTTTTTTTATTACATTTTTCTTTGAATATGTCTTTTACGATTATTAGAATTTCAGCCCACGCGGTAGGTAATTCAGGAAAACATTTAATAAACTTGTAGATTTGATTTACAAACGTTAAAGCTTCCGGTCAGCGTGACAGCCATCAAACAACAGTGTACTGTTGTGCGACTACACGGCACTCGTGGTTAATCCCCTATGCTGATCTTGCTACCTGCAGTAGAGAATTCAATCCCAACGTTCCAGCTTTGGTCATAATACTCCTACGTAGTAAAGGCAGCCATGTTTACACTGCCATAACTCAACAATTATTTTATCACTATCAGCCAAGGCTCAAAACATCACACACTCTCGGCGTTTAACACTAAAGTGTCATGCCACCTACACTCAAAGTTATTATACGTGTCAGATTTCGCTAGTCGGGAAAATTACTCCATAGATGCTCCACTGGGAGTCAGCACACCAAGATACAGAATTAATGAGCTCGGATCGCACTGATATTCGATACGTTGTTACCTATGCAGTTCCGCAAGGGCCTATCCTTGGTCCTCTATATATTTTGTTGTATTGTTTAATGCTATTGCAGATGATTTAGAAGTCAGATATTTAATGTACTCTGAAGATCTAGAACTTTCTGCAGGATCGATTGAATAGAGGATTGTATTCATTTGCAAGCGTACAAGAAATTAGCAATTGGTGCACTAAATACAAACTTCCATTAAACTCCCAAAAATGCTATGTTATGTCTTACACACGTAAATCATATTCAATATCATATGATTATAACATTAATAGGTATGTGCTAGACAGGCAAAACACACTCCGCGATTTAGGTGTTATCTTTGACAAAACACTATCTTTTCAATATTTTCATATTAATATCATTGTGTCTGAAACTAGCAGATCGTATGGATCTATAGTTAAAAAAATCACTTGATTTTTTTGACTATAGACACACTTAAGATGCTCGACTGTTGTTATGTCAGATCAAAACTCGAATATGCCTCGGTTGTGTGGTACCCTTAGTATAATGTACATATCAATGATTTAGAACAAGTTCAACGCAAATACATAAAATTTCTATATTTCAGAGGTCGGCTTTCCATAGCAAGACTTGCTTGATAAGTACTCTTTCAATAGTTTAATTCGTAGACGTGAGTGTGTCTCAACTTTTTTTTGTATAAGCTCATTAATAATAATTTCGATGCACAAGAAGTAATGTCTAAATTATATTTTTACACCCCCAGAACAACTTCACGTCACAGTAATGTATTTTGCCTAGCTACACTTTGCAGTAATGCACTAAAATTCTTTGCCATTCATATAATTTGCGAACATCAAAATTCAATCTGTTATGATTAAAGTTAACGGCAATAGTAGCCTTTACCTTGAAAACATATTTATGAATAGGCAAATCCGTACACTATTCACTGTAGCCGCAGTCAGTTTGCATTGTAAAATCAGTGTTTACCTCACTGTTTACTAGTGAGCCGCAGGCCTAGCATATTAGAAATGTGGTAGGGTATTAAACGGCGGCCATTTGCTAGTTCTGATTGGCAGACAGATCGTAAACAGACCAGCTTACAAGTTCCCGCGGTCTAACTTGTTCTGTCAGAGGCGTCGCATATAGGAAGCAGGTGAATAAATAAGAAAAATGCGAATCATTTAAAATATAAATATATGTATCATATCACAGTAAGCATTGATTAAAATAATTATTACCTCATGAAATTGTATAAAATAATATATTGAAAAAAAAATTGAACTAAATAAAACGCAACAAAAACACTGTTCGTTTTTAAAACAGTTAAGAATATAAAATTATTATTCCTTCTATTGGCGTGTTGTAGTTACGTAAGTATCCGTTACTCAACATTTTGTAAAAAGTTGTTAGTTATATCACATCTAAAGCTGTAATTCCAGCCGACTAAACTACTAAGTTATCTCGGCAACGGTTTCAATTTCCTCAGTAAGAAGAGTGCTTATAGCGGAATTGATATATTGATCAGTGTTCATATTGCTTTTGTTTATTATATTTTTTGGCGCTTCTTGATAGAAAAAGCTTTATAAAATATTAGGGATTATAATTCAGGAACTGCGTTTCTACATTTTGTTTAGGTACAGGGCCTTAAAAATATACAATAACATTTATAATAAACTTAATAATGTTACAAATTGAATATAGAATTGCATACAATTGTTTTAGAGCTTTTTATTACCTATGTAATGGTCCACTTTTTAATCACCCTAGTTGGCCTAATAGAAAATTTTACTTTATTCACGACCTTATTAATTAGTCAGTTTCTAACTTGCACAATTAAATATTAAGTAATAGGTTGTCTATAGCGCAATAGTTTTAATTAGTACCTTTATACCCAAGAAGCACGGAGAAAAATCTGCGAGAATAAGCAAAACCGTGGATTTAAGGAGAATATTGTTTAATTTTATTGTGTGACTTGGTAAGCTTAATGTGGTGTTTGCACAAATCCTTAGTCTACGCATGTAAAATTTGTCTCCTGTGCATAAACACTTGTAAGTGCAGCCATTTTTATTTCAACGCCAGATTTCAATGAAGGATTTATTAGCAGCGAATTATGTTTGACCGTGGGTGTAAGCTGCAATTATTATTATGAGTGATTAGTGTTATTTAGCACTCCGTAACTGAAATGACAATAATGCATCATGTGCGCTTTCTTATCTGTGGAGGCATATTACCACGACTTGGTCTCAGTGTTTTCCTATGTGTTTGTAGAGGAGTTTTTCACCTATAGACAACAAAATTTACAGCCAGAGTTGTAAACAGTTAGTCAAGTATAGAAACTTATTATATGTAAATTAGTGTTACGAATGCGTTTACTTATTTCAAGTCAGTATATGGGCAACACAGAAAATTATGTGAAACCCAAAATAAGAATCAATAAATTATTATGTAGCCTATTTGTGGTACAGGGTTATTCATTATAAATTACCCACCCCATATCATCGTTATTATTGCCTATAGAAAAAATAGTTTTAAATAAAGGTTGTGTGGTTATGACATAATTTTGTTAAAATGCTATCAAAAGTACAGTAGGTAGCGTGCAGATTTCAGGGGATACAAAAAAATAATATTTCTTTTTAAATGGGATACTCTGTATATTATTAAATTTTCGGAATGATTCTTTGTTCCTGATTTCAAAAATATACCATATGTTACCCCTACCGTATACCGTTTTTAAGTTATTAAACGTCGAATATCTTAGTTGTCATTTTCATAGCTCACTTTTATAATGTTAACTTTTCCATATTTACAGCAAATAGTTTAATTTGCTGTAAATATGGAAAAGTTAACATTATAAAAGTGAGCTATGAAAATGACAACTATTATGTTTGATAAGTGACATTTCTTTAATGAAATAATCAAAATGGTTTACAGTGAGGAAGAAAAAGTCCAAATATTTATTTGTTATATACAAAATAACAAAAATAAACATGCAGCAAAAAGAGCATATAGGTTGTATCCAAATCGTCCAACACTAACAGAAAATACATTCAAAAATATTTAACGAAAGGTGAATTATACCTCCAGTTTTAATAGAAAAAAGCGTGTAGGTCATTCAAACCAGGAAGAACGGCTAGATATACTGCTTCATGTCGAAGGTAAGCCCATCTATATTTATTCACGAATAGACTTTTTTTGAAACATTGTATAATTTTTTAGAAAATTCTAAATGTAGTATAAATAATGCAGGCGATCAATTAGGTAAAAGTTATCCCAAATTCCAACGTACGCTAAAAATAACAACTATAGACCATATAAAATTTTACCCGTACAAGTTTTAACAGAGGCTCATAAACGGAAAAAGCTGGACTTTTGCCGCCAGATGATTCAAAAGTTGGATGAAGATCCCCATGTTTTTACTAAAATATTATGGACTGATGAATCATCCTTTTCTACGGCAGGAGTTTTTAATAGGAAAAAATCGGGGTCCTGGGAAAACAAGCACAACAGAAAAAGATTGGTAAAAGAAATAAAAAAATCAGGAAGAAAAAACTGTTAGCGTTTGGTGTGGAATTTTCAGAAACAAAATTGTTGGGCTTATATTTTATGATTATACTTTAACTGGAGTTACCTATCTGAAAATAATTATCCCAGAAGCAGAAAATATTCTTTTACAGAATTTTCCGGAAGCCGAACTTGATGATATGATTTGAATGTAGGATGAGGCAACTCCGCATAGTGTCCTACCCATTCGAGATCATTTGATTAATGTATTTCCAATATGGATAGGGAATAATGGACCTATTAAATAGCCACCTAATAGTCCGGATTTGGATTAATTTTTTTTGGGGATTTCTAAAAGACATTGTCAATAATAATAATAATAATAATGATAATGATAGTAGTAATAATAATAATAGTATTCAAGTCATTAAAGACAGGATTCGACTTGAAATAAACAATCTGAATGTAAATAATGAAGCCATTTCCGGTGAAATTATAAATATAAGAGGACGTTATCAATTATGCATTGACAATAATGGTGGACAAATCGAACATCTTTTAGGAGATCATTTATTTATATTTAAATTTCCTAAATAAATCTTTGTTATCTATTTTGTATAATTATTTGTTATTTGTTTTTTCTTCCCCACTGTAAACCATTTTGATCTCAATAAAGAAATGTCCTTATCAGACATAATAGTTGTCATTTTCATAGCTCACTTTAATAATATTAACATTTCCATATTTACAGTAACTAGTTTGACTTAGATATTCTACGTTTAATAACTCAAAAACGGTATATGGTAGAGGTAATATATGGTATATTTTAGAAATCAGGAACAAAGGATCATTCCAAAAATTTAATAATATACAGGGTATCTCCCATTTAAAAAATATATAATTTTTTTGTATCCCTTGAAATCTGCACGCTACTGTACTTTTGATTGCATTTTAACAAAATTCAGTCATAACCACACAACTTTTATTTAAAACTTTTTTTCCATAGGCAATAATAACGATGCAAAGGGGTGGGTAATTTATAATGAATAACCCTGTACATTGAAAGTTATGGCGAACACTGCGAATCAGATGTCTTTCCTGTTTAAATCAAACTCATCGCTTTTCCAGTTTTAGCATTGAGTGTACTTTATCGTTGTGGTAAATAATATCAATTTATTATTATTGCGTACAAACAAATAGAAACTGATGGCGCTCATCAAAAGAAAATAAAAAATAAATTTAATTCTGACACCACCGCCACACCCTTAGATATTTAATGTTTGCGTTCAGACCTAATTGAGGCATTCTTTCAAATAACTGTCAAATTTCTACAAATTAAGTAATTTGAATTTTGTAGAAAACCAGGAAGTTATACCTATTGCCTGCAACAGTACAGGGGTGTCGAGAAAACGAAAAAGGAGTACCTATTAACCATGAGCTCAAAGATCTGAAAATAGGACTAGGAAGAACATGGCTGGACAATGAATTCCATATCTTAGTTGTTTGCGATGTAAAGAATTATGTAATGTCGAATACTTATGAAGTCTTAGTGACTATAGTGCATAATAAATCGAATTTATCAGTTTTTTATATCATTGTATCAGTTTAGATTTAAATTTAGAGTAACCCTACAAAGTGTCGTTCTATCTTCTACAGATGTTGATGACTGCGATAAATTCATGCGAGTATTTAAAAATAATAATCGACTTATCTATAAAACACACTATTGGTTTTAGATTCACTGAGTATATGCTGATTAATAAAAATTTTCCAATTTTATTTATTAGTTTGATAACTTTGTAACACTATGTACTGCGTTTACGCAGATTAAGATCAACAATATTCTATTTTAAGTAAGCCAAATCAGTATTCGAAATAAATAAATTTCTATGACCCTTTGTGAACTGAAAATAAAACTTAAACACTTCAAGTACAATATAAAATGTAATTTAATACTATAACATAAGATCGCTTAGCACATATTTTATATTGGTCTATAAACCGTACTTATAATGGGCATAAATGTTCACATAATTTTCCTATCGATTTGTAACTTTGCTTTTCAATTTATATACATACATAGAGGATAACGAAGCGCCATGTAACATTTTCTGATAAAGATTAATGAATGTAGGTACACAGTTCAAAATTTACATTTACCACTAAAAATATTGTAAAAGTGGTGTGAAAATTTACACATTTTGGTGTAAAAACAAACACCATCCAATATTGTAAAAAGTACACTCATTTATTAAGTAAATCTTACCATTTTTTGGATGATCTTAAAAACTACATTTTCGTGTATTATACACCAGGCGTAGTGTGATTTTACGTTTCTGCGAATGCGTCAAATATCTGAAGCATAGTAATCAGCAATCAGTAACAGATGATTTTGCAATACACAAAATTATACCCTGACTTAGTGCATTTGGTAGATATTTTATCTTCAGTGGCTGTTTATGTGTTGTGAGCTGTAGAACACAAAGGCAAACAGAAAAATGAGAATAGCGATTGGATTATTAAAATCTATTACGGCAAATAAATGACTTAAATATACCTAGTTATGTAATTCTAAAGCTTTTTATTTTAATTGACAATGTACTACATAGTGTACAGTGTACAATTAATTGAGTTATCTGAAATGTGGCATTTACATTTAATAAAATACATGATATTTTCACATTTTTGTAGTTTATTTAAAATTAACGTGTTTCCATTCCTTAAGAATATCACCCTTTAGAAAATTTGCGTTCTCATTTTCAACAATTATAAGGTGTATAAATTAATCAAAAATAAAGTATAATTTTACAATTCATAGGCGTAAACATTTTACACATAAATAATGGTAAAATTTTACACCGTACCATTGGTGTCTAATATATACCTAATTGGTGTGTCCCTATATGTACCCCGTGTGGTGTCAATTTGGTGTAAAATTTAACACCGTATTTTCAACTATGTAGGTAGTTGGCCTTCACAGTCAATAAATTTAATTCGTTGCAAGGGGGTATTTTTATTGATATATGATAATGAAAATGCTTATTGTGAAAATATAATTTTTTTAAATATTTTTGGTGCCGAAAAAATATATACCATTATAATAGTATATTAATCAACGAGCATGTAATGATGGATATTATTCATAAGGGTGAAGCTTACGATACAAGCCGTAGGAGAGTGTCGTAAATGACCCTAGTGATTAATAGTCATAGCAGTATGCTACACTTTATCCACGACTATTAAATAATAACAATTTTTGGTAAAATATCGCGATAAATATTCTGACTTTGCCATTTAAAATCAAACAGCAATTCCGCGCTTAAACTGACATGTCATGGCATATTCGATGAAACATTAATAAAAAATTTGAGAATCAGTGAATAATGAAATCATTATTCACTGCAGTGAATAATGGATAGTATTACCTGTGAGGAAACACATACATAATAAATACATTATTTAATAATAATCGTCAGGGGATGAGGTATGTACATCCGTTTAATATCCGATATTCGATCAGTGAAGTTAAGCATCACTGATCGAGTCCGGCAATTGGATGGATGAACGATAGCTCATCTAACAGTCGGTAGGCTGTCAACAGACAATCCCGGGAAGGCCGCTAGCCTGATGCAGGCGGAGAGGCGAGCCCGGGTGGAGGGTCGAAGAGACCTACCCAGGAGGTTTGCCACTCTGCTAGCGGTGCAGGCGGGCAGGCCCAGGCGGTGGGTTAGTTGACAGTCGAGGACCGTGGTTCGGAGTCCACGCTAAACTGTAGGTCCCTAGGTAAAAAGGGCCCATTGTGGCCTACTTGCCTAGTAAAATAAGTAGCTACTACTACTAATAATAATCGTGGATAAAATAGTTATTTCAATTTGAAGTCAAAATTGTTCAAAATTACATCACTAAGCGTAAACCAGGAATCGTCAAAAATTTGTTGGAACACTGGCAAGATGGTACTTCTATTATTCTGTTGTGATTCTTGTTTTCACATTTTTGTTTGTGCATTTGCTTTAAAACATTCTAAAAGCACACAAATATGGAAAAAGAAATGTAAAAGGTAGACCAGATAATTCATCTGGTATACAACGAAAATTGTTTCAAATCGAATAGGCGTTAGAAGGAAAGCAAATAATGATTTGTAAAGATTATACCCTCTCCATCTATAGTGAGAATCATTATCAATACTCCACATAAAAAATCTACATACATACATCATTTGCCTTCCGTCAGCGCCTGGTCGACTTAAAACAATTCTCGCTATATTTTTACAATAATAAACAAACGAAAAATGAGGTTATGGTTAATTGTCAAATCTGGTACAATACCATACAACTGCAGATTATGAAATATCCTAAAAATTACTGTATTTGAGCTTTGTTTGAATTTGCGTTTAGTGAAGTCACGAAAGTTTGACCTAATTTTTTTTGAGTTTAAATGAAAATAAAAAAAATAAAGAACACGTGTCTCTTATTTTTATCTCTAATTCTCGATTTTGAAATAAAAAAAATGAAAAATACCCCATTTATATCAGAATTTCTTAGATGTTTGATCATCAATGAAGAAAAAGTGTTTCAGAGGAGTATACATTCAAAAACTGCCACTCATTCTGAATTGATTCCTCATTTCAAAGATAATGGCTAATTCCTGTAAAAGATGTTCATGTTTGAAATTCATCATACATACGAATAATACGAGTATATTTAGAATTTTTCAAATCACCAGCAGCAGCGTATTCATTTCAAATTACCAGAGATTTAAACCAATATAAGCACGTAATATAGCAAGCAATAAATAGGTAGAACCAATGAAGCGATTTATTTTTTTTACGTATTTAACAACATTTTTTTAAATTGAAGTTCTTTTTTTATTGAATGTAACTTTGCGAGACGCAACCTATTTACTGATACTAATCCATGTACTTAGGAGAGATAGAAAATGTTTGGTTAATAACATGTTTTAAATTTGTGTAAACAACTAACCTTCTTGGCAGAGGTCTATAGATATTGGTTTCGTTCATCCGAAAAAATCACCACTACAGCTATTATGAATTGGTCGGCCGAACGGTACTATTCGAACTGAGCGCTCATGAAGCGGTCGCCATTTTTTGTAGCAAACAAAAATTGTGCTCAGTGATCGGCTGATCAGTGTTCAGATGTAGTTGGCGGCCAAATTTAGTAACAACACTAAATCTTTATTTCTGTTATTATTTATGTATATTATCAGCAAATGAATAAAAGATATGTTGTTATTTAATATTAGAAAATAGATCAAATATGAAAACAAATAAAACAATCTTCACCCGTTAACAGATGACAGAAATGATAGCTGTTTAACTAAAGCCGTTCGGCCTTGCAGAAACATGATCGCTGATTGGTGAAAATCCGATCAGGTAGCGATATGCCCGCTTGAACGAAACCATTGATTGCGTTATATTGATGTATCCTAGATGAGATTAATAATAGAAACGTAAGACAAACCAGAACCAGATACAGAAAAGGAGGGATAAGGATGTTAGGTGCGTTTTATGAATCACTAAATTTTAATAAGATAATTAAAAACAATTTTAGAAATGTCCAAAATGAATAATTATTTCCGGTTTATTAATTACATATTTTATTGATTGCTGAAACATCTGAAAATATATATATTTTTTTAGTTTGAGCACAATTCTTCCTTGTTTTCTATATAAAAAAGTTGTAGCTTCAATTTAAAAAATTTTTTTTTAAAGTATAATCAATTATATATTTTTTTAGTTTGAGCACAATTCTTTCTTGTTTTCTATTTAAAAAGTTGTAGCTTCAATTTAAAAATTTTTTTTTTAAAGTATAATCAATTATATATTTTGATATTTAATATTAGAAAATAGATCAAATATGAAAACAAATAAAACAATCTTCACCCGTTAACAGATGACAGAAGAAATGATAGCTGTTTAACTAAAGCCGGTCGGCCTTGCAGAAACATGATCGCTGATCGGTGAAAATCTGATCAGGTAGCGATATGCCCGGATGAACAAAATAATTGATTGCGTTATATTGATGTATCCTAGATGAGATTAATAATAGAAACATTAAGTCAAACCCGAACCAGATATAGAAAAGGAGTGATATGGATGTTAGGTGCGTTGTATGATTCACTAAATTTTAATAAGATAATTACAAGACAATTTTAAAAATGTCCAAAATGAATAATTATATCCGGTTTTTTAATTACATATTCTATTGTATGCTGAAACAACTGAAAATATATATATATTTTTAGTTTGAGCACAATTCTTCCTTGTTTTCTATATAAAAAGTTGTAGCATCAATTTAAAATTTTTTTTTTAAAGTATAATCAATTATATATTTTGTTATTTAATATTAGAAAATAGATCAAATATGAAAACAAATAAAACAATCTTCACCCGTTAACAGATGACAGAAATGATAGCTGTTTAACTAAAGCCGGTCGGCCTTGCAGAAACATGATCGCTGATCGGTGAAAATCCGATCAGGTAGCGATATGCCCGGATGAACGAAACAATTGATTGCGTTATATTGATGTATCCTAGATGAGATTAATAATAGAAATATAAGTCAAACCCGAACCAGATATAGAAAAGGAGTGATAAGGATGTTAGGTGTGTTGTATGATTCACTAAATTTTAATAAGATAATTACAAGACAATTTTAAATATGTCCAAAATGAATAATTATTTCCGGTTTTTTAATTACGCACAATTCTTCCATGTTTTCTATATAAAAAGTTGTAGCATCAATTTAAAATTTTTTGTTAAGTATAATCAATGGTTGGACATGTCAAATAATTGACATGGTGGCGAAGATTCAGTTTCCAATTCAAATGAGATATGGAACTGTCGATATTCTAGACGTGGTTACCACTCCACAATATATTGGGGGATATCATCTCTCTGTAGGTACATATCTAACATTGATACCCAAAGAAATTTAGATCAGTAATGACATAATAGAAAATGAATTGGAAATTGCGGAACGGTTTAATAAATACTTTGTAGGTAGTATTAATATTGTTATTCAAACAATTTCGAAAAAATAAAATAAATTAACAGAGTTAATTTATTTTATTGAAATGCAAAATCTTAGGAAAGTTGTATCTTCATTACCTTATAAGTTATAGATCAGGCATTGATGGTATATCCTCAAAAATTATGAAAACAGCTTTTGAAGTAACTGATAATAGATTTTTAGATGTCATTAATAACTCTTTACAGAAAGAAATTTGTCCTAATAACTGGAAAATATCTGTAATTACAAATATTTTCAAAGTTTTTCATACAAAAACATTTGAAGAATGCGGGTATTTTTAGATTTTAACTACGCATTTGAAATAGTGAATAGTTATCAATCTCAAAGTTGACAAAAATGGGTTTATTGGTGGGACTGTACTTAAATGGATTGAAATTTATTTAACTGGAAGAAGACAAAAACAAAATATGTGAATAGTGCATCTAGTAGAAGTACAGCAAATTATGACTGAAACAAATGATCTAACAACGGATGATTTGATAATTGCTAATACTTTCAATAATTATTATGCTAAGATCGGAAAAGAACTTGCCGAAAAAATTCACAAGCCCCAAAGCACCCCTCCAGCAAGAGAGATATCCCAGTATTCCATATATCTAGAGCCAACCAACAAAAAAAGAAATAATCAATACAATTAAAACTCTAAAAATTAAAAAAGCACCTGGTATAGACGGAATAAAAACAGAGACTTTACAAGAAATATGTGAAGAAATTGCATCGCCATTAACATTTCTTATGAATACAATAATTGACACAGGAATTTGCCCCCATGAATTTAAATCAGCCGTGATAAAACCTATTTTCAAGAAAGGAGATAAAAATATTCCATCTAATTATAGACCTATATCTTTGATCACGAGCTTAACAAAAGTATTTGAAAAAAATTATAAAAGTAAGAATGGAAAAATTCATATATAAATACAAACTAATATCAGATAAGCAATTCGGATTCAGAGAGGGCAAATCAACGCAAGATGCAATTTCATGCTTAACATCTGAAATTTATAAAAATATGGATGACGGAAATCCTTCTTTATGTATATTCCTGGATCTTGCTAAGGCCTTTGACACTGTTAGTCACACGCAGTTGTTGGAGACCTTGCAAGATATAGGAATAAGGGGAAATGCTCACAAATTAATTTCAAGCTACCTAACTCAGAGAAAACAATATGTAAGAATTCGTACCAAAACAAGCTTGGAAAAAGTAGTAGAATATGGGGTACCACAGGGAACAGTCCTTGGACCTATGCTATTCACAATATATCTAAACAATTTACTTACCATTAAAACTTCCGGGATGATCATAAGCTTTGCAGATGACACGGCAATTTATTATAAGGACCAAACTTGGTCGGAACTAAAAACTAAAGTTGAAAATGACATGAAATTATTAATAGATTGGTTTAATCATAACATTTTAACAATAAATTATGAAAAAACAAAGTACGTACCATTTGCATGTTACAAAAAATAGCTTACCTAAATTTCAGTCATTAACAATAAAAAATATATCTGAGTCTATAGAAATTAAGTCAACAGATCATATAAAATATTTAGGAGTCACGCTAGATAAACATTTAAGATGGGATGTACATGTTGATAATGTTTCTAGAACTTTAAGAAGTATTTTATACAACTTTAAGTATTTCAATAAAATACTTGATACACGTCATATGAGAATGATATATTTTGCCTTAATAGAGTCTAGATTACAATATGCAATATTAGGATGGGGAGGAATCACTACTAGTTACCTGAAAAAATTAGATGTATTACAAAAAAAATTTTTAAAAATAATGTATAATAAGGAAAATACTTACCCTTCAGATCTCCTATTTACAGAATCAAAAATTTTAGATATTAGGCAACTATATTTCTGTAATGTTGTTACTCACATCTACAAAAACAAAACTAACTTACAATATATTGATCATTACTACTCTACACGAAATAAAACAAATATGCAAGTTAAAACAATAAAGTCGGAAAAAACAATAGGGCAACGAAGCCATACTTATCATTGTTCCAGAGTATACAATTTTTTACCTGAACAACAAAAAAAATCAAATCAATGATATAAAATCTCTGGGATTATTTAAAAAGAAAATCAAAACTTTTGTATTAAATATAGATAGAATAACTATACACAAACTTATAAGTCCAAGAAATTATTAATTTTTTTATTTATTTTTTTTAAAATTTTTTTTACAATCTATTTCATTATACCCCAAAAACTATTGTATTGAATTTATAATTAATTGCCCAAAAAATGTAAAATGTAAGTTTGTCTGTAGTACATTGAAGGAACGGAAAATCTTTATCTACGCGCAACCTATGGTTTTTTGTAGATTATTTTTGTTTATTTGCATGTATTATTGTAAAATTGCATTATATACTCATTGTAAATTGTACTGTGAGCAGTGGCAAATAAACATTATTATATTATTATTATTATTATAGTATACTTGGCAATGATTTCGGTGTACTACAGAGAACAGTATTTAGACCTTTATTATTTATGCTATTATAAATAACATAGTTAAATCAAAATTATAATGTACATACTTGCAGATGACGTATTGATTTTTATAGTGAGATTATAAATGATGTTATTAATAAGTACAAATTTTTTTGGGTTATTAGGTCCAATGTAATTAAAATACTACTGTATTAACTTGCCGATGTTTCGGTATAATTTATTACCATCCTCAGGGCACTGTAAGATATAAATAAATTGATTGTAAGTTATTCTATAACTATATGGGTGATAAATTCTAATCCAAACTAATAGTGAAGAAATAATATTGAACAGTTAATTAATTATTCTATAACAGATTGTAGGAAATATGTACTTATTTTAGGCACTTCAATTAATATTTAGAATTAGTTATAGGTTAGTGATGTAGTGATGTTATTAATGTTGTTAATCAAGATGTGAACGATATACTTGTATGGTTATGTAAAAGCAACTTAAAATTAAGCACTGATACATGTAAATATATAATTCTCAGTAAAAAGACATACATTAAATTATCTACAACTGGGAGAAAATATTGTTTTAGATAATAGAAAAATAGAAAAAGTTTCCAAAATTAAACCTTAGGTTTATGATGATGTGACATTGAATTTAAAATGTACCACTGATTATACTATTAAAAAAAGTTGACTTTACCGATCCATTATGTCACTGTACCGGGCTGCCAATTGCCTGTGCAGTACAACCACCACTCGAGTATATCGGTGTTGTCTTCGTAAGAAGAATGACTAAATAAAACACTCCGTAAATTCAGACAAAACCCTACGCAGTACAACGATTTTTCTTGTTTTATAATCGAATCATTAAAATTTTTGTTTTGACTTTACAAGTGAAACGTGAAACAAGTATTATCAATAAAGCAACTGACTAGACTCGATTGAAACAAAAATTTTATTTTTTATGCAAAAAACAAAAAATAATTAAGAGGAAAGGGATTCGTAGTTTGTTTTTTTTAATGACCAGCTAGCTATTGAATTAAATATTTTTTGTTGCAGAAAGCCTTTAGTGGTTTCACAGGACATTGTAAAATTGTTACTAAGTAATAGTTACATAGGAGTACATGACAAACGATTATCTGTGTTATAAAATAAAAATATGGTTTATTGAAAAAAAAAACATAGTAGATGATGAGGAGTATAAAAAACCCAGGTCGTACATTCTGCACAGGAGTAACAGGTATGACTGTTTCATTATATTTACAGCAAAAAAACGTTTAACTTCGAACACCCTAGGTACCTAGGCACTAACTATTAACATGTTATCAGACTTTGAGTACCTCGCGAGTGAACAATAAATTGTTGACCGGAATTTTAATAAGACTTGCAAATCCGCACCGTGCATTTATACTAAATTCGTTCAATGTACTTTACATTTATTTGTGTTAATTATCAGTTACTGTTTAGATAACTACCTATTTTTCCATATTTTAATGGTAGCCTGTTGTTGTAAGTTAAGGAAAACCATTGTATATTTTACACGTAAAATATGGTGGCGCCCACTAAAAAAGTAACTGCTTTGGTTTTATATTTTTGTATTATTTGAATTGGCGATTGCCGTGGATGACTTTGTTTTTGCTTTGTTTAGTTGTAAGTTTGATTTGATTTATCTGGTTAGCCTCTTTGCTTCACCGGCCCGAGATAAGAGTAGTAAATGTTGCTTTTTATGAATAAATCTATTTTGTACTAATTTTTGTTTCATTTGATTTAATTAAACTGTTCTTAATGATCTGGTGACAGACGTTATAATAGGCTTTACGCTACCGGGCTAGACAGGTAAAGATGTATTTTCACTTAAAAAATTGTAGGTTGCAGAAAAAAATATGATAATAAATGGATAATGTACTTTTTCTATATACTTTTGTAATTTAATTGTAACTTTTTAGCTAATAAAGATACATTTATTATTATTATTATTATTATTATTTTTTAGTTTACTTTTAAAATGTGTGATTCAGATAATTTCATCCTTTAAAAATTTCGTAAAAATGATAAATAATTATATTGAACCAATTAACTTTTTGAAGTATTATATTATAATAAAAAACTCTTTTTTCGGAAGCTGATACTAAGATATACAGTAACAATCCTAGAATCAGCTAATTCTTAAAAAGTGATTTATTTTCCAGTTTTATATTTTTCATTACGTTATATATCAAATACGTGCAATCATCAATACGTCTATAGCAATTTTATAAATTTCAATTGGCTCATACTTTTTCTCTCATTTAATTCGACGTCGCGCAATTAGTGCTATTCTTGTAATACGCACCAATGAATCTATTCTATGGAAAATTGTAAATTACAGATAAAAAAGAAAAAGCTAACTGATTTTTGTAGTAAAATAATAACAAAGTTTGTAGCAGGCTTTGTCTGCAAATGAAGGTCAAATGTAAAATAATAAGATGAGGTTATTAAACTTATTTTAAAGCAATTTTTAATTTAGTAATAAAGAAAAGGCGTATTGTACTTTGAGCGTTCCTCAATTACTGGGGATGATGTACGATATTTGATTTTAGAAATAACTTCCGTCGAAGTCAACGAACTGTTCATTATGAATGTGTAGCCTTTCCAGTTCATTACAATCAAATAAAATATGTTCTGTTTTCAGTTTTATTGTCTTTTATGATATCTGTAAGTTTGTTAAGAGAAATAGGAAGACATTTTCCCCTGACATAAAGTTAAGTAGTATGACAATATTTTTTTAAATGATATCTAGATAATTAGTTTTAAAAATTCATTTATTTATCCATCTTAATAGAAATATAACTTTGTGGATAGGTGCTTCGAGAGTGTTCTTTCATAAAAAAAAGTGGGGACTGGCGGGCACTGGCCGCCATCTTGGAAAATGGATCCCTTTTCACAGTTTTTCACAAATAACTCGGTACTATCAACAATAAATATTTGTCTCGTATATGTTGTTTTAATTATTATTAAAACAACATATACGAGAAACCGATAAAAACTGCTACCCCTGTTCGTTTTCTTCCATCATGGAAGAAGACTCAATTTCATTTGGCATAATCGTGACATCAAAATCAGTTTTGCTCGTATTATCGCTTCCAGCGTTGATGTCGTCTTTTTGGCTTTTACTGTGAACATCAATCGCATTGGAACATGAAATTCCGCAGCAACTTCTACACAAGATAGAACATTAAGGCCGACTTTTTTACATCCGCAAACTCCGACGCAGCTCTACGTGCAATTGTATGAAATTTGCGTTAATAATTCCGGCGGAGCTGGGGATTCTGTGATATTGATTGGCTCCAGGCCACGAGGACTAGTCATCCAACCCCTATCTTGAGGATTCATTTCATTTCCGAGCCATTTTTGTTATACTTGGTAGTACACACAAAATGAGTATTGACATGCTGCTACTTGTGTTGGTGGCAAAAATGCAAAAGCTACCTTCTTCCAATTTGCAAATTGTGCATATTTGGTATATCTCACATCACGTAACTAGATCAGTAGATAAAACCAATATAAATCCTTCTCCCAGTATTCCAATGTCATATTGTGTGTTAAAGCAATTAAAGTGATTTGTTAAAGTTCTTTAAGTCTCTCTAAAACTCATTTAATTGTCGATTTTTGTTTTACGAGCGAAAACATCTTCAATTTCCTTTTTTTGGGAGAAGCAGGAAGTTGTGTCACAGCCATCAAATGCTTGTAAAAATAGAATATTTGCTTTCTGCTTCATAGCTTGCTGCATTTCTGAAGAAGAATAAACACTTCGCTCACTTTAGCGTTTCCTGGCTTAATGAAAAAGACGTTGTTTTCCTCTGGAGTAAAGGCAATTAAAAGACAAAGTTTCAATTATATTTGACCGATTGACTCAGTTAGCCCTTTTTGTTTCCACGGCGCGGCGACTGCATTATAACTGTACCTTGTGATTTTATTTTGTGGTAAATATTTTACTAATTTTCAAAAGCGCTATTTTTACATTCTTTATTTATTTTCTACTTCCTGTCTAGTAAAACAACTGTGATTACTGATTAAATCAAAAGAGATACTATTGGAACCAAATATGTGACATGAAGTACTCATTGTTATTTCGTGAATATGAAATTAATTACTATACAAAAATGTCAAACACTGAAGTATGTAGTTTCCAGGAGCAATCAGAACCTGTCCAGCAGCCTTACTTGATCTGCTCCTTTAACATATCTATGTAAAGAAGGGAGCAGTAATCAACACGCAAATTCAAACCAGCAGATCTGGACATCTGATTATTCTGAATGAATTTATCAGTTTCAATGACCAAACCTACTGACACAATGTCAGTAAGGCTTGAATTTTAGCGAATATTTGACGGGATAATAACTGATCGTCAAATATGGAGCGCTGGAGGACCAAAATTTGAAAATGGATCCTTATCTGGTAAGTAGATGGATCAAAGATGGAGGAAGAGGTACGGATAGGACTATATGGACTCAGCTATAGCCTTAAGCCAAACTTCTACCATCTTTCAGGCGGAAATTCACGTCAAAGAAATCTGCGCTTGAGAATGCATTAAAAAAAGGCAACACTTAAACCTTAAGTTCCTTTATTTGTAAGTCTGACATAGTCTGGGAATGTCTACAAACAGTAAAGCAATTAGCAAGGAACAACAAATTACCCTGATGTGGGTATCATGGCATGGAGGAATATAAGGTAATGAGGTTGCTGATAGCGTGGCGAGGGAAGGTACAATATCAATAATCATCGGAGCAGAACCATTTTGTGGATTATTTAAGAGCAGGGTTGGAAAGGTGCTAAATTATTCATTTACTACCTAATTCACTACCGTAGTAAATGTAATTTACTACGATCCAATTTCATTCATTTTATACTACATTTACTACAAATTATTTTTGTCTTGTTAATGATTGTATTTTTAGTATTGCTTTAAATTTAAATTATAATTTATAAATAATATTTTTTTAATGAAAAGGAAACTGATTTGATGAGGATGAGATATAATGTAAAGGTTAAGCAATAAAAAATTAAGTTGTCATCGTCATCTTAACTGCGTTTATTTTATTTACAGGATACGGTTGTACATATTATATTTGTCAATATTGTATTTGTATTAAGTACTACATACTACATACTAAAATTTACTATCATACATATGAAGTACCTAATAAACATAAAAAATGCAAAATTTTCAGCAAAAACAAAAAAGAAAAAATATTCTACTTCGGGAAACTACCCGAAAATTCTTAAAAAACAATATGCAACAGTCTGCCTAATTCTAATAATCTTCTGATTGGTATGAATCTCTTAATTTCAGGGAATAATAAACAAATAAGTTTTGTGGATTTATGTCAAACGATTCCTCAAAGTAGAATGCACGAACGACCAGTTGGAAAAGATCCTCTCCAGCTAAGCGGAAGACGGATATTTTTTTCTGCCAAACCCCAGAAAGTATCAGAAGATGTGACCTTTTTCTCAAAAAATTTTTTGAAAAATGTTTGAGTTGTGTTCAAATGCATGTAGACCATCCAAGCCTTCAGTATCTAACGTATGAAGAAGGAAATCCTGAACACAATTTAACTGTTCTAAATTGAGTTTCTTTTCTCTATATACATGGTGCAAGAAATTCGCTGTATGGCTGTAAATATTGGGTCCCATTTCAATGTGTCTAGCAAGTACCTTATGGACTTTGTCAGTTTCTGGGAGCGTATTTGAAATACTAAGCCATTCCTCCGTAGAATCTGCAATGGAAAAGTCACTGCTCTGATATTTATTAATTAATTCACATATGGGATCTAACAAACTAATAGTTGTTCGTTGTTATATCTTCAATAAAGTTGTCATTGTAGAGAAGGTACTTCATGTTTGACCTTCATACCTTCTGCAACTCTTTTTCTCATAATGGGTAAATTTTTTAAAAACAGTTGCAACTATCTCTGTAGCTGCACCACCTGGTTTCAGTTGATAATACTATTCTTGAGCTCTCATTTTTCACCAACGAGTTCTCAAGATCAGTGTGTTTAAATTCGTTTAAAATAGTTGACAATTTTGCCATAAGGTCTTTGCTAATTAAATCTTGTGCACAAAGATTACCTGTATGACTGCTGCACGTGCTGTGTCATAGGCTGGTCAAACGACCCATTCTTAATATGTTTGAAGCATTGTCACTTACAACTAAATCGTACCTCTCTTTTGCAAGAATAATTGATTTTTTACATACTGTTTCCAGCGATTCTCCTGTTTCTCTTTCATTAGAGAAGTCGTAGGACTCCAAGAACATGCATTTACCACCAAGCATTGTCACGACATTTTTTATATTATTCGAGGTGTTTTTCCATTAAAAGGCTAGTTTCTTTTGCCATATATTGTTTATGTGTTGCAGTCATTTCTTCATTGGTTTTGTTTAGTAGAGTTGTTGATAATGTTTTTCGGCACGAAGGGACGTAAGCTGGTCTAATGGTGCGAATAAAGCTTTTAAAATGGTCACTTTCGATCACCGAAAATGGTATGTTACATCCAAAAAACAGTTTTGCAAGAGCCATATCTACTTCTGCTTTGAAATCCGGAGTAATTTTGTCTATAAATGATTTTTTTTTTTAATTCGACATTTTGACTTTCTTAGCTTTCTTTGGTGTTGCTTTGTTTAGTATTTCATTAAAATCAGGTGTATTTGTTGGTGAGTATGAGAAGTACATGGATGATGATGTTGAGGAACGAGATATGGAGTGAACTACATGACGCTGACGGTGTTCCAGCTTCTTTCATTGCAAATATGCTTGCAATTTTTGTATTCTTTTTTTAGTTCATGGTGCATTTTCTTGTCATTATGGGCATATATATGGTCTTCTGACTCCAAAATTGAAAGCATTACCTACAATAATTCTTAAATTTCCAGAACTGAAATTAGCGAAAATACAAAAATACTTTTATCCTGTTCATTTATTTAAAAAGTGCCTTTTCGGCAAGCAAGACTACTTATAAATCATAGTTAATAAAAAAATTAGAATAACATTAAAATTCGAAGAGAATACATATAATTTTATTTCTAAATCGATAAAAATGAAAACGGTACCTAGTCATTGTTAGCAATTATGAAGGGTTGATCTAATGCCTCCATTACAAATTGATCATTATTATTATCATAATCATAATCCAACACAATTTCTTCAATTACACCATTTAGTGGCAATTCCGTTGTGTCAGTGTGGGTGTCTCGATGGTTTTGCCTTCTTTTTCTTCCACATCTGATTCATCATCATAAACAAAATTTACTGAACTCTCAGACTCAGTGATCTCAGTGTCATCAGAAACCGAATAAACCAAACACCTTTTTCTACGAATACATACAAACCTATTATAATGACAATTATATTAATAGTATACATATATCACTTATTCTTACCGATGAGCGCGAAGCCGACTAATCGAAGTATTTTTTTAACAATGTATTACATTGGGCTGCGGTTCTCCCATTGTTAAGTTTCTTATTGAGAAAATTCAGTTTATCATAAAAGTTATGAGCTTTGCGACCACGATTATCTTGGTCTTGTTTATTGCTTTTGCTTGCCATTGTCACATATGGTATGAAGGTTTGATTATTAAACTAATCATAAAAAACAACAAATTACAGCAAACTGCAGTCACAAGAGCCCACAGCCCACAGGTCAAACTCAGAAGTCACAGGTCACAGCACAGTTCACAGAATAGAATAACACAAGCCCACGCTTTTTGGAATAAAGAGTTAGGTTATAGTATTGTGTTTGTCATCTGACATTCTCATTTAGAGTTACGTGACCAACCAAAAGATCAATCACGTGATTTACTACATTTAGTACACAATAATTCACTACATACTGCATTTACTACGTAATAAATGTAGTAAATGTAGAAAATGTAGTAAACACAATTTTTGCGTCACTTTCCCATCTCTGTTTAAGAGCCACAGAACAGACGAGGTTAGAAAATTCGAAGAGAAACATAAATTCTCTGGAAGTAGGTCAAAGACAACCGAAGAAGTTTATAAACTACTCGTAAAAAAGAACTATTCGAACCAGCAAACCGCAGACCTTCTCACAGGTCATTGCCCTCTAAGATACCATCTCAAAAAAATGAGCAAGTTAAAAGCGACATGTGTCGCTTTTAATCTAACGCAGTTTTCATTAACACAGAAACACACACTGCATACTGCATTCGACGTACGCTGCGATGTAGCTAGAGATGATTATAAAGTGTTAATCATCTTCATATTTTAAAGGCAGTGATCGTAGTAAAGACAACATCTATTAGTAAAAAAGGTCATTATTTTTAGATTTTTTAAAATCTCAATTTTGAATTGAAAAAGTCAGAAGTTACATTGTATTAATAAACAGATAGGAAGAGATAACACCTTATATATAAATTTATCATGGCTCATGGCATTTGTGTGGGTGTGGTAAGGCATATTAATTCAAATACGAATTAATTCATGAGGCTTACAAGTTTGATGAATACGTGAAATGTAAACAGTAAGATATGACAAATATTGATTGTGACATTTATACAAAACTGAACCCAAGTTTAGAAATTGTAAGTATTTTAAAGATAAACCTCCATTCAAATATGCTAAAAAGGTATATGTACACTGTACATGGAAATATCGATAACGAATATTAAAACGTTTTACTACGATGTATGATTTTTTACGCTCTCGGCTCGTTTAATATTTACTTACGGCGAAAATGCGAGGGTAATAAAGTTCACAGTCTCAGTCTGATAAGATTCTATTTATTTAAAGCGCTACTACTAACTTCCTTTCCGAGCCAATCTGAGCTTGACAAGTGACTTAGTTGGCTGTGCACAACTCATCTATAGAACTTAACTATAGCTATAACAATTTATAAAATAGATAGTTAACAAACTGCTGTAATAAATAAATAATTTTAAAGCCGGCCCAATTGAATGCAGTTTATCAAGCGGGGAAAGAGGGTGGACGTACAAAATGCGCCGAGAACTAGGCATATCAACAGATTTCCAGCGACTAGTCAAACACAGACGTCATTGTGATATATACGTGTAGACGAAAATTATAATATTTTCGCAAGAGTATACAATATCAACAGATGTTCTTTACCCTTCGCTAATATAAAAAATTATCTCCCAATTTTCGAACTTAAAACATAGTAGATCGCAGTGACGGCTAGTGGATTTAGGTTAAGGCACGATTATCAGTACTAAATGCAGAAGTTTTGCAGAAAAAAAATTGTAAAAAATTTGAGAAAAAAAAGTTACATAAATGCGCTGCCACCACAGATTACTTCTAGACCATTCATAAAATACTTGCAAACTTTTTTTTCGTAATCAGAAGGAAAATTTATCACCCCGTTTTTTTCGTTTTAAAAAATTTTGATTTTGCGTAAAGTTATGACATTTTGAAATTTAAACAATGAAGAACTTAAATATTCTGATTACGAAAAAAAAAATAGTTTGCAAATATTTTACGAAAAGTCTAGAAGTACTCAATTTTTTTTCTGCAAAACTTCTTCATTCAGTACTGATAGTAGTGCCTTAAAATATTACTTGGGTTCCATACTCCAATATTGAGATATGGTATAACCTAAATCCACCAGCCGCCACTGGTGGATCAGTTATAATAATAATAATAATAATAATATTAATAATAAGGGTGCAAAGGGCCGGGGGTGCAAAGGACCGGCAACCTCCACGTTGGTGCACCCTGGACAGGCAGAGGCAACTCTGCCTGACTAATGCCGGCCGGGAGTACCAGGGCTAACCACCCTGGTACTCCTACTGCTATGGGTTCCTTACAACCTAAGAAGTGCCCCTCACAATCGACCTCAGTCGGATGGAGGTCAGGGACAGATGGGAGGGGCCTTACCGGACGATCCAAACGATAACGACACCGCAATTGTACATGGACGCTTTAAGTGGACGAGGGAACTAAAAGATGACTTGCTGACCTGCCGCGAGAGTAGCGAACCTGAGCGAAGGGGATACATGGCGCGATTGCATGCACTTTGGTGCGAAATGCATCCAGAGCATCGCGCCTTCTCTCAACAACACCTGAGAGATCAAGTATCCTTCTTGCGCAGGACAGGTTACGTAAGGGCACCCTGTCAGCTGGAAGAACTGCCAGCCGCAGTCCCACCGCGGCAATTACCAGCTGATGGGGAACATCCTTTAGAGTTCACCGACGTAGACTTAAGGACGAGGGTTAGCCTTAACATCAGGGCTAACCTAAAGCCACAAGACCTGGCTAGAATGGACGCGGTCATCGATGAGGAAATTCCGGAGGATGTAGACATCTGGCAAATCAACTGTGCCGTGTACAACGCCGCGAAGCAACTCGTCCCCCGTGAGAGGTCAACCAATCACGGGGTCGAGAAAGCCAAGCGGCGTGTACAAAAAATCGAGGGCAAAATACAGTCGGCCAGACAACACGCTTCTCGGATCCAGAGTGTGGTGGAATATAAGACGACTGGTAGAGTCTTTACTCCCAGAATCCGGCGCATAGCAGCCGGATTAAGACGTCAACACCATACTCTAAATCTGACAGTGATGCTTACCATCAAGCAGCACTGTCTAGATAGGATCCGAGCGCTCATGGCGATAAAGAAAACATTGAAGAGGCGGGTCAGGAGTATGGAACAAAACACTTTGTTCCGTACGAATCCTTCCCGCCTCTTTCAAGAGCCACAGCGTGTTGTCGAGAATCCGCCGACTGTAGAAGATGTCGAAACCTTCTGGAAGGGAACCTACGAAACGACGCGTCCATTCAATAGCGACACTCCAGCAATAGCACACTTCGAGGCTCTGTGCCACAGACATCTTGAAGAGCCAGAAGAAGTGTGCCCGGCAATCAGTACGGAGGAAGTCCAACAAGCGCTTGTTGGTACCAAGAACTTCGCTGCCCCGGGCCCAGACGGCATTAACAACTGGTGGTGGAAGAAATTTCCTTCCACTCACCGCCGTCTGGCGCGAGTTTTCAACTTATGGTTGAACGAGGGGCAGCAGATTCCGGACTGGTTTGTCGAGGGACGTACTGTGCTTATCCCCAAAAAGGGGGATCTTTCCGACCCGAGGAATTATAGGCCGATCACTTGCCTTAACTCCTGCTACAAGATATTTACACGTATCTTGTATGCTAGGACGCTGAGGTCTGTTGATCCGGTCTTCCAGCAGATACACGAACAGCGTGGTTCCAAGAAGGGCATGGCAGGTTGCAAGGACAGCCTGCTGATAGACCGCTGTATTACACAGAATTCTGTGCAATACAAGCGGAATCTATCGATGGCCTGGATTGATTACCGCAAGGCATTTGATACAACATCACATGAGCCATTGTTGTACTTGCTCGAATGCCTTGCGGTACCAGCACCACTAGTGAGATGCATAGAACAGCTGCTGCCGCTCTGGAAGACCCGCTTCACCATAACATCAGGTACACAGCGGGTTACGACAGAGCAGGTGGCATTTAGGAGAGGAGTTTTCCAGGGTGACTCCCTGAGTCCTCTCCTCTTCTGCATCTCACTGCTGCCGTTGTCTGTTGGACTCCGCCAAACCCGCGGATATCAATGTGGGCCACCCAGCGACCGGAGGCATAAGGTCACCCATCTATTTTATATGGATGACCTTAAACTTTATGCCTCCGGAGAGCGCGAACTACAAAACGCTCTTAGGGTGGTCGAAGAATATACGCGGGCAATTGGTATGGAGTTCGGGTTGGACAAATGTGCAGTCGTCCACCTCAAGAGAGGACGATGCGGGGAATTTTCTGAAGATGCGCAGCTCGCAGACGGAAGCATCCTAAGACATCTGGATGCCGGAGAGACCTATACATATCTGGGTGTGCAACAAAGGCACATCCAGGATGTATCACAAATAAAAGATTCTCTCCGCGGCAAGTACAGACACCGCCTCCGAAAGATTTGGTCTTCCGAACTTTCGGGGAAGAACAAGGTGTCTGCAACTAATATGCTTGCCGTTCCGATTCTGCTCTACTCCTTCGGAGTAGTAAAGTGGAGGGTAGATGAGCTGCGTCAATTAGACAGAGATACCCGCAAGATGATGAATATTCACAGAAGTATTCATCCTAGATCGTCCGTTCCTCGTGTGTACCTCCCACGTCAACGGGGGGGGCCGAGGACTCTTGAGCCTGGAGTGTACGCATGGCAGAGTAGTACTGAGTATGGCATGTAACATACTCAGGAGCTCAGATCCCCTCTTGCGGTTCGTAAAACATCATGAAACTGTAGGAGTGGTAGCAGGATTGTTCAAGGCAGCAAAAAGAGCCGCAGATGAACTCGGTCTCGCATTTGACATCAGGCGAGGAGGCCGGCGAGGTGCTGATGTTGAGTCAGTCACCGAACTTCAGCCAAATCGTCTGAAAGCCCGAATTAGAGCTGCCGAACAGGAAAATCTGTTTCGGCAGCATGTCGATAAACCCCAGCATGGTGTCTTCTATAAGAACATAGAAACACTGGGTTTATCGACCAGGCTGACCTTCGCCTTTCTAAGGTCAGCAGGGCTTAAGTCGGAGACCGAGGGATTCATTATGGCCTGTCAAGATGGTGTTATCAACACCTTGGTCTACCGTAGCCGCGTGTGGCGTGTAGAGGTTCCTGATATCAACTGCAGGACCTGCCATCAGGCGCCGGAATCGCTCATGCACTTACTTTCTGCATGCCCTATATATGCGATTTCGGCCTACATCCACCGACATAACGCGGCTTTACGAGTGCTATACTACCATCTAAGGCACTCGTACGGGGTAGACCAGACACCAGTGCTGCCTTACGTCCCCGGAGATATTGAGTCCGTTGTCGAGAACGAGAAATGCCGGATTTACTGGAACTACTCGTTCCCGACTGTCAGGCTAATCCAAGCCAACAAGCCTGACATAGTCCTCCTCGACCATCAACTCAAGGTGATCTATGTTATCGAGTTCTCGGCACCTGCGGAGAAAAACATCACCTTGAAGGAGGAGGAGAAACGGACCAAATATCGCGATCTCCGGTACGAGCTCCAAGTGCTGTACCCAGGCTACTCGGTCAAAATGGTCGTCCTTATTATCGGTGTACTCGGAGGGATAAAGCCTACGCTGCTCTCGGAACTGAAGATCATACCGGCCTGCCAAAAACCAGCCGAGTGCCTGGCAGGTCAAATGCAGAAGGCGGTCATTCTGGGTTCTCTCCGTCTGCTTAGGGCACACGATTCTGGTATCTACAGTCACTAACCCTGCGGGATGTGGGGAGTGGCTGTAGTTGATGCGCCGGCGCGACTCCCGTGAGGCGTCGGAGACCACGGGAGGACTGACCGGCATCGGGAAACCGAAAAAAAAAAAAAAAAAAAAAAAAAAAAAATAATAATAATAGGTGCAAGGACCGGCAACCTCCGTGCAGTGCACCCTGGATAGGCAGAGGTAACTCTACCTGACTAATGTCGGCCGGGGGTACCGAGGCTAACCACCTTGTACCCCTTCTACTTCTGGTTATTTACGACCTAATAAGAAGGGCCCCTCACGATCGACCCCAAGCGGATGGGGGTCAGAGACAAGCGAGAGGGGCCTCACTAGATGGTCTTAACAACGACGACAATGGCAATACACACGGGCACTTTAAGTGGACGAGGGAAGTTCGGGATGACTTGCTGACCTGCCGCGAGAGTTGCGAATCTAAACGAATGGGATACATGGCGCGATTGCATGCACTTTGGTGCGAAATTCATTCAGAGCATCGCGCCTTCTCTCAACAACACCTGAGAAATCAAGTATCCTTCTTGCGCATGACAGGTTACGTAAGGGCACCCCGTCAGCTGGTAGAACTGCCAGCCGCAGTCCCACCGCGGCAATTACCAGCTGATGGGGAACATCTTTTAAAGTTCACCGATGTAGACTTACAGACGAGGGTTGGCTTTAACACCTGGGTAACTCTTTGTCACCATTCATTGCCAGTCTCTTCATGAACAGATTCGAGACGGAAGCAAAAGAAGAATTCGAGTATTTCCCCAGGGTTTGGCTTAGGTATGTGGATGATATTTTTGCAGTGTTCGATACAAAAGTCGCTGATATTGATAACTTTGTATCTAAATTAAACAGTCGTTTCGCGTCAGTTAAATTCACATATGAAACTGAAAACTCTGGACAGTTATCATTTTTAGATGTATTAGTAATTGTGCTCAGCACAAAATGGCGAGTTTTAATTTTCTAGTCCATCGTCTATTAAGCTTCTCTTCAGTAAGAAGAGGTTTGAAAAAAGAAAAGGCATTGATTAAGGATATAGCTGCGAGTAATGGAAATTCTGTAAGTTTAATTGATAAAATAATTAAGAAACGAAAGTTTAAAGAGTCGCTTCGAAATTCCTCTACCCTTCAAAATGAAAGAGAAAATCCGAAATTTGTATCGATTCCATTCGATCTTCGATTCACCCGTGGTATTGGTAAGATTTTTTAAAGATGTAGGTATGACAGTGGTTCATTCATCGGGAAACAAACTTCAACAACTTTTAGGCAATCCAAAAGACAAAATTGAAATAAGGGATAAGTCGGGGATTTACGAAATTAGCTATAAGGACTGTAATCAAAAATATGTTGGACAGACTAGACGATCAATTCAAACTAGATTCAAAGAGCATATGGCCCATCTCAAATATGGTAGAACAGATAAGTATAGTGTAGCCCAACATGCGTTTGAGAACAACCATAAAATAGATATTAGCAATTTAAGATTAATTAGGAATGTAACAAATACTAGACAGCTAGATGCATTTGAAAGCTTGGAAATCATAAAATGTAAAAATAATATGAATAGTGACAGAGGCCTATCCCAAATAGCCCGCTTTATTAGTTAGTGGGTCACGGTTCCCCGAACCGTGGCGGTTCGGTGAACCGTGACAATAGTTTAGGAATAAATAGGGTAGATACTAAAAAAAATAAAATCATCATAATCAGGTGAGAGTTAAAGATAAGTAATAAAGATGATTATAATAATTAATTAATATTTGTTTTCAATCGGCAATTTCGTAACAACAACGTAGAATAAATCTATAACATAACCTAACTTATTCGATTTCTGTTGATTTTTTTTTTAATATTTAAATGTCGAAGTTTTAAAACGCTTTCAAACAATATGTAAAACTGGAAATACTGCCGTGTTGTCTTCGCTTTCACTGGCTGCTTGTGTTTGGCGCCACACCTAGTCGTCATAAATTAAAATTCAAAACTTTGTTATTTTTTAATCCCTTTCCGGGGATCACAAAATCCAGAATAAATTTTGTGACCACATATTTATAGATAATATCAAATAAGCAAATAAAAATATGTGGGCAATGCCAATTGAAAAATAATTATTAAAGATAATGGACTTATTTACTTTTTGTATTATGATTTATAACATTTACAGTAGTAAATTTAAGTCATGAATTTGTTTAAAATAACTTTTTTTTAATATTCTCACTGCTTAGTCCACATTAATTTCAAATTTAGTGTTAAAAGTTATGAGAAAGATGAAGAACAATTTGAAAATATTTAATGCTTGTAAAATCCCTTAAATTAACAGTCCATTTATAGAATGTGGCTGCTGGCGACAAAGGGGCTGTTTACAACAGCAGTAAAAACTTGAAATATTAACAAAATGAGGGAAACAGGGGCAACATAAGACTCTTGAATTAAAGAAATGAAATTTCAAAGCATCTCACTCACCAGCGCATGGTAGTAAACACAATATTAATAGTAATAATAATAATATAATAATAATAAACAACTTCATTTAGGATTTAATACAATTATAAAAAGAATAGTCTAAAAGAAATGGAGGTGTTCGATCGCTCGTATAAAGTAGACAGCTAAAATTTAAATTACAATGTTTGTCCAACTAGGTATATACTTTTTTCATTTTTTCGAAACGTCAGTAGGCTCGGGGATGCTTTGATGTTTAGGGTGGTTTATTAAAAATTTCCTGCGGCATTATAAGGAAAACACTTTTGAAATTGTGTAATTCTGTGTTTGGAACAGTATGGAGATCGTAATGTCTAGTATTCAACTATGAACTCTAGAGCTACTTAAACAGATATGTCGGTTCAGGATGTAAATTTATCCTAAAAGTTAGACATGACCAATGGAGCATACATTTTTCATATACCTTAAGCCACCTTGACTCCGCAATTTTATCAGATTCATGGTCGAACTTTCTTAAATGGAAAAAAAAATAGTGAATGCAGGTTTTGACCGTTGCCATTCTCAGACAGATCGGTTAGATCTGTCTGAGTTAAAGCAGGCTAGTACAGGATATTGCCGTAGCAAAGAGTTGACAGAATTAATGTATCATAAAGCTTTAACTTAATACCCGGGACAAGCACATCTTTCTTATGTTATCATCTAAGTAAATACCCAAATTTTTGCATTCCTGCTTAGGAATTAACATTTGGTCATTTAAAGAAATATTAAAAAATGGTTATTTATTAGTAAGATATTATTTTTATAGTTATCAATTCATGTCCACTTCGTAGGATGGAGAAATAAGTCACGAGCAATTTCACGATTATATTTTTCCAAATACCAACAATTCAGTTTTCTTTTCATTTATAACCAACTTGTGATCTCTCAAAACATCCAAAATTATGTTTAAACCAGAGTTTATGAAATTTATAACGAAGCTAATTCACCAATGGCAAAAGAAATATGAGCCTGAGTACCATCTGTATATTGATAAACGTTACACGTTTAATGAAAATCGCTAAAATCAGAGGTATACATAGTAAACAAAAGTGGACCTAAAATGCTGCCTTGTGGAACACCGCTATATGTTTACTAGATAAATAGTTATTTAGTAGAGCGGTAACACTTCTTTCAAGCACTTTCGAATCTTGGCATAATGCTAATTGGTTTAAACTGGAAAATTTCAGTGGGGTTATAACTTTTAAGGATAGACAAGAAATTAGCCTTTTTCCAGGTATCTAGAAAAATAAAAACAAATACATTATTAAATACAAATCTGGTTTACATTCTCTGCCCACCCAACCGTGATAGAATCGATGGCCAAAAACAAAATGAATTTACGATGCTAAATAAACAGGAACAATGTTGTTAAAAATCATTATACGTTACCCCAATAGTATGTCACTGAATATTATCTGTATGTCAGAGTTTGGAAGTTCATGTCGTATCCCTAATTTAAATAAAGTAAATCATTGTTTTCTCATTTTACAAAACTCCATAAATTTTATTTTTGGTAATAAAATCTAAATCAAAATAAATTTTGTTAAATCTCGAAAATTATGACCGATAATTTGGACATTTAGGTGAATTTTATAATATCGTGTCATATATTAAGTTAGATATACAATGTGTCCGTAAAGTATAGAATAAATTCATTATTTCTTAAACCAACAATATTTAGAAAAAAATGCTCGGATACGTCGTTTTCTAATTTCAATTGAGCACGTTATGCTTTACTTTCTTTTGTTTATAATGTCACTACTGTTTCCGTTATAACGTTATCGATATATTTTTTAAACATACCCTGTATATTTCTCCATTTTTGGATTCTGCTTCAACAGCTGATTCCAAATATGTGTCACACTTATAATCTAAAATTGATATTGGAAGATACGGCATTAAAAAAAACAAGTAAAAAAAATAAAATAAACACGTTTTTTATTAATTTTTGAAGTAGGCTAGTTTTTGTTTGTTTTTTCTTGTTTCATTATTATCGTCTTTGACAGCGGATTACTTAATAATACTTTACCCCAGTAGTGGTTTCTCAATAATTGTGGTATGGTGATAGGATGCGAACTCAACAAGAAGTGTGTAATTTATTTAATACTAAATATCCAGAACGACCCATAACTCAATCGACAGTGAGTAAATTTGAAAAAAAAATTAGAGTGACTGTACGGTGGAAGATTTACCCAAAAAAGGTCGCCCAGGTGTTGACAAGTATACAAAATGAAATATTTTATTGGCTGTTCAAGAAAACCCATATACCAGCATTCGCCAGGACAATCGTGATTATGATGTTACTAAAACGTACATACAGTATTAAAATTAGAAAAATGGCATCCCTTTAAGATTCAGCTTGTGCAAGAACTAAGTGATGATGATCCAGATCGTAGTATACAATTTTGTAAAACAATGATGAATATGTGCAATGGTGATCCTCTTCTGATAAAAAATATTATTTTCTCCGATGAATGCACTTTCAAATTAAATAGTGAAGTGAATCGTCAGAATTGTAGATACTGGACAAGGGAAAACCCTTGATGGATGCGGGAGTAGCACACACAGTATCCACAAAAGGTAAATGTGTGGGCGGGAATTGTAAGAAATAGAATCATTGGACCCTATTTTTTATGGAACTGTAAACGGACCGGCATATCTCCAATATTTAATGGGCTATCTCATCCCAACGTTATTAAATTTATTCCCCAGTAGAATTAATCCTGGAAATGTTGAAGAAAGTCTGTGGTATCAATAGGATGGTGCCCCCCCCCCCGTTCAAAGATATCTTATATTTCAAATATTTCTGAACAAGTGGATTGGTAGACGTGGACCTATCGAATAGCCACCAAGGTCACTGGACCTCAATCCATTAGATTATTTTCTGTCGAGCCATCTAAAAAAGTTAGTTTATAAAAACAAACCGGAGAACATTGTTGAATTAAAGGAGAGAATTAGAACAGAAATTAACAACATTTCTCAGGAAACTATAAACAAGATTCAGCAACACTTTATGCATCGTTTAGGGTACTGTCAGCTACAACAAGGAGTACAGTTCGAACATTTACTATAAATTGTTTTTATTATTAACTAACCGTTCGTTCTAGTGACTATTATTTGTTCAAACAGAACATGAAAAATTAGCAAATTCTTATATTTGAAATAGCCGTTTCAACTTATCAATTTTAGATCCTAAGTATGATACATTTTTGGAATCAGCTATTGATTCAGAATCCAAAAATTGGAAAAAATACATTTAAAAGAAATATTGATTACGTCATAACGGAAACAGTGATCACATCATAACCAAAAAAAATAATGGATAAGTTGCGCAATTGAAATTAAAAATCGACATGTCCGGGGATTTTTTTCTAAATATTTTTGGTTTAAGAAATAATGAATTTATTCCATACTTTACGGAAACACCGTATAAGAAAAGAAAACACTATTTTGGTTTGTTAAAAAAAATCAATTTAATTTGGTTAACGGTTGTCATTCAATTTGATATTTTTATAACGTTGGTTGTGGAATTTATACATTTTTGCAAATTGATTCTAAAGTTAAACTTTTTTTTGACAATATTTTTGCCGTTTGTATTCTAATTTATTAATGGTTTGCTGAACTGATTACAAATTTTGCCTTTTGACATATTTATTAGTAGTATAATTTACTCACAGCTTCTTGTTCCGAAGAGAAATTTGATTTATTCTTCAGGCAAAGCTCTTCTTCATCACTTGTGTCTTCTTCACTAGAGTCACGTAAATTTATAGGGCCCCTTAACTCATTAATCACAGGTGTTGACTGTTCTGACACTATGCCTATCTCGTTAGTAGTATGTATAAATTTTAAATTATTTATTGGTAAATATTTTACGCGGCAAATGGCATTTTTCACATAAAGAGCCAATAACACATTACTATACTTTATAGAATTCTCTGGATTTATTTCCATATAAGAGACATGCCCCTCAACACAACTGTTAAATTTAGTTAGAAACTCATTTAGTTTAGAATTGTATTTGAAGACATGATTATTTTTTGCCCTATTATTATTTTTATAAGGAATTGAAGCAAATATTACATTTGTGTGCGAGCACAACTTCATTTTGTCACAAATGAATCTAAATGAGGGGGTCCTATTTTGATCAATATCGTTGGAACCGGCAATTATTATGACAAAGTCTTTTAGTGTGAAAGTACCACACAATAATTCGACGTTTTCCATTATTTGATACAGCAATGCCCCAGGTTTAATAATTGAGGTTATAACGTACGAGTTTAACTCAACGTAATTACGCATTAGTGTATTGGTATCCCTGCCAAGTTCATCAGTTAATAATAATATCTGATTTTTCTTTAGGCCTTCTTTGTTTTTAGCAACAAATTTCCAGTTGGTGGATACATCTTGAGTTAGATTGTCCGATTTGTTTTGCAAATATTTAGAAATCCACTTTATATCAATGTCTGTCACTGTGAAGACGTCCTTAGTGCTAATTTTTTTTGTTTGTGTACTGACCGTTTTTGTTGAATTTTTCGCTGTATCTGTGACTTTCTTATATTCACTTACTTGCTCATTAAGTGCATTTATTATCTTCTCCTGGTTTCTTATCACTTCGTTCATCTCATCCTCCGTATTCATTGCTTCCTGCAGAAACAATTTATTTTCATCTTTTAATCTCTGTATATACTTGTTCTTGATTTCACTATCTTCAGTAAGTTCGGCAACAATTTTTTGCAGTACACTCTTTTCTTCTTCTTCATCTTCAATGGACGATTGACAACATATTATTTTATTTCCACTGAGAAAACGTATAACGTTTTTAAGTTTCGGTAAACAACATTTATGAATTATATTAAAGCATTTTATGCACATATAATGTACGAATGGTTTATTTCTACAACACTTATAGTTAACAAATGTAGGACTTCGGAAGCTGCTACTACTTTCACTAGCCATCACTCTAACATATTATGCATTCCCGACATAATTCGATATAATACTGCGATACCCTCATCGCCCCTACACAAACTTAAAATATTAATAAGGTAAATCACAGCGCCATTGAAAAGCTTCTAATGGCTTACAGGGCAAGAGTAAATTAAAATTTAATTTTTGCCACGGTCTGGAATTCGCAGCCTTTTTTACTATTAATAAAGTTGACAGTTCTAATTAGATTTTATTAGAATTTCAGAATTAATTAATTGTTTCATTTATTTTATTTGTTTGGTTTTCCCTAGATAAAATATACTATTGAGATTATATTCCGTTTTAATTATTCTTAATCCAATATTTCATATTAAATTTATTTGCCGTACGAATATTGTTTTCCACCATGAAATGAGAGAATGATATATTAATAAAATGATATATTAATAAAAGCGTCTACCATTGCATAACCTATATTAAATGGCAGTAAATTATCTAGTCTCTTGTTTATTTAAATGTGCAAAATCGGACAAAATGATTTACTTGCTCGGTAATTAACTTATTATAAATTATAGTTATAATCACAAATATTATTAAGAATATATTATTAAGAATATATTACATAAAATGTTAATGGCCTGGAATATTCTAAAAAATATATTTAATTAACAATAAGTACTGCAAACGTCTAGATTTGAACAAATCCTGACATTTTTACATTAATTCTTGATATCCAAAATACCTAATTTTGAAATTTTAAATTTTTGCACTCGTATTTCTTTATTTCTGTCAACCATTTGAGGCAGTGGTAGCTGCGACTTGGGACTAGTTTTCTGACCCTGATTATTACATCATAAAGCAACAAGAATATCTATCAGTTGGCAAGTATTCGAGGTAATTCTGATTACTTGATTTCTAAACAGTTATTGAAATGTTTTTAATGGTTTTAAAATTGGTGTTAAAATGCCTGACATTGTCTTTATATCAATAATGGAAATGAAACAATTATTATTATGATATCAATACATATCCAGAACTGCTATTCTGGTGACCAATTTTCATTGAAATAAAGACAATTATTTCTTATTCAATATTAATATCGCAGCAGGAGGTCTCAGTTCTTGCTGAACATCAATAACAATGGCACTGTGTAGAATAATATTATTGATTGACATTTTGGACGAGGAAAATGAGAGGTATCCAGCTTGGATTAGTTACATCACAGACTCAGATATTTTAGAGAACCTTGTTGTGTCACACTTGTAACGGCGTCTCTTCGGACGCCCAAAATAGGGGAAAAGTGTAATGTCGATGATTAAACGGTATTACCGTCATACTCCACGTGCTAACGGAAACATCCAGCACTTGATGCGATGGTAAGTTCGATAATTATTTAACGATGGTGGGTCCAGCTCAACGCGCTAATGACACAAGGCAATAAATAATTACTGGGCTAGTGACGGTGGTTGGTTTAGCAATTATTTACTAACAGTGGGTTAGCTCAACGCGCTGAAGACTCACGGTAATAAATAATCACTAGAGTGGTGACGGCGGTGCAGGACGGTAAAATGGCTACGAACACCAGGAAATCTAGCTCAGCGCTCTAAAAATCTCAAGATGCTACCAGACATTCGGCCGGGCAACGTCATCATCGAATTCTGAATGGGCCAAGCTCAATGCACTTAAGATTCCTCAACTACCCAGCTTAACGCGCTGAAGGTAATTGTCATTAGAAAACTGAATTGCTTCTCTTGGCGACGGCGATACTATTTATACCAAAATTATGGCCTTGGTGACGTCTCATATTTCATGGCGGCAGGAAGTGTGTGGCAGTACTTGTCAAACGGTAATTGCAGAAACTATGAACATGAACATGATATGCATGATTCATCACATGGCGGCAGGAAGTGCGCGGTAGCACAAGACTAATGGGAATTTCCGAAACTATAGTAATGAACATATGTATGATTCATTACACTCACCTCATACGTCACAGAGAAAAATATCTGATGTGGCCAGCACATAACTTTTTTATACCAGTATATATCATCCTGATCTAAAAAAATTATTCTCTTTAATTCTTCACTTACCTCAATTAAATTTTAATAGCGTACCTTGAATGTTTCATTAAATTTTTTTAATAATTGATTATCAGCGTCATCGATACTGTCGTAGTAATAATTCATGTCATATATTTTAAAAAAAATTTGTTGTTGACATTGACATTTTTGTAACTAAATAAGACGTCAAACTGTTAAATTTATCTTAACCCCATTTTATGAGGCCAAATGTGTAAAATATTTCAGTTTTCAGCTTTATTTATGTACTTGGAAAATATGTTTTATTCGCTTGATATAATAGGCATGATTTATAATCTTTCATTGAGAATATATTTTTTTATAAAGTCAAATACAAAAAAGTTTGGGTCTCGTGAACCCCCTTTCAACTAGCCAATTTTGCTCATCACCGAATTTTTCATTGTCTTTGGTCTTTAGAACAAGTGTACCAAATTTGAAGCTCAAAAACTGTGGCTGCTATCGCGATACTACAGACATGCGAACAGATTTTTTTCATAAAGTTATATTTTTTTATTATAATTCGTCGAGATTCGTCCAGAAATGCAATATTTTTTTTTTTAATTTTTTCCCGAAATTGTACCTTTTTCTTCTTTCATTCATTATGTCTCTTCTGGTGGCACCACATTTACCAAATTTAATGTGTCACCTAAAATGTTGACAATCTTAACTGCCAAATTTGGAAAGTCTCCCTTTAGTATTTTTTAGTTGTCGCGCACACACACACACGCACGCACACGCGCACACGCGCACACGCGCCCACGCGCCCACGCGCCCACGCGCCCACCTCACGCGCCCACGCGCCCACGCGCCCACGCGCCCACGCGCCCACGCGCCCACGCGCCCACGCGCCCACGCGCCCCACGCGCCCACGCGCCCACGCGCCCACGCGCCCACGCGCCCACGCGCCCACGCGCCCACGCGCCCACGCGCCCACGCGCCCACGCGCCCACGCGCCCACGCGCCCACGCGCCCACGCGCCCACGCGCCCACGCGCCCACGCGCCCACGCGCCCACGCGCCCCCGCCCACGCGCCCACGCGCCCACGCGCCCACACGCCCACGCGCCCACACGCCCACACGCCCACACGCCCACGCCCACACGCCCACACGCCCACACGCCCACACGCCCACACGCCCACACGCCCACACGCCCACACGCCCACACGCCCACACGCCCACACGCCCACACGCCCACACGCCCACACGCCCACACGCCCACACGCCCACACGCCCACACGCCCACAGCCCACACGCCCACACGCCCACACGCCCACACGCCCACACGCCCACACGCCCACACGCCCACACGCCCACACGCCCACACGCCCACACGCCCACACGCCCACACGCCCACACGCCCACACGCCCACCGCCCACACGCCCACACGCCCACACGCCCACACGCCCACACGCCCACACGCCCACACGCCCACACGCCCACACGCCCACACGCCCCGCCCACACGCCCACACGCCCACACGCCCACACGCCCACACGCCCACACGCCCACACGCCCACACGCCCACACGCCCACACGCCCACACGCCCACACACACACACACACACACACACACACACACACACACACACACACACACACACACACACACACAACACACACACACACACATTATAATAATAATATTATTAATAATATAATAATATATTATTAATAATATAATAATATTATACATATAACATATACTCATAATTATATATTATTAATAATATAATATTAATATATTATTAATAATATTAATACATTTAATAATATTAATATATTATTATAATAATATTATATTATTAATAATATTATTATTATAATATTATTAATAATATAATAATATTAATAATATTATTATTATTATAATAATATTAATATTATTAATAAAATAATAATAATAATAATAATATTAATATTAATAATATAATATTATTAATAAATATTATAATAATATTATTATTATTAATATTATTATTAATAATATAATAATAATAATAATATTATAATATTTAATATTATTATATTATTAATATATATTATTAATAATAATAATATTATTAATATATTATTATTATTAATAATAAATATAATATATATTAATAATATTATTATTATAATATTATTATTAATATTATTAATAATAATATTAAATAATAATAATATTAATAATAATAATATAATATTATTATATTATATAATATTATATTAATATTATTAATAATATATATTAATATTAATAATAATATTAATATTAATATTATTAATATTATTATATTATTAATATTATTATTAATAATAATAATATTATTAATATTATTAATAATAAATATTATTAATAATTAATAATATTATTATTAAAAAAAAAATAATAATAATATTATTAATAATATAATAATATTAAATAATAATATAATAATATTAATAATAATATTATTAATATTATTATATTATTAATAATAATATTATAATAATAATATTATTAATAATATATTATTATTATATTATTAATAATATTATTAATAATAATATTATTAATAATAATAATAATATTATAATATTAATAATATTAATAATATAATAATATTATTATTAATAATATAATAATATTAATAATATTAATAATAATATTAATATTATATATTATTATTAATATTATAATATATTATTAATATTAATATAAATAATATTATAATATTAATACACACACACACACACACACACACACACACACACACACACACACACACACACACACACACACACACACACACACACACACACACACACACACACACACACACACACACACACACACACACACACACACACACACACACACACACACACACACACACACACACACACACACACACACACACACACACACACACACACACACACACACACACACACACACACACACACACACACACACACACACACACACACACACACACACACACACACACACACACACACACACACACACACACACACACACACACACACACACACACACACACACACACACACACACACACACACACACACACACACACACACACACACACACACACACACACACACACACACACACACACACACACACACACACACACACACACACACACACACACACACACACACACACACACACACACATATATTTAGGTAGTTGCCAAAACTCTAGTGTTGCCTCTGTAAATAAGGTTATTTGATACGTATTTAAATTTTGGAAAAAATGTATGTAATATTTTTCTATATTGTTTCTATTTACTTTGAAAGGGTCTGTAGGATAACTTTTTTGTACTTTAAACCATCAGCTACAGTTCATTTATTTCTGTTATAAAGGTGCGTATAGATATGGCGAACCAAGTCTATGTGTTGTTCGCAGTGATCATCTAGGGCAGTGAACGCACTGCGATCATCCTCCGATTCGTCCGGTGAATCGAACATGCCACGAAAGTCGGATGATTTGAGTTCAATTTACCATAAATAACACAGATGATCTAATTTTCGTTTAATTTGGAACAATCTAAACAATATCTGACAATGAGGAAACTGTAGCTATGTAATGTTATGCTTACGGTGCTTTAATTATAGCAAATTTAAAAAAAAAAAAACGAGATCTTCGACGGTGGTGGTGAATACTCAGTTATACAATTTATGTAATTCTGCTAGTGTCAGTTCATTGCGATAGATTTTTTCTTTCCACCCATTCTGTGTTCTTTTTTTTTATAATAAATAGTATCTTTCGAGTCCAATAAAACTGTGTATGCACGATATATACAGGGTGTCCCCTGAATAACTTTGGAGATAACATTTTTTTTGAAAATTTGGTGAAACACGTCGACCTTGTTTCCAAGGTGAACATATTTTAATGTAATACTTGTATACCTATCATCATCCCTCTACCCTACACGACCCCCTCAAAAAATTCAAATGGCAAAGGGGTCGAGTGATACATCTTTTGAAAGGTTTCATTATTTTAGGTTCGGGAAATAAAAATAAAAGAAGCAGTTTAAATTATCGTACGTATTGTTCAAAATGACCCCCACCGACTTCCATACAGTAGTATAATCTGTCTTGAAATTCTGTACAAACATTTCTGAACACATCTGGAGTCAATAAACAGCATTCTCGAACAATTCTTTCACGTAACTCTTCCAGAGATGCGGGTTTTGTTGCAAATACCTTCGATTTCAAATGTCCCCACAGAAAGAAATCCAAGGGAGTTAAATCGGGTGACCTAGCGGGCCACTCCACAGGACCTCTTCTTCCAATCCATCACTCAGGAAACCGATTATCCAAAAATTGATGGGCTACTACAACAAAATGTCGGGGTGCTCCATCCTGTTGAAAAAACAGTTCGCCCTCTAAAAGATTATCGTCTTCTTCGAGGATTTGGGTAATCATTGCGTCGATGTTATTTTCTAACAGATCGAAGTACCTTCGTCATTTAAATTGTCAGGAATAAAAAAACGGCCCGACAATGTGATCCCCTAAGATGCCAGCCCAAACATTTAACTTCTGAGGCTTTTGGGTATGAGTTTCCATGAACAAATGTGGATTGGTTTCACTCCAATACCTATAATTGTGCCTGTTTACCTCCCCATTTAACTGAAATGTCGATTCATCAGAGAAATATGTATTGTACAGTAGATTGGCATTACCATTTAATTGTTCACTAAAAATCTCACAGAATTCGAGCCGACGATCGAGATTATCTTCGTTTAATTCGTGTATCAATTTAAATTTATATGGATGCAATTTGTGGGCCTTTACAATTTGATGAATACTGCTTCGTGATACACCGGAGGAAGCCTCAGCTACTTTCCTGATCGATTGAGTATTATCTATCTGCAAATGACCCAGAACTGCCACTTCGACTGCTTCATTCCTAATCGGTCGCTGAGGTTCATGCTTTTTTGTTTCCTACAGAACCTGTTTCCATAAATTTTGTCAATAATTGTAAAACATACTGAGAACCAACTCTTCTATCTGGGTGATTTCTATTGAATATGCGCTCTGTAGCTCTAGCACAATTATCGTTTTTAAAATAAATGCTGACAATTTCTATTCTCTTCTGAAAGGTATAAACCATTTTGAGAACTCACTCTGGTAAAATGTTTCTCGATTTAAAATTGGTTGTGAACAAATTAATGTTCAAGGACTATCAAATACTTATGAGTCTTTTATTATTCTAAAACTAAACGGGCAAGGAAAGTGTTTTTTTATCGAAAAAACTCGTGTTGATTTGAGAGCACTAAAAAATGTAGTTTTTTTTATAAATTCCAATACCCAGTGCCATGTATTTTAGATTTTTTAAACGATTTCGATTGTGTGTAATCATCAAAAATAAAATTATTTTCCTTAAGAACGAATCGATATAAGTTTAAAAAAATAGGGAATTGAAAGACCTTTCAAAAGATGTATCACTTGACCCCCCCTTGCCATTTGAATTTTTTGAGGGGGTGGCCGTGTAGGGTAGAAGGATGATGATAGG